>CM061547.1:253497838-254055338 GCA_030864215.1 Capsicum pubescens
AATTTGTAACTAAATTATAGAAGAATCTGTAACTCACAATTCAAATTCAAAATTTAAAATTTAACACCAATTCAAATAACTAATTTTTAGCTAACTTTATCCAAAAAGTAATTTTAAAAATAAACCTTATCTCTAAAATTAAATTGTATTCTCTTATAGTTTCAATCTAGAACTATAAAAAAAATATTTCAAACTAAATAATTTTTTGTGGAATATATTTTTATCTATAAACTAATTTTAATAACTTTATACTTTTATAATTGTAATTTGTACGTAGGGATTAGCTTCACTAATTTGAAGAAGTTAAGAAGAAAGTGGAGACTAAGAAAGGGGCGTATGCTAAGTTGGTTGAGAGTAAGGATGAAGACGAGAAACGGGTAAACGGGAAAGAGTACAAGTTAGCTAGGAAGGAGGCTAAGTTAGCAGTTACGGCAGCTAAGACGACAACGTTTGAGAGCTTGTATGCGGGGTTGGAGGAGAAAGGAGAGAAAAAAAGGTTGTTTAGGCTCGCTAAGGCTAGGGAGAGGAAGGGCCGTGACCTTGATCAGGTGAAGTGCATTAAGGGGGAGGATGGTAGAGTGTTGGTGGAGGACGGTCACATTAAGAAAAGATGACAGTCGTATTTCCATAGGCTCTTGAATGATGAAGGGGATAGAGCTATTGTGTTAGGAGAGCTGGAGCACTCAGAGGAGTGTCAGAATTTTAGTTATTGTAGACGTTTTAAGGTGGGGGAGGTTAGAGAGGCTGTTCGCAAGATGCAAAGGGGTAGAACGACGGGGCCTGATGAGATTCATGTAGATTTTTGGAAGTTTTCTGGCAAGGCTGGGTTAAGGTGGTTGACTGGATTGTTTAACGATATTTTCAAGACAACGAAAATGCCCGAGGCTTGGAGATGGAGCACTATGATCCCTCTATATAAGAACAAGGGTGACATTCAGAGTTGCAACAACTTTAGGGGTATTAAGTTATTGAGTTACACTATGAAGATTTGGGAAAGAGTGGTCGAGGTGAGGTTGAGAAGGATAGTGTCTATTTTGGAGAACCAGTTTGGATTTATGCCTGGGCGCTCGAAGACGGAGGCAATTCACCTGGTGCGGAGGCTGGTGGAACAGTATAAGGAAAGGAAGAAGGACCTGCAAATGGTGTTTATCGACTTAGAGAAGGCGTACGATAAAGTCCCTATGGAGGTTCTTTGGAGATGCTTGGAGGTGAGTGGGCCCCGGTGGTGATAGCAGAGCAATCAAGGACATGTATGATGGAGCTAAGACCCAAGTGCGGACGACGGGAAGAGATTCAGAGCATTTCCCTGTCTTGACAGGTTTGCATTAGGGATCTACTCTTAGCCCATTTTTGTTTGCTTTGGTGATGGATGTGTTGACGCGACGTATCCAAGGAGAGATGCCTTGGTGTATGCTTTTTGCAGATGATGTAGTTTTGATTAATGAGACGCGAGGGGGTGTGAATGATAAATTAGAGGTGTGGAGGCAGACTCTTGAGTCCAAAGGGTTCAGGTTGAGTAGGAGCAAGACAAAATATTTAGAATGCAAGTTTAATGACATGAGGCAGGAGAACGAGGTGGTAGTAAGGTTGGTGTGTAAGAGGGATAGTTTCAAATATCTCGAGTCCATGATTCAAGAGAACGGTAAGATTGACGAGGATGTCTCACACCGTATTGAGGCGGGATGGATGAAATGAAAGCTCGCATCGGGGGTGTTGTGTGACAAGAAGGTGCCGCGCAAGCTTAAAGGTAAATTCTACAGGGTGACAGTTCGTCCGGCCATGTTGTATTGAGCGGAGTGTTGGCCAGTCAAGAACTCCCACATTCAAAAAATAAAGGTGGCGAAAATACAGATGCAGCGTTAGATGTGTGGGCTAACTAGGGGTGATAGAGTTTAGAATGAGACTATTCGGGAAAAGGTTGGAGTGACTTCGGTGGAGGACAAGATGCGGGAAGTCCGATTGAGATGGTTCAAACACGTGATGAGGAGGGGCACAAATGCCCTGATTCGTAGATGTGAGAGGCTAGCTTTGGATGGTTTTAGGTGGGGTAGGGGTAGGCCGAAGAAGTACTGGAAAGAGGTGATTAGGCAGGACATGGAGCAGTTACAGCTTACTGAGGACATGACCCTAGATAGGAAGATCTGGAGGACGTGAATTAGGATAGAAGGTTAGTGTCAGTTTGGGTCGCTAGTGTAGGGTATTACTTGGTGGGTGTATTATTCTTGCTAAGACACCTTGTTTCATGCTCTATTACGATTTTATTTACTTTTCTTTGGTTACTATTACTTGTGGGTGTCGTATTTATGTTATGTCATCTTGTTCCATGCTTTATTATGAATTTGATTATTATTCCTTATCTTGAGCCGGGGGTCTATCAGAAACAACCTTTCTACTTCTTCGGAGGTAGTGGTATAAACTACGTACATCTTATCCTCCCCAGACCCCACTATATGGGAATACACTGGGTTTGTTGTTGTTGGATTAGCATCACTAATTAATTAACATAAAATAAGACAATTTTTTTTTTAATTGTGCTATATTTAATTAACATAAAATAAGATCAAAACTTTCTTTTTAATTGCTGCCTAGCCATAATCACGTAAAGTAGGAAATTTTTTTAGTATTATTATTTAATTCAAATATTTATTATTCTTTAATTTTAATTTTTTATAACAACACTTAACTTTTGTCCTAAAAATTACCACATGGCGTTTTAAAATCTTGCCACTTGGCTCCTTCTCGTTGCTTCGTCCTCTGCTTTATAATATATATAGATTATCTTTTAAGTTTGGTATATATGGTGAATAGTTTTGGTTTATATCTCTGAGTTTGATTTTTCTTGTCACATTGATTTGCACACTCATCAAGAAAATAATTATTAATATAATTATTTTACCATAATATCTTTATTGATTAGTGTTTACTACTACGCCTTGAAATTAGTTTGGAGAATAAATAATTAATGCTAAGAGTAAAATATGAAATCACCTTTTCTTGATATGTCAAGAATGACAAATAAAAACAAAACTTCAATTAGAAAATAAGTGACAACGAAAAATAAACCGAAGAAGTAATTGTTTGTGCACGTAATTGTCCCATAAATGAATTCTTTGTTTTGGTCATCAAGCAATAATTTTAGTTTTCATAAATTTATTTGAATTTTAAATAAATGGAATGGTGATAAATGCATATAACGTAGTTGTCTTCTTACGTGTTATAATCTTTAGGAGAATGAATTGCAATGTTGATTGAGAATTGCTTGGGAATTCATTGATAATGATTTTGTTAGGTTCTAGGTGTGCCCGCTCTTCTTTTTTGTTGATTGAGTCACCCTGTTTCATTCCCCTCGTTCAATCCTCTACAGGAACTTGTACAATTGATGTCACAAAAATAGCCAACTCTATTATGAAAGAAATATCATAAATGCTTGTAATCATATTATCCTTCTCTTGTATACTCTGGTGTTTTTTCGGAATTCAATTTTTTTGGTTCATTTGGTTTTGTTCGTGTTGACAATGGTGATACTGCTGCTACAAATATTGAGGATGAAGAGACACAAAACCACAGAGGCCCCAAAAGAATAATAATTTTGTATCTTTCTTGTATATAGATTTGGGATAGAATATAAGTAATTGTTAGTTAGTTACAAGAATACACAACTGTACATACACTGTAGGGAAGTAGATTGTAGGAAGTTTTTATTTCTTTTCCTGTAAGCTAATCCTATCTTGTATAAATCATGACATAAAGAATAAACAAATCACTCAGAAAATTCTCCAATACTGCTCTTCAAGTTTCTACATGGTATCAGAGCGGTTAATCTTTTTAGTCCAATTTGTTTTCCTTCTCTATTCTCATCCATGACAGATCCTACAGTGATAACCACTCAAACTTTACTTGCTGCTCCAGTTTCCTCCGCTCTGGATCAGAGCAACCCCTTCTTCTTGCACCCTTCTGATTCTCCAGGGTTGCTTCTCGTTCATACTCTTTTTGATGGGACTGGTTATGGAGCTTGGAGAAGATCCATACTCATTGCTCTTTCTGCTAAGAATAAGCTATGTTATATTGATGGATCTTCTCAGGTTTCTCCATCTCTTTTTCCCGATTTCAACCTTTGGAATAGGCGTAATGATATGGTAACCTTTTGGCTGTTGAACTCTTTGTCCAAAAACATTGCTGGAAATGTATTGTATTTCAGTTCAGCTCGAGCTTTATGGAAGGATCTTAAAGATAGATTTGGACAAACTAATGGAGCTCAACTCTATCACTTGCAAAAATAAACCAATGATTTAACTCAAGAGATCTCAGATTTTGCAAATTATTTCACTAGGTTCAAAATATTTTGGGATGAGATTAACACCTTGTATAACAACGTTACCTTATCCTACACGTTTATCTGTGCAGAAAAGGAGAAGATGTTGAAATCTCAATAGGATGAGAGGTTGATTCAATTCCTTCTGGGGTTGAATGATACTTATGCACCCATGAGAAACAACAGTCTTATCATGAACTCTCTTATCTTGGCTACTCACCAACTTAGTCATCATCTTGGAATAAGGTTCTCTTATCCTAAATCTACCCAATTATTAACTCAAAGGCAAGAAAGAATTTATTGTGTTCCCATTGCAAGAAGCCAGGACACAATAGAAAAGTGCTACAGAATCATAGGATTCCCAGCAGATTATAAATTTATAAAAGGTTTCAGGGCACATGGGACATTAAGAGGGAATGTTGTGATGACCCCTGAATCTGTCCCCATTTCAGATAACCCTTCCCAGGCTTCTACCATCTCTCAAGATCAATCCATCCAACTTGTCAAGCTTCTTCAAAATATTCAGATCAGTGACACAGGGATCTTAGATTCCACTGTTCATGTTAATGCCCTCCAGTGTGATGGTAATATCTTTCATAAACCTATAGATTATTCAACCTATGCTAATTCCTCACATTGGATCATTGATTCTGGGGATTCACAATATATGTCCTTTGATCCTATATTTTTTGCTTCTGTAACTCCTTTATCTTCACCAATTTTTGTCAATTTACCTAAATCTTTCAGGGTAAAGGTCACACATATTGGATCTGTTAGTCTATTTCCCGACCTTGTTCTACATGATGTACTTCCCATTCCTTCATTCAAAATTAATCTTACCTCTGTGTAAAATTTTGCAAATAGTTGCTTTGTCATCTTACATTTCCCCCACATGTTATGTTATGCATCGCCTTTCAATAAAGATCCCCCTGGTGCTTAGTGAAGCAAGAATAGAAGTCTACATCCTTCATACAACAAGCTCTCAATGACACTTTTTCTTCAAGTCTCAGTTAGATCCAAGTTCTAGTATTTCCAAATCTGTTTCTAGCACTACTTCTGGACCTGTAAAATTCCATTCTATTGTGGTATTATGGCACAATAGATTGGGACATCTACCTTTTCATGTAATGAAAAAATTGAGTTTTATTTCTTCTTTGATCAATGAAAGTTGTTCTTGTGATGTGTGTCTTTTGTCTAGGCAATCTAAGCTATGATTTCCCCATAGTTCTATTAAAATTTTAGCTGCATTTGATTTGATACACCTGGACACTTAGGGACTTTACAAATCACCCACTCATGATGGTTATAGATACTTCCTCACCATAACAATGATTTTAGTAGAATGATGTGGACATATATTTTAACTACTAAAAGTAATGTTTTTCCTATTTTAAAATCTTTCATGGCTCTAATTGAAAGACAATACAATGCTAAGGTGAAAATTGTAAGGTCTGATAATGCTTTAGAGCTTGGGGGTGGTTCTCTTCTTGCTGAATTTTTTACCACTGCTGGTATAATACATTAGACTTCTTGCACTATTTTTCTTAACAAAATAGAGTTATTGAGAGGAAGCATAGATACCTCTTAAAGACTTCTAGAGCTCTACTACATCAGTCTAATCTTCCCATATGCTATTGGGGGAAATGTCTACTTACTGCTACCTTCCTAATTAATAGATTTCCCTCCTCTGTTCATATAACAAAACACCTTTTGAGCTATTTTTTAGAAAGCCACCTACATATGATCACCATAAAATCTTTGGTGTCCTATGTTTTATATATACCTTTGCATATAATAGAGCTAAATTTGGCCCCAGAGCTATCCCTTGTGCTTTTCTGGGCTATCCACTATATAAGAAATAACACAAATTACTGATTTGAAACCAAGGTTATGTTTGTTTCCAGAGATGTGAGATTTCAGGAAAATGTGTTTCTATTCCTCTCACATTCTACACCATCTATTTTCTTAACAACTTCTTCATCTGCACTGATGACTTACCCTCTACTACTCTGTCACCACATTCTACACAACCTGATACAACTTCTATTACTCCTGATCAACAGCCTCCTGATCCTAGTCCTCCCACTTTTTCCCAAACTGATCTACCTTCTGGTGCCGACTCTTTTACTCCTGCTCCTGTTGAGCCAACCAAAAGATCAGAAAGGCAACATAAAGGACCAAGCTATCTTAATGACTATATTTGCAATTCTGTTTACTTGACTGATGTTACCTCAGCCTGCTTTACCACTTCTTCTAATCCTACTGTTCTTTCTTTTACTGCTTTATCTACCTCTAATCAACATCTTTTAAACTCTCTCTCTAGTATTTATGAACCCCATAATTTTAACCAAGACATCATGCACCCTGGTTGGTAGAAAGCTATGAAAGCTGAGTTTGAGGCCCTTGAGTCCAACCACACTTGGGATGTCATTGAATTACCAGTTGATAAGAAGGCATTGCCATGTAAATGAATCTATAAAGTCAAGCATAGGTCAGATATTTTAATTGAGAGATTGAAAGCTAGACTAGTGGTTAGAGGTGATATTCAAAGAGAAGTAATTGATTTTAATGAAACATACTCACTTTTGGTAAAAATAACCACCATTAGATGCCTTTTGGAAGTGGCATTTAAGAAAAACTGGGATTTAAATCAGCTTGATATTAATAATGCTTTCTTGCATGGGGATTTGCAAGAAGAAGTTTATATGAAATTTCCCCAGGCATGTCCCCTCCCAGTCCTAATCATGTTTGCAGACTAAGGAAGTCGCTATATGGACTGAGTCCTAATCGCAGTAGTATACTAGACTGGTTGTAGCAATACAATTCAAAAACTACACTTCTTCCTTAAGTGATTACTCACTGTTTTTTAAACATAATGGTAATATGATCTCTATCCTAGCTGTGTATGTATATGACATACTTGTCACAAGGAACGATGTTGCAGAGTTACACAGAATTTAAAATTAAAGATTTGGATACCTTACATTACTTCCTGGGTATGGAAATCCTTCAAGAATGTTCAGGTTTTATCATTTCCCAATGCAGGTTCACCCTTGACCTCCTATCAAAATTCAAATGTGACCATTTGCCTTCGGTTTTTTCTTCTTTGGACCCTTTTTTCAAATTAAGTGCTGATTCAGGGGATCTCTTACTCAACCCCACCATCTATCGGAGGATAATTGGTCTTCTCAACTATCTCACCCATACACATCTAGATATTTCCTTTGCCATTTAACATCTCTCTCAGTTCATACACTCTCCTCGAATACCTCACTACAATGCTGCTCTGCGACTTCTTCGGTATTTACACCTTGACCCTGGTCAAGGTTTGCTCATGTCGCCGTCTCCCTTTTTTTCTCTACTCGTTTTTTGTGATGTCGATTGGGCATCATGTGTTGACTCCAGTCACTCAGTTAGTGGATTCTTCATCAGTTTAGGAGGATATCTAACTTTTAGAAAATCTAAAAAACAAGTCTCTATTTCCCTTTTCTCTGCTGAAGCAGATTACCAATCTATGCGTAGATTGGTCTCTGAGCTCACTTGGCTTCATCATCTCTTTCAAGATCTTTCTCTCATACCTGAGGTGCCTATACAAGTTCACTCAGACAGAAAAGCTGCCCTCCATATCACTAAAAATTCAGTCTTTCACGAGCACACAAAATATGTGGAAATTGATTGCCACTTTGTCAGGCAACAATTTCTCTCCGGTCTCATTTCCCTAAATTTTGTGCTATCTTCTTTTCAACTAGCGGATATTTTTACTAAACCATTATCGGGACCTTCTCATTTCTCTGTACTTCCCAAGTTGGGGCTGCCTTCTACACCCTCCAACTTGAAGAGGGGTGTTGACAATTGTGATACTGCTGCTACAAATATTGAGGATGAAGAGACACAAGACTATAGAGGCTCAAAGAGAATAATAATTTTGTATCTTTCTTGTATATGCATTTGGGATAGAATATAAGTAATTGTTAGTTAGTTAGTTACAAGAATAGACAACTGTACATACACGATAGGAAGTAGACGGTAGGAAGTTTCTATTTCTTGTCCGGTAAGCTAATCCTATCTTGTATAAATCATGACATAAAGAATAAATAAATCACTCAGAAAATTCTCCAATACTTACTCTTCAAGTTTCTATAGTTCGACTTTGTAAATCTTGTATACTTTGTTTTTTGTAAAATTCAAAATTTTTTAGTTCATTTGGTTTTGTTCGACTTTGTAAATCATGAGGAATCATTTCATACATGATATCCCTACCAAAACATATTGAAAGCATAGAAAGATGTGACAAGTCAATTTTTATAATTAAGAATATGTTCTGTGACGCTCATGATAGAGGGCAAATTTTTTAAGAAATGATAAAAATTATATATTAGGCGAATTTCATATCGAAATGAAATAAATCGTGCAGGCATAAATCCAAAGCGGATACTATGTTGTTAGTTGGATTGGCACGTTACATATTCATTATCAAACCTCTGATTTCATATTCACTACACCACAAAAAGAAAAAATGAATAAATTCTTGGAAATACAACAAGAATATTTGCTTCTAAGTCTCCAAGGAGAAAGAGCCAAACTGAATATGACAATTAACAGAAGAGTACCATTTCTATAATCAGGCAATACTATGCGTATACTCCTTTTGATGGCCACTTTATTTTGGGAAATTGGCCACCTTAGGGTGCGGCTCTATCCTGGATCGCTAATGTGAGATATTTTGTACACTATATTATCCTCCCCCGCCCTTTTTTTTTCTAGATAGAGATGTATCATTTTTATGTACCTGTAGAATATTGCCTTGACCCTTTCTGTTTGACTTGTTGTTAGAGTTGTGACCCAAATTTTGTTGATCTGGCCCAGAAAGTTTTACGGTACAACCCATGTTTGTGATTTTCAGTGGGCTCTGTGGTGGTAGCATAGGGATCGGGCCTATAGGCCCGTGGACCTTTATGTTTTTTGGGTTTAGAACTTTTTTGTATGCACATTTTATATAAGTGAATTTAGTGGGTTGTTTTGGGGTATTTAGAAAATCTAGCCTTCTCCACATTGTACTCTCTTTCCATTATAGTAAAACTTTCTCTGCCTCTGCTCGTGGTTTTTTACGCAAGGGTTTCCAAGTAAATCTGTGTGTTGTTCTTGTTTTCTTTTACTTGTGGTTTGCTTTATTTCTGCCCGATTCCTAACAAACTGGTATCAGATCCTGTTCGATTATTTTCTCGAGAATGGCAACCATGAAGTATGATATTCAACTGTTAGATCGCAACACCAGATTTTTGTTATAGCAGGTTAAGATGAGGGCTGTGCTCGCGCAGATGGATTTGGATGATGCTTTATTAGGGTTTGAGAAGATACCCTCATTGTGGACGGACAAGAACAAACGGCGTAAGGATCGAAAGTCTCTATCTCAGATCCACTTTTATTTATCTAATCAGATTCTACAAGATGTTTTGAAGGAGACCACAACCGCTGCGTTGTGGTTGAAACTAGAATCATTGTGTATGATGAATATCCTAACAAGTAAGTTGGATCTCAAGCAATGACTTTAAAGAAATTGTCTCTGATTTAGAGACTTTAGAGGTTAAGTACGATGTGAAAGATTTAGGGTTGATTTTGTTATGTTTGCTGCCTGCATCATACAGGACCTTTAGGCATACAATTTTATATAGTCGTGATACCCTAACGATTGATGAAGTCTATGATGCGTTGTTCTCTAAGGAGAAGATAAAACATCTTGTGAATGGATCAGAGACTTAAGAAGATAATCTCATTATTCTAGAAGGAAGGACTCATGAGAGAAATTCTGAGGGTGATGACAGGAATAGGTCAAAATCCAAAAATAGAAATAAAACCTGTAATTACTGTAAGAAGAAAGGTCATATCAAATTCGAGTGTTGAAAGATACAGAATAGAGAGAAAAGAGAAGCTCCAAAACCAAACGGAAACCAACTAGAGAAGTCCGGTGAAACCAATTTTGTGGAAGATGGTGGTAGTGATGGAGAACTTTTGGTAGTTTCTGATGGTAACTCTAAACCTTGTGAGGATTGGATTCTTGATTCAGCTTGCACGTTTTATATGTGTCATAATCGGGATTGGTTTATAATATATGAAATAGTCTTTAAAGGTGTTGTGTTGATGGGAAATAACACACCTTGTAAGATAGCTGGTATTGGAACAATCAGGATTAAGATATTTGATGGGGTTGTGAGGACACTTGGTGATGTACGGTATGTCCCAGACTTGAAGAGAAATCTTATTTCCTTGAGTACCCTTGATTCGAACAATTATAGGTACACTGGTGAAAGTGGAGTCCTGAAGGTTACTAAAGGTGCTCTTGTTGTGATGAAGGGAATAAGAAAGTCTGCTAATTTATATGTCCTGTAAGTCTCTACTGTTACAGATGATGCAGTTGTTTCTACCTTCTCTCTATCAGAAAGTGATGTTAACTTTGGCATATACGCCTGGGGCATATGAGTGAAAATGGGATGGCTGAACTAAGCAGGGGAGGACTTCTTGATGGGAAGAGTAGTACCAAACTGGAGTTCTGTGAGTATTGAATTTTTGGGAAGCATAAGAGAGTCAGATTCACTAAAGGTATCCACTAAACTAAATGCACATTTGATTACATTCATTCTGATCTCTGGGGTCCTTCTAGAGTACCTTCTAGAGGAGGTACGAATTATTTATTGACTATTATTGATGACTATTCTAGAAAATTTTAGGTGTTCTTCCTGAAGCAAAAGAATGACGTGTTGCCTACTTTCAAGGAGTGGACGATTATGATTGAAAAGCAAATAGGGAAGCAGGTAAAACGCCTTCGGACTGATAATGGTTTAGAGTTTTGTTCTAATGAATTTAATGCTCTGTGCAAGTCAGAAAAAATTGTGAGACACTTGACAGTTCGTCATACTCCGCTGCAGAATGGTGTGACTGAACAAATGGATAGGACTATAATGGAGAAGGTGTATTGTATGCTCTCTAATGCTGGTTTACCCAAGTCTTTTTGGGCCGAAGATGCTTCCACAACTTGTCTTCTTATTAACTGCTCTTTCTCAGTCGTGATTGATAAAAAGACTCTATAAGAGGTATGGTCCGGTACTCCTACTAGTTATTCTGATTTGAGAATATTTGGATGTCATGCTTATGCTCATGTTGATAATGGAAAGTTGGAACCTAGATCTGTCAAGTGCTTATTTATGGGTTATAAGCCTGGTGTTAAAGGTTATAAGCTTTGGTGTCCAGAAAAGTTATAATTAGCAGGGATGTTGTGTTTGATGAAACTGCCATGCTTCGGGCTCCCTTCGAATCTAGTGCTTCACCTCTAGATGAGCTTAGTGACATTAATCAGCAAAATTCAAGTACCCATGTTGAATTACATATTGGAGCAGAGTCTACACCAGTGCCTACTTCTCAGTCTAGACTGGAGATACAGAGTGATACTATTTCTTCTTCACCACCAGTGGCGCCACAATATTCTATTTCTAAAGATAGGCTTAGAAGAGATATTAGACCTCCTCAAAAGTATGTTGAAGCTGATTTGATTTCTTATGCATTGAGTGTAGCAGAAGGTATTGATTCCGGTAAAGATCCTTCTTCTTACTTAGAGGTAGTTCGTTGTGATGATTTCGGCCGATGGATGATTGCTATGCAGGGGGAGATAGAATCACTTCATAAGAATGACACATGGGATTTGGTGAGATTGCCTAAAGATAAGAAAGCTGTCTATTGCAAGTGGGTATTCAAAAAGAAAGAAGAAACATCGAGAGTTGAAAATGCTAGGTATAAAGCAAGACTAGTTGCTAAAGGTTACAGTCAGGTTCCAGGTATTGACTTCACAAATGTGTTTTCTCTAGTTGTAAAGCATAGTTCGATTCGAGCCTTTCTTGGTATTGTGGCTATGCATGATCTTGAGCTTGAGCAGTTGGATGTCAAAACTATATTCTTACATAGAGAACTTGAGGAGGACATCTATATGTAGCAACCAGAGGGTTTTGTAGTCTCAGGAAAGGAGGACTATGTATACTTGCTGAAAAAGTTTCTTTATGGCTTAAAACAGTCTCACAGGCAGTGGTATAAAAGGTTTGACTCTTTTATGACCTCTCATATGTTTCAGAGAAGCAACTATGATAGTTGTGTCTACTTCAAGGAGGTAAGTGATGGTTAATTCGTGTATTTTCTCTTATATATTGATGATATATTGATTGAAGCAAAGGATATGAGAGAGATAATAAAAGACAAAGCCCAGGTCAGTAAGGAGTTTGATATGAAGGATCTAAGAGCAGTAAAATAGATTCTTGACATGGAGATTCTGAGGGATAGAAAGAATTGTAAGCTATACTTGAGTCAGAAAAGATATATTGAAAAAGTGCTTCACAGGTTCAATATGCAAAATGCCAAGCTGTTAGTACTCCATTGCCAGCTCACTTCAAACTCTCGACCACTTTATCTCCAAAGACAGATGATGAGCGTGACTATATGTCTCGAGTTCCATACTCTAGCGCCGTCGGGTCTATTATGTATGCGATGGTGTATTTCCGACCAGATTTATCTTATGCCATCAGTGCAGTTAGTAGATACATGGCAAATCCTGGCAAAGAACATTGGAAAACAGTTTAGTGGATTTTCAGATACTTGCATAGATCTGCTGATGTTTGTTTGCAGTTTGGGCGAAATAGAGATGGAGTAATCGAGTATGTTGATTCTGATTTTGCAGGAGATTATGATAAAAGGAGGTCCCTTACAGGCTATGTTTTCACCATTGGTGGTTGTGCTATTAGTTGGAAAGCTATCTTATAGACTACGGTTGCTTTGCCAACTACTGAGGCAGAGTATATGACTATTACAAAGGCTTTCAAGGAAGCTATTTGGTTGAAGGGTCTGTTCGGTGAACTTTGCAAAGACTTACAGATTACTACTGTTTTTTGCAACAGTCAGAGTGCTATCCTCCTTATGAAAGATCAGATGTTTCACGAGAGGACAAAACACATTGATGTTCGGTATCATTTTGTGTGTGAAATTATTGCTCGTGGTGATATTGTGGTGAGCAAGATTAGTACTCATGATAATCCTGCTGATATGATGACCAAGACACTACCAAGTGCCAAGTTTGAGCATTGTTTAGACTTGGTTAGTGTTAGCTGTTAAGATGTGCCCTTAGGAGCTTTTGTGGAAGAGGTGGAGAGTTTGTCTTGAAATGGATTTGAGGTCTAAATTAGAATTCATGTCAAGGTGGAGATTGTTAGAGTTGTGACCTGAATTTTGTTGATTCGGCCCGAAAAGTTTTGCGGTGCAACCCATGTTTGTGATTTTCAATGGGGTATGTGGTGGTAACGTAGGGATCGGGCCTATAGGCCCGTGGACCTTTATTTTTTTGGGTTTAGGACTTTTTTGTTTGCACATATTATATAAGTGCATTTAGTAGGTTATTTTGGGATATTCAAAAAATTCAGCATGTGAAACTTCCCCTGTCTCTGCCCGTGTTTTTTTCCGCAAAATTTTTCACGTAAATCTATGTGTTATTCTTTTTTTTTTTTACTTGTGGTTTGTTTATTCTGTCCGAACCCTAACATTTGCTATGCGAAAATCTTCTCCTTTTTTCTCCATTATTGGGCTTAGGCCTTTGGGCCCCTTTAGTAGTATGCAATTTGACAGAAAAAATGAAGTACAGGTTTTAAAAGAAAGGGGTGGGGTGACGTGGGGTGACGTGGGGTGGGTAGGGGGTGGAATTTCAACTCAATGACTTTGAGCGGTGTAGTTTACAAATATATATAGAATGTATAGGTAGTGTGTATTTCATATTAAATACAGATATAATATACATAATACGCAATATATTCAACGAAGTGTATAAGTAGTTTATATTTCGGCCATGTTGGCACACTAGCTGGTCGAAGGGTGCATTTACGCAAGTTCCCGCACCCCCAATCTCGGTGGCGGAGCTAGAAATTTTAGGAGGAGTGTTCAATAAAATAGAAGCTCCTTTAAAAATATTAAAATGGTTCCAATTCGCTGGAAATCGAACCCGTGTGCAAACCCACCTTTGGCTTTTACTGAACACCTACCACCATTAATATACATCCCTCAAGCGTGGTAAGATTATTCAAACCTTTATATTTAACCAAATATAATAATATTTTATCTATATACACGATATAATTTTCCAGTGAAGGTTGTTCACCTGACCACCCTGGTACAAGGTGGCTGCCCCTGCCCAACCCCAACACCACGCAAAAAAAAAAAGAAAAAAAAGAAACACTTCTACAGTCACCCTATTGTAAACTGAAAAAGCAACTCACTTGTCGAGAACAAATGTATATGATTTTCACATTTTCTGGCTTTGTCCTGTAAGTTTAATTTTTTTCAATTTTCCGTTCTAAGTATCATGATCAATTTTTCCAGTTCAAACTTTCTAAAGTTAATTTTTCAATTAGAACTTCAGGGCTCTTGGTTTTTCAGTACAAATTTCAGGCACTATGACCAAGTTTGGTTTTCATTGCTCAAATTAAACTTCATTACAATTGAAAAAAATCAAATGGCATTCATATTTATTTGTTTTGAATCTTAAATTTGTTATATCGAACTTATGGTTTTCAAATATATTCAAATAAAAAAGAATCATATATATGTTGGTTGCTATCATTAATAAGGTTGGTGATTTGCTAATGTTTCAAGTTAAACGAGTCTAGTTAATGATTAACTCGTAAAGTATGAGGTTTTATGTATAAGTTATTCAGAAAAACTTTTAATATCATAATGGGCTAAATCAGCAATAGTAGAAAATTGTGTGCATCTATAACATAGACAAATTGATAAAAGAATAAAGAGTTTTAAGTTCTTATTTTCTTTGTTTATAACAACCCAAAAAGATCTTAATCTCTCACATATTGTTGTAGATGTATAACAATCAATCGGTACAAAAGGCACAAGAAAATACGGACAAATGAGATTCTTATAGAGAGGTTTGACGGTAACAAATCTGTAAGTGGAATATGGGAATTTATACATTTATAGTCCTTCAAATTAATTAAATAGCATGCATACACACCATATTATACAACCCCCAAACAACAGCAGTAGTGCACACAACACTGTTACACTTGCACCAGCTAGCTATCATTTAGAAATGTAGCTAGCTAAAGTTTTATTTAACTAAAATAATGCAACATTCATACCCTTTAGGCTTTCTTCCACCACCACCAGTACTAGTCTCAACACATTATTATACATAATTATCAAGTGGCTTGCTAGAGTTTTATCATGTGATATATTTCATATGCCATATATGCAAAATATTCTTCTTCTTCAGAAAGCACAATGGACAATAGATGGGAATGTTGGAGCAGAAGACATACACTTTGAACAAACCCAGGCATCATTGCAATCGTTGTCCGTAGTACAATCTATCCCACAAGTAATTCCATCAAATAGCCTTCCTTCAAGTGCTCTAATCACTTCACCACGTATCTCTCGTGTCCCCATTACTTGCGTCCCAATACTCGTCAATAGAACTGCATCAACAAACATCTGTTTTAGTTTATGTGACACTTTTTCGTATACAGTTAATTACAACAACAATAACGTAACATACCCAGCGTAGCCCCACAAAGTGAGGTCTAGGGAGGGTAGTGTGTATGCAAATGTTATCTCTACCTCAGAGGTAGAGAGGTTGTTTTATGATAAACCCTCGGCTCAAGAAAAACACTTCAAAGAAGTCCCATCAAAAGAAGTTATGGAAGTACAAAGAACAACAAGTAGTAACAAAAATAGCAAATAGGAATAGAACGGAAACTATGACAAGACAATGCAAGTTGTACACAATTTATATACATACACACTATATAATTTTTTGTCGAAGGGTGTTTGACAGGTCATTATTAATTTATCCATGGACGGTTTAATAGACGTGCATTATATTCTTTATAGTTCATAAAACTTGCGTTCGAAACATGTAAATTGATTAAACATGCATGCATGCAACGAATGAGGAATAATAATTAGCATGTAAAGAGTTGAGTAGAGATAGAGAAGGTATTAACCAGTTTAAAGGAGAACTTTGAGAAGCAAACCAAAGTTAAGAACTGATGCACTAGCCATGTCAACACTGAGGAAACATCAAGGAAGACTAGTAGTATATGGTTGTATTGGAGTTGGCCAACTCCTTGAGAAATTAAGACCTCTATTTATACGCACTGAATTGGACCTGTTTTTCCCTTCACTTAATTCTCATTAATTTTCTAATATATACATACATGATATACTTTAATGAGGCCCCTTAATTAAAGCATACGATAGGGGTACGTGTCCTACCAATTGATACGAAATAATCTTAGAGTTCATGATATGATTAATTAAATAATGTCTGTATTGTGTAACAAGATATATGTATCTAGAAGCTCCGGTAAGCTTTAATTAACGCTGTATTATTTTCTTGAAGTCGTCTCAAACTATTAGGAGTGTATATTTCGAACACCTTATATATAGATTCTCAATCCTTTTGAACTATCAATGGGGAATTTATTCGCAGATCAAACAATCTTCAATTTGAATTAAGTTTCATGTGGTCCATTACACGTCATGATATATCCAAGATTCTCTCCTCGAACTAAGTTTGATGCGGCCTATTACAACATTTCAATTTTCTAAATTCAGTGTGTATCATCTACATGATCGAGTATTTATGACCACCAAAGCTCGTGTGAAGTTCTTTAATTTGTATTGGAATTTACTTCTTATTTTTCTATCTACGAAATGAGGGATGGAAAACAAATACAGTATCACAAACGATAAAACGATGCATGGCCAAAAATTTACTCCATATTTAATAGGGTGGATGTGTCTGGATCAGAGAATGTCTGGAGATATTGCATTTGCTTATTCTTATTCCACACAATTCTTAACGAAATACAGACAAGCATGCACAGTACTGCCTTATGTTTTAGTAATATATTATTACGTCTTGTTATGATTAGTTGATCTTTGTCTGCATGTGAACTTGCATGAATCATGTGTAGCAAATGCACATGCTCCCCTACGCACTATTTGTTGGGTTCAAAGTAAATGTGTATGAATGGAAAATGGAGGAAAAAGTAGTGGAGGAAAAGTGAGTTCACACTAAAATGAAAAGTGTGCTGAAATGAGGAAAGTCTACTAAATTCTCCTACATTGGTGGGAGAAAGAAGCTTTCATGTGTTTATGTTGAAAAACACATCTCCACTTGGATAGTGAGGCAAAGAACAAAGAGGTGCCTTGCGCCATTGTCGTTACTCGCTCGGCTCGGTTTCGATCTATCTTTTTAGACAAATTTTATTTGAAACTAGAAGAACAAGTGAAATTTAATCCAAAGAATTCGAGAGAAATGTTTTACTCCATATGCGGGCGCATTTCGGACGCCATGCAAATGCTCGACTCGGCTTTGGCTTTGGCTTCGGATTTGGATTTGTCAAATGATCGATCGATGAGATCTATCTTTTTAGACAAATTTTATTTGAAACTTGAAGAACAAGTGAAATTTAATCCAAAGAATTCAATAGAAATGTTTTACTCCTTATGCGGGCGCATTTCGAATGCTATGCAAACGCATGCACAACGCACCTCGAAGGGATGCGACCTTTCGAGGTAAAAGGCACACTGTTTCGCGCAATAGAGTGATCTGCGCGCGCACCTGAAAACCTGCAGGCGCAGGTCCAGCACAGGAAGCTACTAGAATCTGGACAGTGTCACCTACGGCCGCAGATCGGGCGCAGTTCCAGCACAGACTGGGCACAAGTGACGTGACTGTACAGAAAAGGTGCCTTTTTACAGAACCAATGCTTCCTTTCTGAAGGGACACCTTAAGGCTATAAATACCTGACATATTCCTCAGGTATAGACATGATTTTTGACAGCAAAAACAATTTTCTTTTCTTCAAAAACTCATTGTGATCATTAACTGTTGAGTGAGTTCGACGAATCTAATAATTTGAGGTACCACTATTGTTGTGTTGAAAGCCATTTTATCCTGGGAGGAAAATTCCATAACCTCGGGTACTTAAGGGGAATTATTTCTGTAAGGACACTCCGTGAATTCGGGGGACTTGGCTTTAACTTTCTGTTTCATCTTATTTTTGAAATTATAACACGCTTCTTGGATAGATCATTTTTGATCTTGTGTTGAAGGTGTTGAAACTTGAAGTTGTTCTTGACAAGTTTGATCTTGAGCTTAGTTGAAGTGTATACTATATAGCATACAGATTTTGTGTACCCGAAAACATTGAAAACAACATTCTTAAGGAAATAACTTTTGGAATCTGTTCGGCTTGATTTCTAGAGATTAAAGCTTTAAGCTTTCTACTCCGTTTGAACTTAACTAGTGGTTTGAAGAAATAAAATCTTCATCACAAGTTAAAGATCACTCAGTTGACAATTGAAAGTCATAAAAATTTCAGCGTTAAACTAGAAACAAGGGGTGTTTAAAGTTGCTACGACTTTATAAGTAGTATTTTGATATACTAAATTTATTATCTTGTTGTGTTAGAAAAATGACTACTGACAGTCAAGTGAATGATACTGCAACGACTGCGGCAACAACTAATGTTGCCACAATGAGTCGTACGAATGCTCTGCAGGCAATGGCACCAGTGGAGAAACCCAAAAAATTCACGGGCATTGATTTCAAAAGGTGGCAACAGAAGATGTTCTTCTACCTTACAACTTTATGTCTTCAAAGATTTACATCTGAGGAAGCTCCAGAGGTTCCCGAAGGAACTTCAAACCAGGAGAAATTTGTTGTTATGGAGGCGTGAAAACACTCAAATTTCCTATGCAGGAATTACATTCTAAATGGCCTCCAAGATGAACTATACAACATGTATAGTGGAATGAAGACAACAAAAGAGTTGTAGGGGGCGCTTGAAAGAAAATACAAGACTGAGGATGCGGGAACCAAAAAGTTCTTCATTGCAAGATTCTTAGAGTTTAAAATGATTGACCGCAAATCTATTGTATCTCAAGTCCAGGAACTGTAGGTAATCATCCACGATCTTCTCGCGGAAGGTATGGGTTTAATGAATACCTTAGTTGAACATATTAAAAATATTCTTAATGTTCACATTGATACAAAAACTAACCTATAAACACAAAACCATCCACGAAACAAGAGCAAAACAACACTAAAATTTGAATTCTAAGCACATAGAAGAAAGAGGATGAAGTAGAAGAACACAAATAGAAGATTCAAAAAGAAAAAAGGATATATAATGAGACATTTACCAACATTCATGAGAAGCACTAAAGTGTATATTAAACACTTAAACACAAATCACCAATGTTGATTACACCTCATTCTTAGGTAGACACAAAGGGAGTCACCTTCCCCAAGCATAAAACTTTCTTGCCAATTTGTCAACACAAGTGAAATCCATTACTAATGAATACCCTAGTTTCGGATTCTCTCTCTAAGAGAAGAAGAAAACTACAATTTTAGAAGTAACTTATTTCAAATGTCTAAAACTAATGAAAATACAAGCTAGAATATCTATTTATACTATTACATAACAATGACTAAATTGCCCTTAATGAGGTTTAGGAAGAGGCACCCTTTGAGTGTGGTCTTTTGAAGTATAAAGACCACTATGCCCTTAATGAATAGGCTCCTATGTGATGTAGATATTCCTCTTTTTCTTTTTAATTTGCTCAAGGCTTTGAAAAGGCTCCAAAAGGGTTTTCAAGAACTTGCAAAAATCCGAACTTGAATCTTCTACAAGACCTTGAAATCCTTGTGCTCTTAGGTTTGTGTCATCCTCTCCATATTGAAAGGATTTTGTCCTCAAATTCACACCCTGCAAACCCAAAGAGAGAGACAACAAGCACACAATCCTCTTAATAGAAGGGTTAGCATTAGTACCATAATTATATAAGAACACCAAGGGGGGAGGGGGTACACTCTTGGAATGTAGCCAATAATTCTTTGTTATAATCATAAAACACTTATTACAAGCATTACAAAGGACATGACTAAGATATACACCAAAGAGAGAAGACTGCAACCCAAAATCATCATATATATCAACAAGGCAAGGTTGTTCACATTTGAAATACATCCACGAGTCCTTAATGTGTGACATGAAAAACTTAGCATGAAGTTCACCAAGGAGGTGGTTTTGGCATATAGCAAGAGATAAGAAAACTACAATTGTCTTAATGGCTATACTGTACCCAAAAGGTAAGACTATCTTTGCTTAGGAACTATAAGATACATTTGTTTAATTACCTCAACTAAGGAATTCATCAAATATGGTGCCAATATAGATCCTAGGGTCCACCTCACCCACATATCATTATCATTCAAACAAGAAAACCAACCACCAAACTTACTACCTCTACATAAAACAAATCCAAGACTAGCATGGATATCATCAGAAGCAAAGAGGTAGTATAGGAAGGCATCAAGTGTAAAGAAATCATCCAAGGTGATATCATCTATAAGAATGCCAATGGATTCAAAAGACTTAGCATATAAGGATGGAATCAAGTCATTTAAACTCATACGGTTCCTTCCTTTCAAATGAAACATAAACTTGGCATCCACAAGTTGAGATTCAAGTAACTTAAGAACAAGTGTGTCAAACAAGGATGCACATGTATAAGCAATATCCCCAAGAGGTAATGACACATTTGCCCTAGGGTCCACAAATATGAAACCACCTTTGAGAAAGGGGTTCCAAATTAGAATCAAATCACCAAAAAGGGAACCAAGATCAAATGGAAGAAGTAGCCAAGGATATAGCCAAGGCTATACTCACTTTCCCTTAAAGCATCATCCCTAAAATTATGCATACCCTCTTCATCACCATTAAAAATACCATGAGCAAAAAGTGGGTAGAGAAACGTGTCCCATAAGTCAACTTCAACTATAGTGTTCGCATGCATGTACTCACTACTAATCTCAAAATCCTCACTATGAGTATGCTCAATATAAGAAACATATAGGGAAGAAGTAGATGGAATTTCCACGCATGCACTACCTTCTTTTTTAAGGGAGTAATCCTCACATAAAAACAAACCACCATAAGTATCAAAGGAATCACAATCAAGGCTATTTTCACAAGAATAATCATTAATTGGGTTTCCTAAACATTCAATCATATCAATGTCTTTATCACCCAATTTACCATTCCTTACCAAAAGTGGGAGATCACCATCAAGAATCGTATGGCTAACATAATATTCACTCAACCTTATATTCTTGATGGATATCAAGAAATAGGACAACACGTGAATTTTAAGCATACCACTTTTGCTATTAAACACATCACATTGCATATCACTAGGGGTCATGCAAGGAGTAATCTCACCAAATTCACACAAGACATCTTTCTTTGAGAGAGAATTAGTATTCAAAGGTAAGAAGTTAAAGCCTACAAGTTTACTCTAAAAAAGATACGTCATTCTTTACATTATTTTCATTTTCATAATTTCTATGAGCAAAACTAACAATGATACTTTCATCACACAATGTGCTCAAAGAATTATTTCCACTCTCATGATCAAATCTATCAACACCATCACTAACTTGAGACTCATCAAGCACATCATACATAAACTCAAGTAGTGGACTACATTTGTGATTAAATAGATCATCATTCACATCCTCACTAGTTGTTGGCAACTCACATACCAACGTAGACTCACCTCAATTTTCACAAGGGTCAACTAATGTGTGAATACTCTTGTCACTTGGTAGTGGAACCTTATTCAAGTCATAAGTGGTAGCACTAGATGGACACAAATCATTCTTACGAAAAGAATTGATTTCGTCATCTAAAGGATCAACTAGTTCTTGCGTACTCACAACAAGATCTTGGTTCTTATGCAACCTAACAACACCAAGAGTATCACAAAAGGAAGATTCATACACTTCTTCACTAAGCAAATTTGAAACTACACCACTTTGGCCACTACTAGCCACATCACAACAATTTAAGTTTCTAGAGGTGTAGAAGATAGCTTTATTACCTTGTAGATCATGGGAAGTGTGTTCTTCACTTGGTTTTGCATTAGGGAAGCTTTCATGCTCCACATTACAAGGGAATATGTCAAGGTTTCCCTTTGGACTCACTTCTTCATCACTTATTCCAAAATTGGGACTTTCGGCCAAGGGCTTGAAGGGAACTTCCTTGGGCTTCTCCTTGGGACTTCTTGGGTCTTGAACCTGCACATGAGAACAGAAAATACTAGGCAAAATGCTAGTATTTGGGTTAGTGAGTAATAAGGATTCTTTATGGACAAGATCCACCATCAAACATTTCTTTCTCCTTCCAACTTCACTACCCATGGTTTCTCTTTCCTTTCCCCTCCTTCCTTCACATCCTTCTTGTACCCCACCATTCATTTCTCTCTATCTTGAGTCTTAGACTTTTTATCCTTAGGTTCTAACTCTGCCACTTCTCCTACTTGTCTAATTGAGTTCGGTTTAGGGAAGTTTGGAGAAGGGGAAGCGGATTTGGTTGAGGAAGGACTTGATACCATTTAAAGTCTCGGCTTAGTACATCCATCTTAGCCAACAATACTCCCAAAGCATCATTTCCCAAAGGTTGGGATGTGTTACCTTTGTTTTCCATCACAATTATACCTAATAAGAAGCAAAAAACAGCAAAGAGAAAACCTACAAAACGAACAAACAAGTTAGTTCAAAAAAGAGCCTCACCACACTTACACTCGGATCTCACCTCACACTTGGTCTCACAAGTGTTGAATACTTGACAATACTTGGCAAGTGAATGAGTGGTGAATATTCTTTGACTCGGAATCGATTTTTTGTTGATATGACTCAAATCAAAATGATGCACGGACTTGAACCAACAAACTACTACAAATTAAAAATCAGAAAAGCACACAAAAATTGAAGACACGAAACAAACAGACTCTAAACTAATTACTAAACTAGTAGGTACTTACTAGCTTACTAATTAGGGATAGCATTAACTTAAAAGAAACAAGAATCAAAAATTAGAAACTAGAAAATCTAACTAGGAACTCAATTTGGCCGTTTAGCTAATAATGATGTGGCATTCAATGATTGGACGTTGAGTTTTCAATTTTTTTTCAACCTAAAATTCAAGTCTCAGCCTAGAACATCTTTGGGGAGGAAGAATTTCGTTTGGGAGGGAAAATTGAAGGTTTGAAAGCCTTTTTGGAGCTTCAAATGAATTAAAAAAACAATGGTCCCTCCTTTGTACTTGGATTGTACTTGGAATTGTACTTTGATTATTCCTTTGTCTCTTCTTTCTTTTGGATGACTATGAATATAGCAAGGAATACTCCTTTACAAACACCAAGTACACCCTCTCTCATCCTTCTTTTTAGATCAAATGGACCTCTTGAATATTTTTCTCCAACAAGATATGATGAAGATTGAAGAACAAGATGAATATTCAAGAGTTGACCAAAGTTTGACCCTCTATAAAATGAACCCCAAATTTGGACTTTCTTTTAGATCTAGGTTCCTTAGGCCAAAATGAACTCAAATATCAATAAACCAACAACAACCAACATCCAAAATATAAAGACCACACGGATCTAGAGCTTAAAAGCTTTAAAGTGCCATATCTATACCCTTAATGAATAGACTCCTATGTGATGTAGAGATTCCTCCCTTTCTCTTCAATTATCACAAGGCTTTGAAAAGGCTCCAAAAAGGTCTTCAAGAACTTGCAAAAATCCGAACTTGAATCTTCTATAAGACCTTGAAATCCTTGTGCTCTTAGGCTTGTATCACACATGAACTTAATTGTAGGTATGGTTATGAACGAGGCATTTCAAGTCGCGGAAATAATAGAGAAGTTACCACCTATGTGGAAGGACTTCAAGAACTATTTGAAGCATAAGCGAAAGGAGATGACAGTCGAAGATCTTATAGTAAGACTACGCATTGAAGAAGATAACAAAACCACAAAATAAAGGTCAAAAGGAAATTCTGTAGTAAGTGGAGCAAATATTATAGAAGATGACCACAACAACTCTAAAAAAATAAAAGAAAGCTGGACATGAAAGCAATCAACCTAAGAAGAAATTCAAAGGAAAATGCTTTAACTATGGCAAGATTGGCCACAAGTCAACGAATTGTCGTGCCCCAAAGAAAGAAAAAAAAAGACCAAGCAAATATGGCTAAATCTAAGAAAGAAAAAGACGGTCTGTGTGCTATGTTGTCTGAATGCAACTTGGTGGGAAATCCTCGATAATGGTGGATGAATTCCAGTGTCACCCACCATATTTGTGCAAATAAGGAGTTGTTTGCTGCTTTTGCTCTTGATCAAGGCGAAGAGAAGATATATATGGCCAACTCCGCAACCGTAAAAGTTGAAGGAATAAGAAAAGTCTGCCTAAACATGACATCAGAAAAAGTGTTGACTTTGAACAATGTCCTGTATGTACTGGAGTTACGGAAGAACTTGATTTCTGTATCACTTCTTGACAAAAATAAATTTAAATGTGTATTTATTTCTAAAAAAATTGTACCTAGTAAAGGAGAAGTGTATGTAGGAAAAGACTACCTCACTGAGGGCCTATTCAAAATGAATGTAATGAATGTTGAACTCAATAAAAGTTCAGTTTCTTCTTACTTTCTTGAATCTAATGACTTGTCGCATGAATGATTAGGACATGTTAATTACAAAACATTGCGAAAACTGATTAACTTAGAAGTTTTGCCAAATTTTGAGTGCAATAAATCAAAATATCAAACGTGTGTTGAAGAAAAGTATGCTAAGGATCCGTATAAGTTCGTTGAAAGAAATTTCAACCCCTTAGACCTAATCCACACTGACATTTATGATATGAAGTTAACATCATCTCATGGTGGAAAAAAGTATTTTATAACTTTTATTGATGATTGCACCAGATATTGTTATGTCTATTTGATTAATAGTAAGGATGAAACAATAGATGTGTTTAGATAATACAAAACAGAAGTTGAAAACCAGTTAGAGAAAAAGATTAAAACTATAAAAAGTGATAGGGGTGAAGAATATGAATCTCCCTTAGCAAAAATGTGTAGAAAATGGAATTGTCCATCAAACTACGGCCCCGTATTCACCTCAATCTAATGAAATTACAGAAAGAAAAAACCAAACCTTGAAAAAAATGATAGATGCCTTTCTTATAAGTTCAGGTTTACCGCCAAACTTATGGGGGGAGGCTATCCTTACAGCCAACCGAATACTCAATAGAGTTTCGCATAGTAAGACACAATCAATTCCATATGAAAAATTGAAAGGAAAGAAACCAAAATTGAAATATTTCAAAGTGTGGGGGTGTCTAGCGAAGGTCCAAGTAACTATACTTAAAAAGGTTAAGATAGGACCTAAGACGGTGGACTGCGTGTTCACAGGGTATACTAAAAGTAGTAAAACATGTCGGTTTTGGGTTCATAAATCCAAACATCTGAATATCAATGAAAATATGGTAATTAAATAAGATAATGCTGAATTATTTGAACACATTTATCCGTATAAAAATAGATATGAAAAGTGTAGTGGGGGGGTCTAAACGACCTCGAGATGAACCAAGTGAGGATGTACATAATGATGAGAATCCAAGACGTAGTACACGTCAAAGAATGTCAACTTCGTTTGAATCAAATTTTATAACATTTCTCTTAGAAAATGAGCCTCAAACGTTTAAAGATGTGATGTCGTCGTCAGACTCATCCTTTTGGAAAGAGGCAGTCAATAGTAAGATGAATTCAATCTTAAGCAACCATACGTGGAAATTGATTGATCTTCCTCTAGGAAATAAACCTTTAGGTTCTAAATGGATCTTCAAGAGAAAAATGAAAGAGGATGGTACTATTGATAAATACAAGGAAAGACTTGTAGTAAATGGCTTCAAATAGAAAGAAGGCCTTGATTACTTTGATACATACTCACATCTAATGAGGATAATGTCAATTCGGATGTTAATTACCTCGGCGGCAATATATGGTCTTGAAATCCATCAAATGAATGTGGAAACAACATTCCTAAATGGAGAATTAGAGGAAGAAATTTATATGAAACAACCTAAGGGTTTTGTGGTTCCAGGAAAAAAAATAAGGTGTGTAAACTTGTTAAGTCACTTTATGGACTAAAACAAACACCTAAACAATGGCATACAAAGTTTGACCAAATCATGTTGGCAAACGGGTTCAAGATAAATGAATGTGATAAATGCGATTACATTAAAGACACTCTAAATCACCAAGTCATTATTTGTTTGTATATGGATGACATACTAATAGACATTTCTGACATAAATTCTATGAAATGAATGCTCGAGAGAAAATTTAATACAAAAGACCTTGGAGTTGTGGATGTGATCTTAGGAATAAGAATCCATAGAACTCCCAAAGGATTGGCATTGTCACAGTCTCACTACATCGAAAAAGTACTTGACAAATTCAAGTATATGGAATTTGGTATTGCTAATACTCCATTGGATGTGAGCTTCACACTTCAAAAGAATGAAGGTGAAAGTGATTCATAATTGGAGTACGCAAGAGTATTGGGATGTTTAATATATGTAATGAATTGTACACGACTAGACATAGCATGCGCTATTAGTAAGTTGAGTCGGTACACGAGTAATCCCAACAAAACTCATTAGATGGCAATGAAAAGAGTTTTGGGGTATCTTAAATACACCCAAGACTATGTTTTGCATTATAATAAATATCTCGCGAACCTTGAAGGATATAGTGATGCAAACTGGATCACTCATCAAATGAATTAAAATACACTAGTGGATACGTATTTACAATAGGTGGAGGAGCAGTCTCTTGGAAATTATCCAAACAGACATGTATTGATCACTCTACGATGGAATCAAAATTTATCGCATTAGATAAAGCCGGTGAAGAATTAGAATGGATTCAGAATTTCTTGGAAGACATTCCCTATTGGTCCAAACCATTGGTGCTAGTGTGCATACATTGTGATAGTCAAGAGGAAATAGGTAGGGAAGGGAGCATAATGTACAACGGTAAATCTCATCACATAAGACGGAGATATAATTGTAATATCCTGGGAAATTTTTCATTGAAATTTTGTGCGTAAACGTGTTGGGTTCTATCTTCTAGAATGAATTAAAAAAATTTCGTGCGAAATGTATTAGATTATTACCCACCATTACATAGAGTATCGAATAAGCTTTCCAACGATATGTGGATCATCCAAAACGGACACCGGAGCGACGAGTTATGAACATTTCGATCAAACCGTGAATAGTAGTGAACAGTAAAACATGCAGGAAAAAGTACTGAGGCCTGGTGTATTTTTGCTCCAAATTTAAACGATCATAACTCCTTATACATAATGATCTGAGTGATCTACTATATATCAACGGAAATCTCTACGAGTCCTCTTTCCAATGAAATTGGTTTCATCCAATTTTTCAATCGGAGCAAAAGGTTATGGTCGATCAACTTCAGCCTATCAAAAGTGAATTTTTGGATCAACTTCAAACGATCATAACTCCTCGTACACAATGATATGGATGATATACTATATATCAACTGAAAGATATGAGAGTCCTCTTTCTAATGAAATTGGTTTCATCCAATTTGAATATCGGAGTAAAACGTTATGGTTGATCTACTTCAGACTATCAAAACAGTCCACCAAAGGATAGATTTGAGAATTAGTGATTTTTTAAGGGCATTTTGGTCATTATGACTTCACTTCATGGACGAAAATTGTCCATTTATACCTATATTGAGCCATAAAATTTATGTTCTTCCATAAAAAACATTGAGAGAACTAAACCCTAGGTCCATTTTAAACTCCAAATATCTTCCAATTTCACCGTAGAAATTCAAATTTGATCCGATAATCGAACTCATCATCTCGAGACCTTCGAGGAGCACCCCTTATTTGTATGAACAGGATTCCATAATCAAGAGGTCAATTTCAAGGTATGTGGGGTTTTTCAACAAGAGAACTCTTTCGTTCTTGTGCCCAAAAGTAATTTTCTTTACGAAGATATGATTTTTACTCTATTATTATGATTTTGAAGCATGAACTCATATTCTATGATGATTATTATGAAATTTTGATGTCTATGATTTTGAAAGATGGATTTACATGTGTGGTGATATAAAACATGAATCTTGAACGATATTTATCATGATTTTGATATTTGGGTCTTGAACCCCATTTGAAATTGTGTCTTTGAGAAAATGTGTGCTATAATCACGTTGATGTTGAATATTTGAGATGTGTTGAATGATTTGACCTTTTTATCTTAATGGAGTCGCTTTGAACTCAAATGTGAAAGAAATCCACAACGTGTTTGATTATGATAAATGGGTAGCATGATGGCTCCCGATGTATACTTATATATTGATGAAAGTTGTTTTGTTGTGGATTGTCTTTGAAATGATCTGAGCTAAGTACGGGAGTACTCTTTAGTACCGAGTGGGAGGTATAAAGTGACCTTACTTCCCTAGAACTACGTGCCCCCGTAGGACGTGAGCCTGAGGCTGATTTATATAGTGATCACTAGTGTTTTTGGATTGATATTGGAAGTGCTACTCCGATGGCAAGGATAGGACGGCTCTCCCCAACGTGGGTTGGACGTTGGACTCCATGTGGCTCACATGGTTTATGTCGGTTATAGGATCTCCCAGTGTGTGTGTGTTTCCTTGTGTCTATGGTGAACGGTGAAGTGATTTGAAAGAGGAATTGTGAAAGTTATTCTTTCGAAAGATTTAAATGATATTTACATTATGAGAATTGATATTCTTGATGAACTGAAAGTGATTGACAAATTATATGATGACTCACATGTGTTATTATACTTATTTCATCCTCTCATGATTATGATGATTTTCTTCGGGCTATGTGAGTCTTTCATACATCCTGCATATTTCTTATAAATATTTATGATGATGATGTTTATACAACTGCATACACCCCCATATACTCGGTTCCTTTCCATGGTACTGACCCACATCTTCGGATGTGGGCTGCATTTTCTCGGAATATAGGTTAAGGTGCTCAGTTCCAGGTTCGACCGTGATTCTTCGGGCACGCTGTTCTACATCCTCTGTTGTGGTGAGTCCTCATGTTCCGAGGACGTGATGTCTGATGTGGGTTTCATGGAATTGTTTACATTTGATAACTGAGTATGAGTCCGTTGGGGCATGTCTCAATGGCTCGCTGGTTTTATTGATTTTCTTAGAGGCTTGTCATACTAGTATAGATGTTGGGAGTTGACTAATAAGTCGTATTTTGTTATCTTTCTGAAATTCTTTTATTCTTGGATGATGATTACTCTGTTGATATTTGAGGGTTATTTGTGGAAACCCCGTTGATTTGTGTTGAACTGAATGAAAATGGCTCAAAGGGTTAGCTTGGGGCTACTCGTAGCCTCAAGCACCGTGTGACGCTCTGGGACCCATTTTTGGGACGTTACAATAATACTATTAGAGAACTTCTCTCTAGTGGAATTATCACTGTTGTCTATGTAAAGTCAAAATATAATGTGTTGGATCCACTTACAAAAGGTCTATCTAGAGAAGGAGTTGAGAGAACATCTAAGGGAATAGGTTTAAGGCCTAGGAAAAGTCAGCATGACGGGAAATCTACCTAGCAGATTGGAGATCCCAAAAGCTAGGTTCAAGAAGATCAAACAAAGTTGGGTCCGAAAGGTTCAACATTGTCAAATACCCAATCCATTCCATGATGTAGACAATGTTTAGAAAACAAGGATAAGACATATGGTGTGAAGTCTTTTAATAATTATCTAAATTTGATAGATTTGACCAAATAGTTTAATCTAAAGGATTTAACTTTTAGAAATAACCTATGTGAGGGCGAAGTGGAAGTCGCTTCAAGGAGAATGTTAATAAAGGTCTATTCTCTAAGCTCTCATGAAACCGGGACGTGTTCATGGCTGAAAAGAATAAAATCATGAGAAACATAAATGGTAAAAGGTTGGTTGTGTGACATGTGTTGTATAGGTGTACATTAAAGCTTGATGATTCAAAGATATTAAATCTACCGATTGACCGAGTGCATCTGATGCATGTTCACTACGGAAAGTTCAAAGGGAAACCTACTTATCCAGATGCAATCAGTCTTTACTCAATGATCACATACTTGTTATAATATAGTCATTCCCCATTCATGTGGGGGATATTTGGGTTTAAAGTAAATGTGTGTGAATGGAAAATGGAGAAAAAAATAGTGGTGGGAAAGTGAGTCCACACTAACATGGAAAGTTTGCTCAAATGAGGAAAGTCTACTAAATTCTCCCACATTGGTGGGAGAAATAATCTTTCATATGTTTATATTGAGAAACACATCTCCACTTAGATAGTGAGGCAAAGAACAAAGAGGTACCTCGCGCTGTCGTCGTCTCTCGCTCGGCTCATCTCGGCTTTGTCTTTGACTTTGGCTTCGGATTTGGATTTGGGTCGATCGATGAGATCTATATTTTTAGACAAATTTTATTTGAAACTTGAAAAACAAGTGAAATTTAATCCTAAGAATTCGATAAAAATGTTTTACTCCATATGCGGATGCATTTCGAATGCCATGCAAACGCATGCACAATGCACCTCGAAGGGATAAGACCCTTCGAGGTAAAAGGCATACTGTTTTGCGTAATAGAGTGGTCTGCACACACACTTGGTACCATGCAAGTACAGGTCCAGCACAGGAAGCTACTGGAATCTGGATAGTGTCACTTGCGGCCGCAGATCGGGTGCAGTTCCAGCACAGACTGGGCGTAGGCGACGTGACTGTACAGAAAATATGCCTTTTTCTAGAACCAATGCTTCCTTTCCGAAGGGACACCTTAAGTCTATAAATACCTGACATATTCCTCAGGTATAGACATGATTTTTGACAACAAAAACAATCTTCTTCTCTTCAAAAACTCATTGTGATCATTAACTGTTGAGTGAGTTCGACGAATCTAATAATTTGAGGTACCACTATTGTTGGATTGAAATCCATTTTATCCTGGGATTAAAATTTCATACCTCGGGTACTTGAGGGAAATTATTTCCTTAAGGACACTCCGTGAATTCGGGGGACTTGGCTTTAACTTTTTGTTTCATCTTATTTCTGAAATTATAACACACTTCTTTGATAGATCATTTTTGATCTTGTGTTGAAGGTGTTGAAACTTGAAGTTGTTCTTGACAAGTTTGGTCTTGATCTTAGTTGAAGTGTATACTATATAACATACAGATTTTGTGTACCCGAAAATATTGAAAACAATACTATTTACATATGCATACATAGAATCGATTAAAAATAATGAGTTTAGTTGAACCTGCAAAATTTGATTTGTGTATTATCTCTACTCGAGTATAAAGTATTTGATTGTGTTTGGTATGGATATTATTTTTCAATTTTTTGTTTTCATGTTTGGGTAGTGAAAATACTTTTTATAAGGAAACAAGTTTCATAAAAATTGGGAGTAGAAAAAACAAGTTTCATAGATGATATTATGATATTTTATGTTGTCATCTAATAATACATTAAAGAACCATGTTCTTTAATTATCTAAACAAGAAGTGAAGTGCATAAGCTAATCAACACAAGAAGACTCTATCCTATAGCACCTTCTTGATATTTTATAACCAAAGGAGCTAACTATAGCACCTTTCACTCTTCCTAGTTGTAATTGCATCTTAGAAGACTCTATCCTAGTGTTAATATTAATAGCCTTGACATATCAAGAAACAAAAATCGCTATTACAAAACTTTTAGTAAATTAAATTAGTTACAGTTTCTCCATCGAAGAAACAAGACTCAACAACTTAGAACTTAATAACTGCATCATCAGAAACAGGTTCTTCAATTGCTCATTTGAATCCTTAAAAGAACCTTTTTAAACGCCTAGTAGCCTCCTGCTCATAAGTGTGGTGCGCTACACACCCATAAACAAGACTCTACTTGACGTGATTTCGCAGACACCCTGGGACCATGAACTATACTTTGATACCAAGTTTGTCATGACCCAAAATATGCCCTGGCCGTGATGGGCATCCCGAACCATGAAGGCCCGAGAGCCCTTCTAACTTGCAATCATACACCTTTTATACGCAAAAATAAATGAAATTACGGAATGATGGTCAAACCCTAAATCCAACTTAACAATACTGAAGAAATTCTATCAACATTTAGACAATATCTATATCAGTCTGTGAAATCTCTATTACATACGAAAATAGAGAGGTTTGATCTCCGATGCAGTCAGTCGAGAGTAGAAAGCTCAAAATTCAGTCAATGATGTGAGTATATTTAGTCAATCAGCTTCAGTATCTTCAGATTCCTAGATCACTCGCTAGATAAGACTGATCTCAACTCTAGTACTCAGTTATCGGTATCAGATGATTCAGTTGTTCAGTATCTCAGTATTAGTAGTGAGTTCATATGACAGTAATACAGTATCTGAGTTTCAGTATTCAAAGTCATGATGGTTGTAGTTATGGTTTGTGCATTCATGCATGGGTTCTCATTCAGTACTCTCATGATTATTCAGTTAAGTAATTGTTCATGCATAAGCCCTTGCATTTAGCCTTACCTCATCTTCATACTCGGTACATTCCCATACTAACGCATTTGTGCTATGGTGTTTTATTTGACATCATAGGTTCAGAGGCACGAGATCCAGAGTACCCTTAGCAGTTCAGTCCCAGTCAGCAGCAGTAGACATAACAGTGAGTCCTCTTCAGTCGAGGATGATCCTTATTTTTATCATTATCGTTTCAGATTTGGTTTAATTTCAGTAGACGGAGTTAGTTGGGGACATATCCCATCAACTCCACAGTTCAGACAGTTTAGAGGCTTTTCGGACAGATGTATCAGTATTCAGTTTTCAATTTTGAGTATTTTTAGACGTTTTGAACCTTATGGTCAGTTTCCGCATTTATTATCTATGTTACGCAGTTTTCAGGAACAGATATCAGTAGAGGATTGGCTTGTGGTCCTTAGGAATAATGAGCACCGTGTGACATTCCAGTTTCAGAAAAATTGGGTCGTCACAAAGGAGGTCCCTTACAGGCTATGTTTTCACCATTGGTGATTGTGCTATTAGTTGAAAAGCTACCTTACAGACTACGGTTGCTTTATCAATTACTGAGGCAGAATACATGGCTATTACAGAGGCTTTCAAGGAAGCTATTTGGTTGAAGGGTTTGTTTAGTGAACTTAGCATACTTACAGATTACTACCGTCTTTTGTGACAGTCAGAGTGCTATCTTCCTTATGAAAGATCAATTGTTTCATGAGAGGAAAAAGAACATCGATGTTTGGTATCATTTTGTGCGTGAAATTATTAGTCGTGGTGATATTGTGGTGAGAAAGATTAGTACTCATGATAATCCTGCTAATATGATGACCAAGACACTACCAAGTGCCAAGTTTGAGCATTGCTTGGACTTGGTTAGTATTAGCTGTCAAAATGTGCCCTTAGGGGCTTTTGTGGAAGAGTTTGTCTTGAAATAGATTTGAGTTCTGAATTAGAATTTGTGTCAAGGTGGAGATTGTTAGAGTTGTGACCCGAATTTTATTGATCAGGCCCAGAAAGTTTCGCGGTGTGACTCATGTTTGTGATTTTCAATGGGGTCTGTGGTGATAGCGTAGGACTTATTTGTATGCACGTTTTATATAAGTGCAATTAGTGAGTCGATTTTGATTATTCAGAAATTATGTCTCTCCACATTGTACTCGATTGCTTTCATAGTGAAAATCCTCTGCCTCTGTCCGTGGTTTTTTCAGCAAGGGTTTTCACGTAAATCTGTGTGTTCTTGTTTTCTTTCTGCTTGTGGTTTGCTTTATTTCTGTCCGATTCATAACACTATCAATATGAAATTTTATTTGTGCATCTATATATGATGACGAATCATATGTGAAAATTCATTGATATGCTCATAAAACTCAGATATAGCTCAAGAAAGCATAACAAACATTTTATCAAATATATATAGGGAAAAGTCATCATTTTTACCCTAAACTATACTCGAAAAGTTTAGGTCACACCTAAACTATCATAGTGACCTATTACACACTTAAGCTATATAAAAGTAAAACATTTTAACCCCTAAATCTAACGTGAAAAAAAACATAATTATTTAAATAAAAAAAAATTCGTCTAAATTAAAAATTAACGCAAAAAAAAAATTAAAAATTAAAATACTCCTCTCCCCAGCATCCATCTCCCCTCCCCCACCCTCAAACCATCTTCTTCTTCATCACCCCCACCCCCAAACTCCAATCCCACCCTAACCAACATATCTTCTTCATCACCCCCACTCCCAAACTCCAACCCCGCCCTCAAATAACATAATTTCTTCACACCCCATCCTCCATCCCCATCGAATCGATGCTAATTTCACATACCACCACTAATTTTTTTCACAATACCATTGATTAATCATCTTTTTTCTTCTTCGCAAGTCTATATTTTTCATTCAAGAGTTGTGATTCCTGATAACATGGTAACAATGAAATGTGCTTAAGGTACAAAGTTAAACCGTAGAGTATATTATCTTTGAAGCAAAAATCGAAAATGTGCAAAGGCCAAAGGAAAATGGCACACCCGAATACTGGAATTTTCTAACTAACAAATTTTAACTTTTAATATTTTTGGTAGATTTGTTCCACATATCTCTTTCTTCATTCTAAAAGAAAAAAATTCTTGCCTTTTTCTCACTGGAAAATCAACAAAGAAGAAGAGAAGTTTATTTTTTTCTTTAAGAAAAAGACGATAGGTTATGGATGAAGAACATGGTTAGAAGAAATTGATTATGGTAATTTTGTTGGTGGAATAAAATTTATGGTGGTGAATATGGTGTTCATGATCTCATAATAATGGAGGTTTTGAACATTGACCTCATAACAATGGAGGGTTTAGACATTGAAGAAAAGGAGAAAAGAAAAATTTATGAAAATAGTAAATTTATTATTTTTTTCGTATTATGCTGACGTGACAGGCGCGTGTAAAACATCGCACCACATGCAAGTGGTATAATGTTTTACAGGGTGTAGAAAAATTTACTTTTATATAGTTTAGGTGTGTAATAGGTCACTATGATAGTTTAGGTGTGACCTAGACTTTTCGAGTATAGTTTATGATGAAAACAATGACTTTTTCCAATATATATATATATATATATTGTAGGTTTTGTTCCATAGTTATAGGTGGGTGGTGTCATCATCATCACTTAATTATCACTATATTCAAATAATTGTTGAAACTTCTCTCTTATTTTTCAATTATTATTAGGAGTAATACATAAAGTAACTGATAAAGTTATTGTCATGTGAGTAGGAGATCAGAAGTTCAAATCATGACACTTGCAGAAATGTTGATAGAATTGTGTACAGAAAATCCTTATAATTTGATTAACTATAATATAGCGAAGTATTCCGCTATCAGATCCAGATCTTCTTATGATTATTAGGTCCTTCTAGCAAATAATCACGCTTAGGGTTGTTGCGAATTAGATGAGTCTAAGGGTGTCAAACGGGCCGGCCTGACCCGGCCCACCTAGTCAACTCGATCCGATTTGACCCGACCCAATAAACCCACGGGTTGTAGGGTCCCGAGTTCCGGGCCGATTTATTTTTGATTTTGGGCCCGGTTAACCCGGCTCGGACCAAGCCCGGTCTAGGCCCGCCGGTTAACTGGCCCGGTTATTTATTTATTTTTAAATAACAAACGGACTAATTTACTATAAAGTATTATTAATTTATTATATTACGTAGCATATGTTTTATTTAAAGAAGTACATATATTATATATGTGTACATATATATTGAATGGTACGTATATATGTGTGTATATTTTCTAAAGCAGTATATATTTAACGTATACATGTGTATATATTTTAGAAATTAGTATATAACTGTATATTTAGTGTGTGTGTATATTGTAGTATATATATTGCAGTATATGTTTTATTTAAAGTAGTGCATATATTGAATGGTACGTATATATATGTATATATCTTCTATAGACGTATATATTTAACGGATACATGTGTATATGTTTTATAAATTAGTATATAACTATATATTTAGTGTGTGTATATATTGTAGTATATATATTGTAGTATATTTTATTTAAAGTAGTACGTATATATTGAATGATACGTATATATGTGTATATATCTTCTATAGACGTATATATTTAATGTATACGTGTGTATATGTTTTATAAATTAGTATATAACTATATATATAGTGTGTGTATTTATTGTAGTATATATAAAGTATTATATGTTATTTAAAGTAGTACATATATATTGAATGGTACGTATATATGTGTATATATCTTCTATAGACGTATATATTTAGCGTATACATGTGTATATGTTTTATAAATTAGTATATAACTATATATATAGTGTGTGTATATATGGTAGTATATATATTGTAGTGTATTTTATTTAAAGTAGTACATATATATTGAATGACACGTATATATGTGTATATATCTTCTATAGACGTATATATTTAACGTATACATGTGTATATGTTTTATAAATTATTATATATATCATTATATTGTAGTATATATCTTGTAGTATATGTTTTATTTAGAGTAATATATATATTTAACTAACGTATAGCCGTATACACGATTACATGTGTAATTGTGTAATTTTTTTTTAAATTCTAATGTAGTATATACTATATATATAGTGTATATATATTGTTTAACGTATTTAAAATGTATATAGGTGGGTATATATAGTGTATATTGGAGATTTTTTTTTTTTGTTTTTTTATCGGTTTTGACCAGATTTTTAACCGGGTTTGATCGGGATTAGGTGGGTTGAATCAGGTTGGGTTAAATGGGCCGGTTCAGGATTGTTTTTAAAATTTTTACTGTTGGACCCGGAACCGAACCTACCCATTTAACTTGGCCTGAATCCGGACCGGCCCACAACCCGGATAAAAATCACGACCCGGCCCGGCCCACTTGACACTCTTAGATGAGACACATCTTTTGAAATAGTCCCACATTTGCATCAGAAACAGATGTTTGAGCAGTGACACTTACTTAAATACTCTTATCCAATTCATATTATATATCTTTGTGAGTTATTATTTTGACTTCAATAATACATGCATAATCTCTCAGAGAATAAAAAAAAAATTGTAAATAAACGAACAGTTCTTTTTCTATTGATTGTTAGGATCTAGATCCATCGTCAAAACGAAGATAAAATATTAAAAAATCATTCTTAGGGTTGTTGCGAAATGGGACAAAATCTTTCAAAATTTTGTCTCTAGTCATCCCTATCGTTACTTACGAGTGTTAATACTTCTGTTTGGATCAATTTTTGGTTAAAATTAAACTAAGTTAGTCAATTTTTAAGTTATTAATGTCTAATCAAATATAATAAGCTATATATTTATCGATTTGGTTTAATTTTTAATAAGCATTAGCAAGTTGAATAGTATTATTTTTATTAAATAAATTAATTTTCATCAAGAGATTTACACCGTCAAAGTGCAAAATTTAAACTTAAAAGAGTATATGGATGTGTGTGCTTTGTGAATATTAAACTATTCATACAATATATCTATTAAACACTGGGTATTTGAAACTTTATACACATATGGACAGAGAATAGAGGAAAACCTCAAAAATCAGAGAAACAAGGAAAGCTTAAGAGAAGAAGAAAAGTCGTGTCTCTGATTCTTTTTTGTTTGTTTGTTTAACTTAACGTACTACAAATAACAAAGTACAAGATGCCCAAATATATAGGGTAAAAACTACTACTAAAATATAGGTTCTATAATCTACTACGACTCTATTTCAGTGATACTAATTAAACTTGAGTAAATATGAAAACCTATTTAATAGAATCCAAAAGACTAGTTCTACCAAATTATCCATATCCCACTTTACTCGTTCCTATTTTGTTTTGAATCATTATTCAACATTCTCTCTTGATTCAAAACTACATACACCAAACAATCCTCTGAAATAGAAGAATTTCTCCTTTGATAAAGCCTTGGTCTGTACATCCTTCAGTTGCTCTTATGTCTGGCAATATTTCAATAATATTTCCTCCTTTGCTGCCAAGTCACAGATAAAATGATAACGAATATCAATATGCTTTGTTCTGCTATGAAATGTTGGGTTCTTTGTCATGGAGATAGTTGTTTTATTGTCACAAAATATCTTTGTTGGTCCCTTCTGCTCTTGTTGAAGAATTGCTAACACTCTTCTTAGCTAGACTGTTTGACAAGCTACTAAAGTTGCTGCAATATACTCAGTTTCTGAGGTTGACAATGTTGTTGTAGCTTACTTCTTAGAACTCAAAGTCAGTGCGCCTGAGCCTAGAGTAAAAACATTCATCAAAACACTTTATCTATCATCCAATAAACTTCTATAATGACTATTTATGTGTCCGCACAATCTGAAATTATTGATACTTGAGTATCAAATACCAAAGTCCAAAGTTTTAGCAATGTACCACATGATTCTCTTTGCCGCTCCATAATGTACCTTTGATGGTTGCTGCATAAACCTGAAAACAACACCAACAACAAATGCAATATCGGGTCTAGTGTGTATCAAAAATATATTAGATCTCCAACCAAGCTTCTGAACCTCCTTGCATCTGTCAACTCTTCTTCTTCATTCACCTATTGTAATTTTTCATTTATATTCATTGGTGTAGCCGCAAGCTTGCAATTAAGCATGTCAAATTTATTCAAAAGATCTCTACCATATTTTCTTTGTGAAAGAAATATTTCATTTTCGATTTGGTGGACTTCAAGGCCCAGAAAATAATATAATAACTCCATATCCGACATCTCAAACTCAGTCATTATTTGAGACTTGAAATTATCCGTAAGAAAATTAGAATAGCTAGTGTAAATGATATCATCAACATAGAGACATACAATGATGAAATAATTACCTTTCTTCTTTACATACAAGGTGGGTTCATTCTCACTTTTCATGTACCCATTTTTCTAAAAGTAACCATCGATCTTGCTATACCATGATTGAAGGGCTTGCTTCAAGTCGTATAATGCCTTTTTCAGCTTGAACACCTTTGTTTCATTGCCTTCCGTTTATGAAACCTTCAGGTTATGTCACAAAGGCTTCTTCTTGTAAGTCTCTATTGAGGAATGCAAACTTGACATGAGATTGGTAAATTGACCATTACAACTGCGCAGCCACTGCCAGAACCAGCCTCACTGTCTCAAATTGAGCTACGGGAAAAAATATTTCTTCAAAATCAACATCATACTGTTGTGCATAGCCTTTTTTCATAAGACGATCTTTGTACCTTTGTAGGCTACCATTCGCAACAAATTTTACCTTAAACACCTACTTCAATCTAATTGCATTTTCCTTTTGATAATCTATCATTTCCTATGTTCCATTCTTTTCTATGGACTACACTTCATCCACTATTGCTTTACTCTACTCTTTTTTTTCCGCAGCTTCTTCATAATTTAAGGTATCTAAAATAAATAGAGCAAATTGTCAAGTTGTATAAAGGTTGTTAGCATACTTGGGATCTGATTTTTTAGGCCTTATTGATCTTTTTAATGGAATTATATCATCTGAAGAGTCTTCATGATTTGCTAAAATCGGTAAACTTGGTAATTCCATAAAAGGACTTGAAAGCGGACTTACATGGGTTGACTCTTTTTCTTCATCTTCAGTGATTTCAATAGACATAGAAATCTCTTGTCGAACCAACTTTTTAATTTATCGTGACTAGTGCGACAACCACCTTATCTTTTCGTTCAACCTACATGTCTTTTGTGTTGCCAAGCTGCTCCTTCTTGTTTTGCTTTTCATCAAGCTCCCAAAATGTAGATTTGGCACCAGTCATATGATTTAAACAACCACTATCTATAAATCATAAATCATTTGGATTATGGTCTGTATCAATGAAAGCCATAAAAAGATAATTCTCTTCCTCATTTTCTTCTGTTGCAAAATTTATTTTTGGGTCTTTGTACCAATAATCATCCTTTATATACCCATACCGATGACAATGATGACACTAAATGATCTTTGTGTTGCCTTGGTCACTGGACTGCTTATGCCTATTATTCCTTTCTCTACCTCTTCCTTAATCACGACCTCAACCACCGTAAAATCCTCTTCTTCCTCGACCTCAACTTGCAGGGACATTATTATCTCCAGATTTAGTGATTGCATCTTTTACTTGGAATGACTTCTCTTCATTCTTCTCTACATATCAATTGATTCTTGTCTCATGAGCTTAAACAAATTCTTTCAGTTCATCAAAAAAAAATTCTAAAAAATTCTTAGATTCTTCTATAGCAGCAACTACGTGATGAAATTTTAGATTCAGGCTTCTTAATACCTTTTTCATAATGGTCTGATCAATAACCTTCACTCCATAGGATGACATTTGAGCTCTTATAGAAATTCATCAATGGATTATCCACTTTTCATCATCAAGGTTTCAAAGTCATGCCGAAGTTATTGCAGTCTCACCATAATGACCTTTGAATTACCTTGAAATTATTTTTGCAGAATGAAACCGACTTGCTTGGATGTGATTTCTATTGCTATTTATGAAAAAATGATTTCATGGACAACCTGATGGATAAACACCTACACTTTAGCTTTTTTTTTTGTCTCACAGTCTATTTTCTTTATAAGGATTTGCATATCCACGTTCTACAAAATCCCAAAGATCTTGAGATTTGAGTATTATTTTCATACATATATTTCAGAATTCGTAGCTTTCTCCGTTAAAGACAGGAATGAGTGGTTGTGTCACACTCAGTGAACTATCATTACTCATCATGTGCTTTGATACTAAGAATTGTTGGACAGAGAACAGAGGAAAAGCCCAAAATCAGAGAAACAAGGAAAGCTACAGAGAAAGAAGAAAAGTTGTGTCTCTGATCTTTTATTTTAATCTTAACGTACTACAAATAACAAAGCACAAGATGCTCAAATATGTAGGCTAGCAGATAAAGAACTACTCCTAAAATATAGGTCATATAACCCACTAAGACTCTATTTCAGCGACACTAATTAAACTTAAGTAAATATGGAAACCTATTTAACACAATCCAAAAAATTAGTTCTACCAAACTACCCATGTCCAACTTTACTCGTTCCTACTTTGTTTTGAATCACTATTCAACAGTCTAAGGTATTTAAAGTTGTTTCCAGATTTTTTTGATCTGTATGAATTCTTTATTTTTCGTTTGTGGATTCTTTTATTTGTGAAATATCTATACTCTATAATATATTAAAGTGTGAAGACCCTTAGACAAATGATTTGAACTTTTTGCCTTTACTAAAAGACTCTTATTTAGACAAAACTGTATTTTCACTATTTTTTTAATTTATTATTTAATTATTTTTATTTTATTAACTAGACTCCTAAAATATATGGGACTCCTAAAATATATGGAAGGTGAATCAATTAATATTTTTCTTTGTACTGATCAATTAGAAAAAATACTCCAACAATAGGATAGAAAAATACTCCAAAAATAAGACTCTATTAAGGAAATTCTTCTATAAATTTTGAGATGAACATTAAACTAGAGAAGAAACCGATTTAATTATTGAAAAAATATGATTGATGTTCATCTAACTTGATTCGGTTGCATGTCTACATTGGTGGATGCTTAATTTTATAACCCTCAACTTCTTCACTATTTTTGTCAACATAATAGAATTCGACTTATGTGTATATATATATCTTCTTTGTCTTCATTCAAGTTATTCTTTAGGGTCAATTTTTTTGCTCAGAAAAGAATTATTTTCATCAAAATTGAAGCTTTGTGATCACTATTATATTATTTTGTTGTAGTTTACAGGTCGTAAATGAATTTACAGGTGATAGATGAATGTCAATCGGCTTTGATAAATTTTTTAGATAAAGGTTAGGTTTAATTGTATTGTATTTATATCTCTATTTTGAGAATATTTTTGTGTAGAGGTTAAGTTTATCTTTATTATTTTGATATCTTTATTATCATATTATTTATTTATAGCTTACAAGTGGTAGATGTATGTCGATTGACTTAACAAATTTTTTGGTATAGGTTAGGTTTAATTAAATAAATTCTCCAAAAGATGTTGAATTTAATTATTGTATTCATCTTTATTATTTAAACAAATATCCTATTTAATGTAATGTTTGAATTCAATAAAGTGAGATACACGCGCGAGACGCGTACACCTAAACTAATTATTTAAATCATTGAAATGAGATCACTTCACAAAGAAAGACAAACTTTCTTTTTCTATAATTTTCCTGATAGCATTTTCTTACACTGAGATGTAAACGAATACTTTAATACAAACGAATTAGGATTCGGCAATACAACAAGAATATTTTCTTCCAATTATCAAAGGAAAAGATCCATATTGTGTATGCATGACGAGAAAGTACGCTATTGATATTAAGGGTGTCAAACGGGTCGGGCTGACCCGGCCTACCCGGCCCGATTAGTTAACCCGGCCCGGTTTGACCCGGCCCGGTAAGTCTTAGGGCTTTAGGGTTTCGGGTCGTTTTTTTTTTTTAAAAATGACCCAGTTAACCCGGCCCGGATCAAGCCCGGTCCAGGCCCGCCGGTTAACCGGCCCGGCCCGGCCCGGAAAAAAAAAATTGATTTTGGGCCAAACTAGCCGTTGGCCCAACGGCTATATAGCCGTTTTTGGGTCCAAACGGCTAGTTTGGGCCCATTTAATTAAAAAAAAAAAAAAACTTTAAAAAATATTTTTTAATCCCAAAAAAAAATCTATAAATACCCTACAACTTCAAATCATTTTTCACACAATTTTTCACTCTCTCGAAACTCATTCTCTCTCAATTCTCAATTCTCTAATATTCAATATATTTAATTTCTTAAAGTGTTCACTTTAATTTTTTAATTTTCGTTTACAAAGTACGAGCGGAAGTTTCTAAAGTCGCAATCTTCGAATACTTCCAAAATTTGGTATTGTCGTTCCATCTCTTACGTTTAATTTTTATTTATTCTATTAATTGTTTAATATTTAATTTTATTATATTTGTGTATTTTGAATATTTTTAGTTTAATTTAATTTATATTATGGATAAATTAAAAAACCTCGCTGCTAAAGGTGTTAAAAAATTTTGTCCGGGAAGCGGTAGTGGTAGTAAAAAGCGAATTACTAGCGGTAGAGGTAGTTCATGTAATAGATATACCCGTGTGCCTTCGCCTCCGGTACCGCTTGGTACACCTTTTGAGGAAGAAATAGGTGTAGGTGCTCACGATATGGATTATGTAGAAGCTCAGGAAAATTACGGTATAGAAGAAGAAAATGAAGTAGATGCAGTTAATTTAGACGAAGATAATGAAAATATTGCTGAAACACCCGCAGTAGGAGATGCTAACGTTAGATCTGAATTAGTTAATCTCCCTTCCCGTCCTCCCAGTGCCCCAAAACCTCGTAAAAGAACTAGTATTGCATTGCAATTTTTTGAACGTATATCAGATATTGAGGTGCAGTGCAATATTTGTCAACAAATATATAAGCATAGAAGTGGAGGCAAGCAAGGGGGTACGGGTACGTTAACGAGACATATAGCTGAAGATCACAAAAGAGAGTTAAATATTGCAAAAGGTGGTGGGGATGTTGGTGGGTCAACGCAAACTAGAATGGACCCAACAACCGGTCAAGTAGCGAAAAAGTATAATAAATTGAGGGACAGGGAAGAAATAACTAAAATGGTAGCTGTGGGTTGTTTGCCTTTTAGTTTTCCTTCTTCTGATGCTTTTATTCGTTATATACAAGCAATTTATAATCCTATGTTTAATGGTATTCCTAGAACTACTTGTCGGTCTGATATTTTTAGACTCCATTCACAATATTGTTTTTATTTATCAACATTGTTAAAAAATATTCAATGTAGATTGTCCCTAACTTCTGATCTTGGTCGTGCTGTAAATAAAAATGATTATTTAACTGTTACTTGTCATTGGATGGATAGTAATTTCGTGATGCAAAAACGTATTCTTGCTTTTTTATATGATGAAGATCGTAAACATACTAGACAATTTATTGTTGATTCTATTGTTAAAATTGCCGGATATTATGGTATAGAAAATAAAATTTTATGTATTGCTTTTGATAATGCTTCTAACAACAAGACTGCTATAACAAAAATAAAATCTATGCTATCTCCACCCTTGCCTGAAATTTTTCATATTAAGTGTGCATGTCATATATATAATTTAATTGTAAAAGATGGTCTTGAGTTTTTTGAGCTTTATATTGAAAAAATTCGTCTTGCCGTTGGTTTTATTCAAGGAAATAATCGTAGATCGAGAATTAGAGAATTTAAACTTAAATGTCAAGAAAATGGACTTACACCGATTTTGATGCCTTAAAAAATTGATACTAGATGGAATTCTACGTATGAATTTCTAAAAACTTGTTATAAATATAGAATTCCTATTACACTAGCTTTTAACCAACATTGCAGTTCATTTGCTGATTCTGTTGATTGCATGCTACATAATTCTGATTGGGTTGTAATTAATGATCTTGTTAAGTTTTTAGAAAAATTTTATGTAGCTACGGTTGAATTTTCCGATGCTTATTATCCTACTGTTTATAATATTTTGGCATATATAGCCGATATTTCTTGTTTGCTCCAACAATATAAAAATAAAGAAGGTTATAAAGAAGCTGTTGGCGCCATGTTTACGAAATTTAAAAAATATTTTTTCCCGATTTCCCCTATTTACTTGGTTGGTGCTATGCTAAATCCGTGCATGAAATATAATCATATGTGTCACTTTAGTACTCTTATTTATACTAACTTAGAAATAAATACTAACCATGATTCTGAACAAGTACAGCCTGATTTGTGGACGGCTACGGCTGATGCAAAGGATTATATAGAAAAATTATATAATCACTATGCTGATTTATTTGATTCAGCCTTACCTACAAATATCACTCCAACTGTCGCTCCTCATCCTCCCGAGGAGCCATCATCTTCTAAAAGGCCGGCACATAGTGGTTTTTCTGATTCGTTTTATGATTTAAATTGTTGGAACAATGTTGATGAGAGAACTTACACATCAACTTATCGGGAAGAGCTGAAATATTATCTTCGGACGGCACCAGAGGATCGCAGACGACGGATCAACACGCTGGATTGGTGGAGGAATAATGAATCACAATATCCTGTGCTTTCAAGATTAGCTAGAGATATCTTGAATGTTCCAATGTCAACCGTTGCATCAGAGAGCGCCTTCAGTCAGGGACGACAGCAGCTTGGAGACAACCGACACTCATTGGGAAGCAATGCAATGAATGTTCTAGTTTGCCTCAGAGATTGGATTAGAGCGGAAAGAAGAAATCAAGGAATGGAACCGGAGCTGAGCGACGAGCTGAAACTTGAAGAAATTATGACTTCACGGGAGAACTCCGCAGAATCAAGTCCAATGCATGGTTTTGCCCCCGTTGACTTCGATTATCCTATGCAAGTTCCCATTAATATTAACATGAATGAGTTGGAAAAAATGATGCATAATTTATAGATTTTTCATTCATGTAAATTATAAATTTTGGATCATTTTGCAATCAATAAAATTCCCCAAATTCATTCACTCCTTAGTCGTTGTTTTTTATTTTTTTTTATTTAACGATTTAAAATTTAAAATTGAATTTCTAGTTTTCTACTTTAAATTAAAAACTTACTTCTAATATATTATTAATTTACTACCAAATATTATTAATTTATTATATTAAGTAGCATATGTTTTGTATATTTGTGCATATATCTTCTATAGAAGTGTATATTTAACGTATACATGTGTATATATTTTATAAATTAGTATATAAGTATATCTATACATATTGTAATGTATATATAATGTAGTATATTTTATAAGTAGTAGTACATATACATTTAATGGTGCGTATACACGTGTATATATCTTCTATAGAAGTGTATATTTAATGTATACATGTGTATATGTTTTATAAATTAGTATATAACTATACAAATATATATTGTAATGTATATACATTATAGTATATTTCATTTAAAGTATTACATATACATAGAATAGAGTGTATATATGTGAATGGATCTTCTATAGACGTGTATATTTAACGTATACATGTGTATATATTTTATAAATTAGTATATAACTATACAAATATATATTGTAATGTATATATATTGTATATATCTCATTTAAAGTATTACATATACATAGAATAGAGTGTATATATGTGAATAGATCTTCTATAGACGTGTATATTTAACGTATACATTACTTTATGTTTTATAAATTAGTATATATATTGTAGTATATACTTTTTTTAAAGTAGTACATATATATTGAATGGTGCGTATATATGTGTATATATCTTCTATAGACGTATATCTTTAAAGTATACAAGTGTATATGTTTTATAAATTAGTATGTAACTATATATATATACATATTGTTGTATATATATATATGTATATCACTATATTGTAGTATATATTTTATTTAAAGTAGTACATATATATTGAATGGTGCATATATATGTGTATATATCTTCTAAAGTAGTATATATTTAACGTATACATGTGTATATGTTTTATAAATTAGTATATAACTATACAAATATATATTGTAATGTATATACATTATAGTATATTTCATTTAAAGTATTACATATACATAGAATAGAGTGAATGGATCTTCTATAGACGTGTATATTTAACATATACATGTGTATATATTTTATAAATTTGTATATAACTATACAAATATATATTGTAATGTATATATATTGTATATATCTCATTTAAAGTATTACATATACATAGAATAGAGTGTATATATGTGAATAGATCTTCTATAGACGTGTATATTTAACGTATACATTACTTTATGTTTTATAAATTAGTATATATATTGTAGTATAAACTTTTTTTAAAGTAGTACATAAATATTGAATGGTGCGTATATATGTGTATATATCTTCTATAGACGTATATCTTTAAAGTATACAAGTGTATATGTTTTATAAATTAGTATGTAACTATATATATATACATATTGTTGTATATATATATATGTATATCACTATACTGTAGTATATATTTTATTTAAAGTAGTACATATATATTAAATGGTGCATATATATGTGTATATATCTTCTAAAGTAGTATATATTTAACGTATACATGTGTATATGTTTTATAAATTAGTATATATATATATTGTAGTGTATATATTTATATATTATACTATTCTAGCATATGTTTTATTTAAAGTAGTACGTATAGTCATATATAATTATATATTGAATGCTACGTATATATGTGTAATTGTTTATACTTTATATATTTTTTTTAAAATATATATTGTATATTGGAGTGTATATAGTGTATATTGGAGTGTTATAGTGTATATTGGATTATTTATTTATTTTTTAAACGGGTTTGACCGGTTTTTAACCAGGTTTGACCGGGTTTGACCGGGTCTTGGTGGGTTTGACCGGATTGGGTTAAGTGGGCCGGGTTCGGGTGGGTTTTAATTTTTTTACTGTTTGGCCCAGCCCAGCCCGGCCCGGTTAACCCCAAACCCGTCCCGTAACCGGCCCGGAACCCGGGTAAAATGGGAGGGCCGGTTCCGGGTTGGCCCGGCCCGGCCCGTTAGACACCCTTAATTGATATACAAAAACAACATACTAAGTATATTTTCATAAAGTAGGATCTGAGGAGGGTAAAGTGTACCCAGTCCATAGCGCTACCTCAGATGAAGTGGAGAGGTTGTTTCCGATAGACCCTCGACTAAGGACAAATTACAATCTAACAAACAAGAAACATTAAAAAAAACAATATGAGGTAATACACTACTAAATACTAAAAGAAATCAGACACTCACAAAGTAATCCTATAAACTATCTATCCGAAATCACAAGTATCACCAAAGTAACACGAACAAAAAACTACAAGACACATAGAAAGCACTCCTACCTATAATGACTTGAGCAAGATGAAGAAAAAAATACTTTATTAATCATGATAAATTGAAATATATACACAGAATAACAGATACAATATAGTCCCCTCCTACGATAGACACTATCTAGATATCAAGGAATATTCAAAATTGAACTCCTAAAATGTTGAAAATAAAATAACTACCCATACAGTAAAAATAAAACAGTAACAGTAAGAAAACACAATAACAAATAATGTTTTAATACACCCCCCCTCAAGCTAGATGGTGTGCAACAACACCTAGCTTGGATAAATGGGGATAAAATGAGCTTTTTGAAAGCGATTTGGTAAGAGAATCAACCAACTGGTCAGAAGTAGGAATGTGCTTGAAGGTAAGACGTTTATCGGTAACTTGTTGGCAAACATAGTGGAATTCAACTGCTATATGCTTCATGCGACTGTGAAGATTGTGGTTCTCACATATGTAGTTAACTAAGTTTGTCACAAAAAATGGTAGGTGGTGTGAGGATTTTGATATGGAGTTCCTTGTGAAGATTTTTCACCCATGTAGTCTCAGCAACTTCAGTAGCAACAACTCGATATTATGCTTCAGTGGAAGAGCGGGCAATGAAAAATAATAATTCTGTTTTGGAACTTCGATCAGTGAGGTTTCCAACTAGTCAACATCAGAAAACACAGAGAGATCAAGGATGGTATTTGGAGCAATTCTAAGACCATAATTAGCAGGGCTTTTGAGATATCGAATGTGGACACATAATTTTGTCCCTCACGATAGCCGAATTTACCTATTTACCCCACCTTATCATACACCCCAACTCATTTTAAGAATTTTTCACAAAATGACAAAAATAACTAATTCTTAAAAAATATAACACCCCACCTAATCAAATTTAACCACCTCACCTTATCCTAACCACTCACACTTCTACCTACCACCCAACCCCACCCAATCCCCTATACCCTTAGACCTCCCTCCCACACCCCAAGTCACATTTTTCCTATTGTCCCCACACACTACCCCTCACCATATAAATCTCACACTCACTCAACACAGACAACACACCCAGATATTTTCTTTTACATAGCACGCACACAAAGAATTGATATCAACATACACTCATGCACAGAATACGCTGGAGAAGACTATTTTATTAGTATACACATAGAACCAAGGAAGGGAGGGAGAACTAGTGAAGAATGAGAGTGGATTAAAGATAATTGAGAGTTGAAATACAAAGAAAGATAGAGAATCAACGAGAGAGGAGAGATTCTTCCATTTTCCATTCGATTCACACACACAAATGAAGAGAAATAGAAAGCGGAGAAAAAGATAGGCAAGGGAGATCGGGAAAGAGAAAAAGGGTGGAGGTTGATTGTTCCAGTGAGTTTTTCACCGGAAAAACATCACTATCGCCTGAAATTTTTATTTACTTTCCGTTTTCCAACTCATTTAAGTTCGTTGGAGCTCCGGCAAGATGAAAACCAACTCCACCTCTACCAAAATCCCAAAACCCGACCACCACCATTACTGTTTGTACTATTCAGGCACAAAAATCCATCAGGAAACCACCCATCTTCTCCGAAAAACAACAACTCTAATTCTCATCGATTTCTATCGAAAACAACAATGACTAATCAATCCCAGCACCAAAATATATCAGAAAAGCATTCGATTTTTGGGCAAAACGAGATGTGAGGTTGAAAAATATTGATTTGGGATTAATGTTGAGGTTGAGTCGAGGTTTTCAGGTTCGGTTCCATTTACTAATTGCATAACTTACACAATAAAAGCTTGATTAGAGGTCCAATTCTATCTCTTCTCATTTTTATTTCATTATATGTGATTGATTTGCGTGAAGCATGATATGATATCAATGTCCTGTGATTTGGATTTGTCGTTTGATGTCATAGATAATGGTTGTGGATTATTGAAAATAGTAATTGTGAATTGTTACGTTGGAACCTTGAGTTGAATTTTGGGACGAGAATTGAAAAATTAATAAAAAGCTGACTATTGATTAGTTTGATTCATTGATCGTTGTTTGATTTGAAATGGACACTAATTTTGTTGAATTCGACAGTATCATGTTTTAGGCTAAAAATTTAATTGACAAATCCTAGGTCGGGTAGGTAAACTGTAAGAACCAATGATTGTTGGGTGATTGAATGTTTGTTGAATGACTTCGTTTTATCGTATTTTGATCAAGTGTACTAATTTGGTCGGGGAGTTCCCCGAGGTTGTATGTATTGTTTTATCCGGGGAATGCCCCAAGAGAGCTGTACTCGAAGACGACGCGTGATCAAGGCTCGAAGCACCGGGTGGAGTGTAGTTTAAGATTAATGTAGGTTAGCGTAGGTTTACATTTCAGTACCTTTTATTTTGGGTCTGTAATAAATTGGACTGGACACTATTTTTTTTAGTTTTGAATTGTTTGGTGGTTTGTTTTCTTTTTGTGTGTTTTGTTTGTTTATACATTCCATAGTGTCATACTAGCCGATATACTTTACGAAGCGACTGTGGTCAAACCACGGGACCGAGGAATGCCTAACACCTTTTCCTCAGTCAATAAAATTCCTTAACCAGAATCTCTGTTTGTGGGTCAGTTTTTAGAGTCAAACCATTTTGAAAAGTATTTTCAAAGGTGACTTGGCACATCGGATTTATGCCAAGTGGAGACTATGAGTTTAAATGTAACAATCCTTTTTTTAAAATGAATTTTCCTTTATGTCACTTAATAATAAAATCCTTTTCAAACATAAAATTCATCTTCTTGGTTAAAAAGGGTGTTACGTCTCTGGCGTCTCTGCTGGTGATATTACGAATTCCAGCTCTATTTTGAGTTGTATCAGCTTGGTGTGACACTATTGGTGTATAGACGCCTTATTTTTGTTATCATTTGTGTTATTGTCTTATCATTATTAAGTGTCTAGTTGCTACGTGTTTACAGTTTTTCTCTTATGTGTTACTGTTTTATATTTGCATAACCTGAGTCATTTCTTTCACAACAAGTCCTGAAGTACATGTCGTGTACACGAACTTTAGTTGAGTCACCCTTATTTTAGGAGGGGGAGCCGTCGGATGTATGAAGTGGGTGGAAAGCTCTCACAACCACTATCGACCATACGGGCCCCCGAACAGCCTTGATAGTGGACCCCAACCTAGGTCAGCATTTAGGTCATGCTTATTTGCATCATATTAAGACTTAGCGGGACCCGCTTGGTCCTTTATAGGCGACTCACCTTAAAATCATTCCTACGTGCTAAATGTTTCATTTTTAGGGTGACGGGGTCATTTGACGGACTGATTTTGGGGAAGCATGTGTTAGAAGTAAAGTGTGTAGGCAAGAAAATATTGAAAAAAAAAGTTTCGTAGCTTTTCTTTTTAGAGTTCTTTCTGACTTTTGTTTTTCGCAATCCAAAAAAATTCAAAAAGAGTTTTTACCATTTGAATTCATTTGTCAAAAACAAAAATATCAAAAAGATTTTCCTTTTGTTTCTCTAGTAAGCATTCATAATTCAAAAAATTCAAAAGATTATTCCTTCATAGGAGTTTTTTATAAAAGAAAATTTAAAAATGGTAGAAGTTTTGTACATTTCGTATAACAAAAATACCAAAAAAAATTATTTTTCTTAGTTGTTAGCATCATTTTATGTTAAGTCAAATTGAAAACTCAAAAAAGATTTTATTAATATTTTTATCATTTGTTTGTGGTCGTGTCTCTTAGGTTAGGTTCAATTGGTTGTTTAATCTTTATTTGTCCAATCTGAACGAACTACGCACACCTGATTCTCTCTCTTAGGAGTGAGATATGTAGGCAACCCATCTAGGGTTCGGTGATCTTATTTAAAAAAAATCCAAAAAGATTTTTTTCACTCTTCATTTAGAGTTGGTGTTCCATATACATCTTTAAAAGAAAACTACATAAAGATTTTCCTTTAATAGTTTCAAGTTTCATTTTCGTATGAAATTCAAAATTGAAAAACCCAAAAAGATTTTTCTTTGGTAATCATAGATTTCATTTTGTATAGGAAGATAATAAATTCAAAAAGATTTTAGTCAATTCTTTTGATAATTTTTTATTTTCTTTTCTTCTTAAAGCTTCAAGAAAAAGAAAAAAAAAAGAGTTTGATTGGTCATTTTGTGGTAAAAATTCATGAACTACGCACACCTGATTCTCCTCTCTCAGGAGTAAGATACGTAGGCGCCCTTCTTAGGTTCGGTGATCTTTTAAAAAAAAGAGAAAGATTTTGAGAAAGTGTTGAACTCTAACGCATTTGTTATCTCTTGTTCAGTTAGTTTAATGGGTTGGTTTGTGGCATTCTGGTTGGGCCTCCATATCACACTAAATCCAAGGAAGGGTTAGTTATGTCCAACAAGGATATCGAGAGTGGCATCATGAATCAAACGAAGAGTCAGGAAAATGAGAGTTTAAAGCAAGAGATTGTGAGACTAAGGCAACAAATAATGAAAATGTATCGAGCTTGGGCTAGTGAGATGCCTCCTCATCCATTCCCCACTATTGACCCTGCAAATACCTTGAGTTTTCCATCACAATTGTAAAGTCAGTTTCCTACTGTTATTGATGTACTACAACATACCTCAGAACCCATTCCACGTCAAATTCATCCCAATATTTCCACCACTTTTCCTTAGCTCCTCAGTATAAGCCTACCACATTCATAGTACCACATATTGTCTTTGATTTTGTTTCTTAACCTTCTACTGAGGCCCTCACTTTGTCTATCAACCCAACGATTGTGATTCCCCAATTTGCTAATGAGTCTATGTTCAATACTCCTGATGATCACCGTTATACTCTTAAGCCTACAGTTAAGTTAATTGGACCACCAACATTTCTTACCAAGAAGCCTGGCATGCCAGAAGAGCCAGAGAAAATGGTTGGAAAAGTGAAGAGTGTAAAAAAAGATATGAAAAGTTTCTTGGGACTTATGGGTTATGAAGATGTTTCATATAAAAACTGGGGCATGTTTTCTAGTGTTAACCTTCCTTCAAGCTTTCAGACATCAAAATTTGGGGAGCCTGATGGACAAAAGGATTTTGTGAAATATTTTGGATGATATTGCACTCAATCACGGAAAATTGAAGAAAAGAAAAAGGAAAACACACCTATTGTCGTGACAGGGCCAAAGTAGAGTTTGGGAGGTCGAACTTACCAATACTGTCAGCCTCAATCCTAAGCTTACATATTAGATCCACATATTCACCTTCAACAAGGTTTCTCTCTCCAAAATCCAAGAAATCTCATTCTACTTTCTAGTATCCTTTGAACAATGCATAATGGTATACTCATCCATTTTCTTATTAATAATGGAATGCACCGGTCCCTACACATTGTCCTTTACCCCCACATATTTATCAAGGAACTTATAAGTTTAAGTTTCAACCAAGGCCGGAGTTTGCAAAAATAAGAAAGTCAAAGGATAATTTTACACCAATTGGGGAATGTGACTGATAACGGTGAAAGCTCTAGTCATGATGATGTGCAAATCAGCGTCTAAGATGTCTAGATCAGTAATTGTGAAGTCACTCCGCTCCTTACCAGGAAGGATTATTGGTATTTTGTTTTGTTTTTCTTTCTGTTTTCTAAATTATCTCAGGTTGTAGTTCAGAATCTATCTTGTTTTGTTTCTCTGTCTTCTTTATTTAAACCTTTCTATCTTTCTTTTCATTTGAAATATGGTGTCCTATGTTGTTTTGTCTTATTTTAAGTTGTTTGTTTGTCTTCTTTACACAATACATTTTATGTTGGTTTTAGTGTTATGACATGCCTGTGGAATTTTCATTCAGATCTTAAAATCCAGTTTAATCACGAAATATTAAATCAGAGGGCTAAAGTTAAAAAAAGGCATCTGATAAATTGGTAGAGTGTTGAAACATTTGGTGACGACGTTGAAGCCTACTTTAAAAATTAAGGTGATTATTTTGAGAATCACAAGAACAACTTGGCTATCAATTGAAAAACATATCTCAATTAGGTTAAATAGTGAATGTGTGATCCCTATACAAGAGAAACATAAAGATAATCAGCTCCATAAAAGCATGAGTCATTCGATGTGAGTGATGCACAACAAAGGTGGAGTTGTATGTTGGACAAGTGTAGAAGAAGAAGTGGCACACATGCTCAGTAAAAGATAATGTTGTTAAAGTGTTACAAATGATCTTCATCTTTCACTTCATATTGCATGATGTGTATTTGCATTTCAAGGATTGATCTGACAAAGACATTTCATTCTGCTATCCAAACATTATGTCATCCTTGTTTACCCCATTTGAGCTTCAGTCCTTTTTTATTTCATTCCCCTCTTTTGAAATCAAGATAGAGTCAGCAAAGTTCAAAAGAAAAGTATTGAGAAAAAGAATAGAGTCCAAAAAAAATGCTTCAAAAAAGAGAAAGAAAAAGAGACAAAAATATGTCAAAAGAAAGAAAAGAGAAGAATGTCAAGAAAAACTGAGCCAGAAAGGTCCCAAAGAAAAAAGAGTCAATCAAAGAAGAAAAGAGAAAAAATTCAGAATCAAGAAAATAATAAGTTGTCGGAACTACGTGTGACCTGATTCTCCTCTCTCGGGGGTGAGCTATGTAGGTTGCCCTACTTTGAGCTCATCTAACCAAATAAACAATTTAGAATTACCCAGTCAAAAGAAACTGGGGCATGAGTTAATCTTCGTTGTTTGAGTCGATTTCAAAAGTTGTAAGACCCTCCCCACTTCAAGTGTCGTTTGGGCCTCATGTCATTCTTTCTTTCTAACCATATTCAAAAACCAAGTTACAACTAAAGAAAGACCTTCAAATCAATCTTTGAGAATATTAAGGCTAAGCATGCAATGGATATGACGATGCATTTGGGTACTGGTTGTCTTCCTTAACATAAAAAACCAGGAGATAAATAAAAATGAGAGTCTTAGTGGTGAAAACCCTCACGGGCACCATAAGGCAATGAAAAGTTATGATAGATAAAAATGAGAGAGTCATATCGGTGAAAATCCTTACGGGCACCGTTAGACAATTTTGAGTTGAGAGAAATGAAAATAAGAGAGTCTCATTGGTGAAAGTCCTCATGAACACCATAGGAAAATAGTGAGTTGAGAGAAAGAAAAAATGAGAGAGGCTTGTTGGCAAAATCCCTTTAAGGTGTCACTAGCTGAATAGGGTCTATAAGTGCAATTGACCAAAGAAAGCAACTCAATTTTAGAATCATTAACTCAACAACAATTGGTAGAAAGTTTGGATTAAAAGATCAGGCAACTTAATCCAAAATGCATGGAATAATCATTAGAATTGACTGTCATTTTCAAATAAATTTTTCTTTTCTTTATTTTCAAAAAGGAACAAACATTGTGTTTTCGTTCTACTTTATATTTCTATTTTCGTTCTTTTGAGTCTGTCATTTGAACAAAAATATTTTTTTTCATGTCTTTGAGTCAAGTCCATGTCAAAACAAGTGAGAAATGATTTCAAAAATTTCTACCAGCTTCTTCAATTGCACAAAGCAAGACAAAAGTCCAGCACATGAAAGAAACATGATTGTAAGTCAAAGAAAGACAAGCAGGAAGTTTTGTCAGAAAACAAGTTTGGGGAATCAAGGACAAATCAAGTTTTGAAAGATTCATCTGAAAGATATAGCAAAATGGAGATACTGTGTTTCTTTCTGAGTCACTTTTAATAATCTGAGTTTGGATCAATGGTGCAACAAGTCAATGACATATTCTATTAGTTTAAAGCAATTTTAATGGGACAAGTGCAAGAGAAATTGCCTCAAAAGCTAGAGCCGCAAGCCAACCACCCTATTTTAAACTCATAAGTTTTCTTTGTATAAAATAAGAACAGTTGCTACTTCTAATCAAAGGCTTCAAAGCACAAATATCCAGAGGTACAATTCCTCATTTCTGCAAATGCAAGAGCAGTGTTGCTGTACAGGTTTGGTAATAACAATTATGGTAAAACTCATCATCTTGTACCCCTAAGAGACACATTATCTAATTTGGGTATTTCATGTCTCATGGCTAGGAGGTGCACTTTCTAATTGATCCTTTAATCCTAAAAGATGCACTTTTAGTAAGAATCTTTCACTTTCACTCTTACGAGAGGGACTTGCTGGTCTCAACCATTCAATTTTACCCTCAAAAGGTGCATTTGTTGATCAGAATCTTGATTCATCTTTACATTATGCATTATTGAAAGGAGTGGTGATTGGGTTTGACACCCGTAAAAGCTTTTGATGATAAACTGGGCAAAAAGAAAATTTAATTCTTGTTATTGAAATTTCACTTTAGGACCCTCCTAGAAAATAAGACTTCATTTTTCTGGAAAATAGAACCTTTCTTAATCATATCTTTATGTGGGATGATTTTCGTTCAAGCTTTGATTTTGATTTTAGGAGCCTGCCTGGAGAACAGGGTGATGAAATTGTAAGTCAGGAGCCCGCCTGAAGAATAGAGTAATGATATTGAAAGTCAGGAGCCCGCCTGAAGAACATGGTGATGAAGTTGAAAGTCAGGAGCCCACCTGGAAAACAGAGTGATGAAATTGCATGTCAGGAGCACACCTGGAGAACAAGGTGATGAAATTGAAAGTCAGAAGCCTACCTGAAGAACAAGGTGATGAAATTGTAAGTCAGGAGCCCGCCTGAAGAACAAAGTAATGAAATTAAAAGTCAGGAGTTCTCCTGGAGAATAGGGTGATGAAACTGAAAGTCAGGAGTCCGCCTGAAGAATAAGGTGGTATAGTTGAAAGCAAGATCCCGCCTGAAGAATAGGGTGCTGAAATTGCAAGTCAGGAGCCCGTGATACAATCCAAATGGCCTCGGATTGCTAGAGAGGATGCTTACGGGTCAAGTGATACTTGATGACTTCTTGAGATCTATCAAAAGGTGTTCATTGGATTATTATGATGGCCAAGGAGACTAGGGATAACAATGGTGAGGTGCGAGTGCGGTGCATTTTTTTCTAAACCTGCAAGTTTTAAAATCGTACTGCACCGCATCACCTTTAAACCCGCCCCACATTCATACCTGCGCATAACCGCACCACCCCATGTTTTCATTTTTTCCTTTTTTTAAAAAAATCGTAATTCCATTGAAAATCATAATAATTTTAAATCTACAACTAGGAAATAATAACTAATTTCTATTATATCAATTTTCACTAAAAATTATCAAAAAGTATAACGTGTACAAGTAATGATCAAATAGCATATTTTTATTAAATGAATAGAGATGTTAAAAATGCTACTATAAAATTATTTATTTGTAGTGTTATGCATGCCATTTTAAGTATCATCAATTTTTAAGTAAATAATACATGTAATTTTAGGTATATTCACGAGAACAATACTAATTTTTAGCTTTTTATTAATTTAAACCCGCATATACCCACAGCCCACACTGCACCGTACCATTTAAAAAAAACTTACTTTAACCCACCCCGCACCCACACCGCACCACATAGCTTAAAACTCGTACTGCCCCGCACCCTCCCCGCCCCACCCCACCCCATTGCCATCCCTAAAGGAGACTCAAGGGATATTAGAGAGGCCAATGGAAGACCAAATGGGGCTAGAAAGCCACTGAAAGAAGAGATATGCCCCATCCGCTTTGGAGGTGCGCCCAACCCGCTCTAGATTTGCTAGAGTAGATCAAAACAGTCTACTACACCTTGGAATGTGCCCCATGTGCGCCCCATATGCTCAAGCAAGTGCCTAATGGGCTTTATGTGTTTGTCTTTCCTAAATGGGTCACCTTTAGGCCCATATGATGTAATCACCTAGCCTAGACTATAAGTAGGACTTCTTTTCATTTTAGTAAGTAGTTTATGTTGAATTATGAATTTAAACAATTGTGAGAGTATGAGGCAAGCGTGGATTCGCTTGTGTTGATCTTTTGTTTAGAAATGTAGGTTGCTTGGGAATCAATTCTCTTGAGGTCTACATAAGATTTAGGTGCTTTATTCATTTTAATTTATTGAGGGTTTAGGGTTTGATAAACCCTTTATTTGCTTTCAATTCCTTGCATTGTGTCTATCTTATTGCTTCTCTATCTATCTTTAGCTTTCGTATTCGTATTGTAGTTTAATTTTTGATTCCGTACTTTATTCGTGTATTATTTGGTATCAAGAGTCGATCTTAGAATCATTCCCATGATTCTAGTCTTGGGTTTTGCTATCTCGAAAATCAACAAAAAAGAGAGTCAAAAATTGAAAATCCCAAAAAAGTACTATTCACATTTTAGTCCTAGGTAAAATTTTAGTTTTTGATTTTATGTTTTTATTGTGTTTATAGTGTTATATTTATGTTCTCTATCTCTATAGGAGTCTAGGGTTCAAATTTGAACTTAATCGAAGTCCATTTGAGTGTTCTATCCTTGTTAGAAACTTGGGTTGAAGAAGTTTGATGTGAATTGAAAATATGGAATTTTTGGTTGTGAATTTGAACAAAATTATGTTTATAATGTGTTTATAAGGTTGAAAGGAGCCTTGGGTCAAAATTTCATCGCATTTCGATCATTAGTTCAAGAGTTAGAGCATTTTGAAGTTTTGGTGTTCTTGAGTGTTCTTGAGGAAAATTCATATCTTCATCTTGAAATCTTAGCAAAAGGTGATGTTTGATTAAAAAATAAGGAACAAAAGTGTGGAAAAAGTGTTTGTAAAAAAGCATGAAAGAAGATTCTACAAGAGAGTACAAAGAGGGGACCATTTGGAGGGCAATTTTGGCCAAACACAAAGGGAGAGACGGCCAATCTGCCTTGCATCTGCTCCCAAGGTGTGCCTGGTCTACCCTTAACCTGTGGCCTCACCTCAAGGCGGTATCCAAGGACCCAACCTTAGTCCAAGGTGCCTTTCACCTGCATCCCAACTGCTGGAGTAGGCTGCCCAACACAAATTAGCCATACCCAATTCAAATCACCTCCTTTTGACGTGAATCAACTTCAACAACACCAATCCAAGTTTATCAACACTTTCAACATCAATTCAAGTCTTAAAACACATCTAAACATCTTTAAAACTCCATTGCTCAATATTTGATTCTTAAATCTCTTCTTTGAGTCTTAACTACTCATCAACTAGTAACTTAACTACTAAGTTGATTGATAGTTCTTGAGTCCTTTTGTTTCATCGTCCTACTTTTCTTTCACGCTTTTATCTTTTGAATTCGTTGTTCGTTCTTGACTCAAGTCTGTACATATTTTCTTTGACTTATTTCAAACAAGGATCTATTCTGACCTCAAGCCACAATTGGTACCAAGCTTTATCATTGGAGTATAAACGATCTATCAACGTTTGCGACGCCAATTGCGAGATAAACTAAAGGTGGAAACTTTGATAGCTTGTGAGGTTGGTTTCTTAACCTTTAACATGTTTTTTTTTTGGTTTTAGTATTCCTTTTATATAGGTACCATGGCATCGGGAGAAGGTAGACCAAGAGCTTCGGGAGAGGGAGAGATAAACATGGAAAGTTTAATGGCGGTCATAATGAGTGTGAAACAAGATGTAAATCAAAGAATGGAAATCATGTAAAGTTCACTCTCAAGAGGGATGAACACCTTGGAAGTCTGTCTAAACTCCACCACATCCACTCCTCAAAACTATCATGCTTCCTCTAGTGGACATGCTCTCAACACCTTCACTACTATAAATCTGGAAACACTTCACCAAATGTTCAATCCACCAAGGTAAGTATATGAACCCATCATCCAAGCCACTACTTACCCAAATAATAGAAATCCCATTCGTCCCCTACAACCCCAATTCAATCAAGCCCATCAAGAAGATCCACAAAACCCAAACCAACCACTTCAAATCCTTGCTAACCCAAATTAACCAATCCAAATTGAGGATAAGAGAGGTAAGGAACCTTATAGAAGAGGTGAAGAGTTCGATGAAGTGGATCTCTTTGCAGAATTTGTACAAACTAGAAAGAAGATCACGGGAGAGGACATAGAGGATGGGGAGGAAGATTTGGTCTGGCTCCACATGGAAGAGAAAACTTAGAAAACCATCCCCAAATACAAGAAGATCATCAATGGGATTAAGGAGGTAATATGGGTCGAGACACGGGTCTTAACTCAATCAAGATCACTCTTCCTACTTTTAAAGGAACTAGTGATCCATCTATCTACCTTGATTGGGAGATAAAATACAAAAGGATCTTCCAACTCAATGAGTTAACCAAATAAAAGAAAGTTTCCCACGCAATTTCTCAACTTGAAGGGTATGCTTCTACTTGGTGGGAGACAAAAAGAGTGCAAAGAGAAAGAAATGGTAATCCCGACCTTCTAGATTGGGATGAATTAAAGGCACTCATGAAAGAGAGGTATGTTATGAAAAGGTTCAAGCAAGAGAAATTAACAAGGCTCTACAATTTGAGAGAAGGAGGTAGAGGTGTGGAAGACTAATATGAGGAGTTTCAAAAATTAATCTTTCGACTTGAGATTATTGAACCACCAAATCATTGTATGGCTCGGTTCAAAGGTGGTTTAGATTATGACGTTGCTTCTCAACTAGTTGTCCATAAGTTTGACCAAATAGAAGATCTTGTTGAAGTGGCCATTGAGGTTGAAAGGAACAACAATGCCAAGAAGTCCTTCAATAAAGGTTATAATTCTTATACTTTCTCTAGATGGAATAAGAACAAGGATTTCAACAAGACCGTTGATAAGGCAATCCAAGGTATCCACCAAGAACTGAAGATAATCCATCTTCTAATCCCAATTCTAAAGGTATAACTTGCTTTAAATATTAAGATTGGGGTCATAAAGCTAGTGAATGCCCCAACCAAAGGAACATAGTATTGGTGGAGGGTAATACTTATTTTGTTAGTGATATGTTGACCAAAAATTATGTTGTTGAGGAAAGCCCTCAAGAGGATAATGACCTTGGAAGTGAAAGGGAATTAGTGGAAGTGGAAGGGGACTTTAATGTACCATGTGGATTGATGATGAAAGTTCCCATGAAGATGTTTGGCCCAAAGAAGGAGAGGTCTTGAATCTTAGCCTCATGATGAGGAGGGATATGAATAGTGAAGATAAGGATATTTGGGATCAAGAAAGAGAGCTTAGTGACAAACCCAAGCCCTTGTTATTCACTACATTTGGAACTAGCATTGTGCCAACTTTCAAGTTGATGAATAAGAGAATAAGTTCACATGGTGCAAGTTTAGAAGGCAAGAGAGAAATCTCAATTCTTTGATCTAAAGGTATGTACCTACCCCCTCTTATTTCTAGCTTCCCTTGGAATCATGATGACATTTACCCTAGAGTAGACGATGTTACGAAGATATTTGACTTAAAATCCTAACTAGATGGTGTTGATGTCTCTTAGAATGACTTGAATATGCATAAAATATGTGGATATTTCTAGGAAGGTTGTTCTAGTGAAAGGAATATGAGGTGCTTAAGTTTTTTGTTCTTACCGTCATATCATCTTGTTCTTGGTAGCACCTTAAGTAATCATAACTCTTGTTATTCCATTCTCTTCATTTGTGAGCATAATCATATTGGTGCTAAGTATGTCTTATGTGTAAACATGGTTTCTTGTGAATGGAAGGGTAATCTAAACCCTAATGACCCCTTAATTCTACCCTTAGTGGTTCCAACATGTGATGATTTGTTTGGTAACATTGTTAATGGAAAAAACTTAGGAGAATTTGTTGATGCTTATCGTAGCCAACTTCTTTGCACTTTAAATGTTGACTTCTCTTCTATTGTCTTGAAGGATGTTTGGTTATATGTGAAATGGGTGTCTCTTTGGCATGGATGTTTTGATTTTAACCCAATCTTTCCTCATGCCTCAAGGAAATATTAGTTGTGTTTTCTTCTCTTGTGTTTAAAAGGTGTAGATTCAAGAACGAATCTTCTTCAAGAAGATGAGGATGATACAATCCAAATGGCCTCTGGATTGCTAGAGAGAATGCTTACGGGTCAAGTGATGCTTGATGACTTCTTGAGATCTATCAAAAGGTGTCCATTGGATTATTATGATGACCAAGGAGACTCAAGGGACATTAGAGAGGCCGATGGAAGACCAAACGGGGCTAGAAAGCCCCCGAAAGAGGAGATATGCCCCATTTTCTTTGGAGGTGCGCCCAACCCGCTCTAGATCCGCTAGAGCGGATCAAAAAAGCTTACTACACCTTTGAATGTTCCCCATGTGCGCCCTATATGCTCAAGCAAGTGCCTAATGGGATTTTATGTGTTTGTCTTTCCTAAATGGGTCACTTTTGGGCCCATATAATGTAATAACCTATCCTAGACTATAAATAGGACTTCTTTTCATTTTAGAAAGTAGTTTATATGGAATTATGAATTTGAACACTTGTGAGAGTGTGAGGAAAGTGTAGATTCGCTTGTGTTGATATTTTGTTTAGAAACGTGGGTTGATTGGGAATTAATTCTCTTGAGGTCTACGTAAGATTTAGGTGCTTTATTTGGTTTAATTGATTGAGGGTTTAGGGTTTGATACACTCTTTATTTTCTTTCAATTCCTTGCATTGTGTCTATCATATTTCTTCTCAATCTATATTTAGCTTTTGTATTCATATCGTAGTTTAGTTTTTGATTCCATACTTTGTTCGTGTATCAGCCCGCTTGAAGAACAGGGTGATGAAATGGAAAGTCAGGAGACCTCTTGGAGAACAGGTAATGAAACTGAAATTCAAGAGCCCACCTAAAGAATAAGGTGATAAAGTTGAAAGTCAGGAGCCCGCCTGAAGAACAGGGTGATGAAATTGAAAGTCAGGAGTCCGCCTGAAGAACAGGGTGATAAAATTGCAAGCCAGGAGCCCTCCTGAAGAACAGGGTAATGAAATTGAAAGTCAGGAGCCCATGATAACACCCAAGTGAATACTCAAGTGTACGTGGTCTACCAAGTAGTAAAGTGGCCTTAAAAAAGCCAAGTATCGATCCCACAGGGACCTGATCTAACAACTATTCGACTCTAGTTCACAATTTAGATTTAATTGATGCAAGAGTAACCAAAATAGAGGTTTGAATACTTGTAAAATAAAGTAAAGAAAAAAATGCGTAAAATAAAAGTCTTGAAACAATCAATGGGAGAAAATCTAGGGTTAAATAACTTTGAACAATCATACTATGTTATTGAGCTTTAATCGTTAACTTCCTTATCTTGGTTGTTGATTCGTAGGGTTAATTGCATGATCGTGGTCTCCCGACCTCTAATCGTTTACCTAATTTGGACATTACACCTACATCATTGAGTGAGGCTGTAATAATGCAATTAAGTTCATTAAGCTACCATCCTACGTTTGAATCAAGTAAGGCTTCTAAGTACATCCCTGTCCTAGACGATAATTTGAATTCCTTATTTTATAAAAGAATACAAACCAAAATTCATTTATTCCCATGTTCCATATCCCTATTCCCTCTTCCGAGATCAAAAGATCGACAATAGATGTATTTTTCGGGTGATCTATCCATCAAATAGTTAAATCAAGAATAAACAAATAACCAATAATGATAAGAAAATTAAATAAAATAATTCAAAACAATAGTACTCATGTTCTTTGCTTTACCCCCGGAAAGGGAGTTTCTAGCCACTCATAGCCATAATCAACATCCAAATAATTGTATGAATGATTAAAACCATAAAGAAAGCTAAATTAAAGAATAAAAAGCCTTAAGAGAAGTTGTGGTAGCCTCCAATGCTCCCAAGATGTTCCCCCCGATTCTTAAAACGTGATTTAACACGTTATATTTATAGTAGACAAGTCATAAACCAAATGGGATTAGGTTTCCAAATTGTCCTTATTCAGCAAGGAACTTTTCTTCCGATTTTGATGCTCACCGTGTCTTGCTAGCATGTCAATTACTATAGGACCGCGAAGCGGCGTAATCACGCTAAGATTTTGGAATTTGACAATTGCAGATTCACTCTTTACTGCGACGCGGTGTCTCCTTCACCGCTATTGGGATCGCGATGCAGTGGGTCACTATTTTTGGACCCTTCTGAACCGTTTGGTGTACAAAATGCACCAAGAGGACCTTCTACGTGCCTCCACTCCTCCTGGATATTTCAGTACTCCAAATTGAGTCCAAGTTGTGTATTTTGCTTTTGTTGATCCATTCCATGCCTTTTTGAGTTGTTTCTACTTGATTTGAAGCTTTTATATCCATTATATATCATCATAATCCATTCACCAAGCATCCTATACCATTAAACATAATAATTTAGAGCTCAAAACAACACAACATCCTCAACGGTGAACAAGAAGCACAAGCTAAGACTAGGCTTGCCCACGTTGATCTTAAGCTTATTGTTTTTACTCTTGTATTGATCCAATTAACCTTTGGACATTATAACCAAGTTGTTTCATATATAAATACACAATAACAACCTTAGGAACTCATTAAAAACGTTAGAACCCAATGCGAGACTAGACAAACACCTAGCTCAAGCTAGTCACACTAGTTTTCTCGGTTGAACTCTAAATGATCAATTTGGATCAAAACTTATGTGAAAACACCATTAAACATTGTAAACACATACGTGAACACTTTGATGCATATTTATATCATTATAAACATATTAAGCACGTGAATTATCCTCAAAACATGGCTAAATAGGCTAGAATAGTAACGCTAGAATGCATGAATACACCCAACATCACCACCCCACACTTAAAGCCTTTTTCTTACTTGAACAACCCTTAACTATAAGAATCATGAACTGAGGAGACTCCACACTTCTACTAAAATAAAGACACTCAAGTTAGTACTACAATGACTACATGGAATGCAAGTTTCTAAACTAAGCATGTTATACACAATTTAAATCTCAAGAATCCTACTTCAAAACATCCTAGCCTCAAGAGTGGACTCCACAAGTGGAAAAATCATGCATCTTGCTCATTAAAGACATCATACAAATCACCCATACTCATCAAACAAGTTTCCCTCACAATAAGAGAGTTACCCATAATCACTCATAATAATGAAAATTTAGAACACAATGGGTATACAAATCAAGTTACACTCGCTCTCATAAAAAATTCACAAGTTACACTAGATGAACCTGTTGACACCCAATTTTGGCTCTTCAAACGTGAAATTAACACATTTAGGCTTCGTGATCGTTAAAATGGCACAAAATATAATTTTTCACACATTTTTTCTAATGTTTAACAATTTATTAATAATCGTCATCACTTTATGATTTTTCATCAATTTCTGTCATATTTTAATTTTCACACAATTTATTGATAATTATCTTTAATTTCATATATTTTAGAATTTTCATCAGTTTATTATTATTTTAATATTTTTGCGCAGTCATTTGCATGCGTACACAGCACAACACTGTAATGTTTTTACTGCACAGTATAATTTTAATTATTCATAGCATAATATATTTTTCAGATAATTAAATTTTCTATTTATTGTTTATATTTTTTTATAATTATACATCTTCATTCATTATTTTGTACGTTATTTAATACGACCTGCAAATATGAGTCGGTTTAATTATTTTAATACATAAAACAACAAATCAATCAAGTCAAGGTCTCGTCACTTTTTTAAAAGATGACATTTGAGATGACGGGTTGAAGCTTTTATCCTTTGGATTAACTTTTTACATATTGGTTGAAAAGATGAAAAATTCATGGGACAAATAACCCGGGGTTTAAATTGTGTGTTTGAAAGACAAAAAAGGTCAATATTTTAATTTTTGGTTAATAAAAGGTATTGTTTTTATTTATAAATGAAAAGGGTGGGATTTTCATTTTTAAAACACATACTAACACACCACATAAACAAAAAAATCAGATTTTTTCTTCTCTCTTTCTCAAACTCACGTGCATCTCTCTCTTTAAAAAAAAACTTACGTATCTTCTCTCTCTCACCTTTCATGGCTGCCCACCATCCTTGCCGACGATGGAGCTCCGGCGAGTTCCGACCTCTCAACCTCCAACTGCACCATCACACCCCTCTCTCCCTTCCTCTTTTCCTCACTCAAAACCACCACCACAGCCCACCACCGGCAAACCATTCCAGCCACCAACCAGTCGCCCCCCTTTTCCCTGTTCCTTCTGCTGCTTCGCCGGAGGTGTTGACTGGCGAAGCTCCTGATTGTTGTCGTTGTTGCCCTGTTTTGGGGTCATTTTCGTTTTATAAATTTATTACTATGGTAGATCCGGCCGGAGAAATAATGTTTTGCATTTTTTCTTCGTTTGCTTTTGCTCTAAACATTATCTCGTATCTTCTTCCTCATGTTATTACATCTGTTATTGTTGTTGGCCAGAATGATATTTTCAGGTTGTTTTGTTGATTTTTTAGTGACTTGTGTGGCTCACTTCATGGATGCCTTTGTTGATTATTGCTCCATTTTATCTACTATTTGCTACTGATATACTGAATTTTGTTATATTATTTTTTCACTTCTTATGTCACTTTTGGATGCTCGTCTTAATTGTAGTTGCTCGCCGTTGTCTGGTTAATAGTGTGGGCTGATATATTTTCAGTCTTTACAAGTTTATTAAACTGATTTGAACAAGATATCATGCTATGACCGATGAAAAAAAAATTCATCGATTTTCGAGGCCTGCACAAATAAAAGACGGATATTACATATATAAATACGTAATAAAATAAATAAATTTGGGCAATGATGAAATTTTTAAATTTTTTTAAAACTTTATCTGAGCCCGCTTTTAATGAAAATTATATTTTTTACACATATGTACATATAATCTTAATTTATCTTGATTTGTTGCTAACATCTTTATCGTGAGTATTTGTACAGGTTATTGGGAAAACTCATCGGGAATAGCATTCAAAGAAGACTTTAAATTTTGCGTTGTATTTTTTATATTCTAATACAAGTTCAAATATTATCATAGTGAAAACTTTATTTTTTTGGGTGTTGGACGGGATGTTTTTACTTACACAGTACCCATCACGCGTTTAGACAAATTTAGGCCGTTAACATTTATATTAAATTGATTTAGATTATTTAATCAAATAATTCACTTTTCTTACATTAAAAAATATTACGTAATCTTTTCCTTTGAACAAATTTTTTCTTTATTTAATTTTTTTATTTTTTCATACATATTCTCATGTATTTTTGTTTACTTTCATACACTTTTTATACAAATATTTTTATGATAACACATGTAATTTACACGTTCTTTACATATAAACTGTATGTATTGTTTCAATACGCATTTTTGTATTTTTACTTACAAACATCAATTTTTTCTCATTCTTTTTATAAACCTAAGTCTGACCAAAAATCACATTTGTGGATTCTGAAGGGTGCCTAATACCTTTCCTTCGGAATAATTTGAACCCTTACGAAGAATCTAATTTGGTTCGTAAATTAAATAAAGTCATACTTGTTAATAAATAAATAGGTTTCCTATTTTTCCTTAAAAATTAGGTGGCGACTCTGCATAAAATTAATTCTTTTTTAGTCCATAATGTCATGCTCCTTTTGACCTTTGATAAAAATCGGGTATGACAGTTTGGCGTCTCTGCTGGAGAAGCAAGGTTCTAACCATTATAGACTTAGGTAATTATTTACGCTTTTATACATTATTATTTATTTCGTGCTAATTATTTTGATTTATCTTGTTTATGTGGCATAAATTATTTATTTGTTATTATTTTGTATAGATTATTTATTTATTTAGCGTTTTGTATAAGTTGACATTTCATTCATATTTTATCCATTTCGGAATATTGATACTCACACACATTGTACACGCGGATTGTACACTGTACTTTCTCAAAATTTCTTCAAATTATCTTATTTTAGAGAGTCGGTGCATACGTGGGGTGAGCGAGAGTTTTACTGTCGTGAGATCACGTGCCTTCTCATATAGAAAATCCAAGTTCATGTCTACCCACTCTTAGTTAACATAGGATATAGCTAAAATAACACCTTTTAGGTGCATGCATCATTAGTCAATTTTATGTCCGACGGATTTACGATCCAAGTGACATATTATTATAGTGTTTGTATATATTTGAAAGTTTATTACATTTGTACATATTTATTTGCTCTAAATTGGTTATACTTTAGTAAGGAAGATTTTTAAAATTTTTGTTTTGCATAGAGGATAGTTAAATGATGCACCTTAGCAACATTGTCGATTGCTGCGTATAGATTTTAAATACGTTTTGACCTGATTCTTGTCCTGATAAGTTACGTAGGCAGCCCTGCATTAGGGTTCGATCTCTTCACTGTTTTAGGATAATTTCTCCGGTATGCAAAACTGGGGCAAATTTTCTAGAACAGTTCAAAGACGCTCTCTAATAACTTTCAAGAGCGTAAATCGATAGCTCCTCGCATTCAAATCTCAATGACATTAGTGTCTAGCTGGCCTACCTCCCGACCCTTACTTGATTTTTGTGCAAGAATCTCAATCTTCTTCTTTCGAACGTTGTGAATCATTAAATTCATGGCGTATTGATCCTCACTTTCAAAAGCAAGAATTCAATATTTTTTTAATATAATAATCTTGCCAACTGCGGTAAAATAATGTCATAATTCCTACAATAACGACTTTTTTAATCTTGTCAGCATACTGAAGTTGTGCCAAAGTTCTCCCCACGGTTGACATCCATTCTCTCGATCATTTGATCAGAACAATTTTGATGATAAAAGCAGTTCTTTTCTGATCGTCTTTCATATTATTTTAAAGGATGACCATTTTTTTTTTTACAATCATGCATTGCACATATAAATTCACAAATTTGCCTGAACTACGTAGACCTGATTTTTGTTTTCACAAGATATGTAGGCAACCCTCATTTGGGTTCGGTCCCATTCTTTTAAAATAAATAATAAAATTGTCTTGGTTGGTACCAATACATTTAGGAGTATGCATGAGAAAGAGAAAATTGGTATGATGTAAAGGACCAATTTCATGGTAAACCATAGATTCTTTTAGTACATTTTATCACACCTAAGTAACACTTGAAAATTCTCTTGCATATATCTAAGACAAGAACGAAATCAACCTCATCATTTCATGTGCATTGTGTGGTGAGCTATAGTTTAATTCATTGCATTGCATTGTTGATCTAGAACTTGGCCTAAATATTTATTGAGGGAAAATCTTGAGTTACGCTTGATTTCGAAAATGATCGTAGGCCTTCTTTGACTCGATTGTGCCTTTCACAGCCCACCAAATGACATTAACTCCTAGCATTCCCTCTTTCAAGCCTAAACCTTTTCTTTGGACAACTGTATCTGCGCCTATACCTTTTTGAGTGCTTACATGTACGATCCCTCTCTTGGCCCCACCTCCTTGAGCGCACTAAATACGTGTAAATTTTGGACAAAGATTCAAGATCAAAGAAGCAAAATGCAAAGAATATATTATCCCAGATGCACAAAAAATGACTTCAAAAGGAGCAAAATCCCCGCAAAAAAGAGAAAAAAAAAAGAACAAAAAAATATATATAGTTTCTTGAAAGAAAAGGGGAAAAAACACCAACGCAAAAATTCAAAAGACGTCGAAGGAAATGCAAAGCAAGGGACAACGAAGCAAAACTAAAAAGATCACGCTTCAAAGCACAACAATTATTGAAGCACAAATACAGTGCACTGCTCATTGAGGAATTAGTCACTTTTATCTCAAATATCATCCTACTCGTCCCCAAGCCTACATTACAAGCCGATAGTAAGTCCTACGAGATCTTATTCCAAGTGCTCTCAAATTAGTGGATACTTACCTGAAGATCAAGCCTATGGTATCGCAATTGCATGCATTGAAATTTTTTTTAGTGTGAGCGTATTTTTCTAGATGTCCCCATATTCAAAAGAAAATTGTTCAAATATATGTGAAATGAGACTTTCTTTCATGAGAGGGCACTTAAAACACGAGAATAAGCATAACTCAAAACCTTTTTTTTTAAGCAAGACGGGCAAATCTTGTCGATGCTTAGGCGTGTCTGAGATACCACTTGAAACTATAGGAGTTACCCCGAAGTCGATCTCGGTTAGCTGGGAAGGAGATGGGGGAATTCTTATACACACTCGTAATTATGGTACCAACTGAAGCCAAGACACGATTGTGTCTTTTTATCTTTCAGCACTTTTTATTGAGAAAATATAAAAAAAAATTCAAGACACCCACTTTCATATACGGGCATTTGTTTTATCTTTCATTCAAGGCGTCCACTTTCTCATACATGCATTTTTACTTTTTATTCAAGGCGCCCAGTTTTAAGATACGGGCATTTGACTTTTTCTTTCAAGCACATACATTTAAATACCGGTATTTTATTTTTCCATCAATCGCTCATTTTTTATTATTTTTTACATTTCTTATAGCCCCTCCAGCCGATAGCCTATTACTTTGTTTTGCAGTCTAGAGCTTTTTACATTTCAATAGCCCCGTCAGTCAAGAGGCTATTAGATTTCAGTCACCTTACTAGTTGAGGGCGTTAGTCTTCGTAGACAATCAGAAACAACAATTAGCATCAGTTCCCGTAAGCAATCAAAGACGTCATGCATCTTTTCAACCTGCAATAGCAAAATTATTTTTTTAGTTTCCTTAGAACAAGATAATGTCAGCCTAAACAATACACTGGAGAAAATTTTGAGAGACGCCTCAAAATTTACTCTATTTTTTCATTTCGAACTACATTGGCCTGATTCTCATAATACTCGAGATATGTAGGAAGTTTTATGCAGAGTTCGATCATCGCAACCCTACAATCATTCTTTCTCCCCAGTAAATACACAATCTTGCACTCCCAACATCTCACAGCTAGATATTGGGGCAATTTTGAAAGCAACATCGGAAATATGCGAATACTTTCATTCCCAAATAATTTTTTTCTCAATAATTATTTTTTACAGGGATTTGTCCATCCTAAAGTAGGTTAATTGGGATAGTCCGCCCTCCAAAAGACAGTTATACATGTTTTTCTTTAATTTTTTTACTTGCTTGTCTTTACTTGCACATATCGCACTTCATTTATTTCTTTTTGCACTGTATGCTATCTTTTTCTTTACTTACACGCATCGCAATGTATTTATTTTATCATTTGTTATTTAAGCACGGCATGTTCTTCTTGTCTTTATTTGCACATCTTGCAATGCATTTATTTTTATTATTTAAGCACTGCATTTCTTTTTGTCTTTGCCTGCATGCATCGTAATGCATTTATTTTATCATTTAAGCACTTCATTTTATCTTTGTCTTTATTTGCATGCATTGCAATGCACTTATTTCATCGTTTAAGCATCATATTTTATCTTTGCCTTACTTGCACGCACTGCAATGCATTTATTTTATAGTTTAAGCACTGCAGTCTATTTTTGGCTTTACTTGCACGCATCGCAATGCATTTATATCACCTTTAGTACTGCTTGTTATCGTTGTCTTTATTTGCACACATCGCAATGTATTTATGTTATCCTTTAAGCACTGCACGCTAGCTTTATCTTTACTTGCACATCCTAATGCATTTACTTTATTACTGAAGCGTTGTATGTCATCTTTGCCTTTACAGTCTCATATCGCAATGCATTTTGTTATTTAAGCACTATATGACTCGTAAATATCGCAATGCATTTATGTTATTATTTAAGCACTGCATGTTATCTTTGCCTTTGTTGGCACTTATCGCAATGTATTTATCATTTAAGCACTACACGCATATCTCGCAATGCATTTATTTTATCATTTAGGCACTGCATGCCTTGCACTTATCGCAATGCATTTATTTTATCATTTCAGCATCACATGCCATTCTTGCCTTTATCGGTCCAAATTGCTATGCATTTAAGCACTGCACGCACATAACACAATGCATTTATTATATTATTTAGGCACTGCTACCTCGCAAATATTGCAATGCATTTATTTTATCATTTAAGCACTGCACGCACATATCGCAATGCATTTTATCATTTAAGCTCTGCATGTCTCGCAAATATCGCAATGCATTTATCTTATCAATTAAGCACTGCATGTCATCTTTGCCTTTGCTGGCAACATACCGCAATGCATTTATTAGTCATTTAAGCACTGCATTTTATTCTTGTATTTACTTGCACGCATCGCAAAATATTTATTCATTTTATCATTTAAGCATCGCATGTCATCTTTGTATTTGTCTGCACATATCGCAATGCAATTATTATTTAAGCACTGCACACACATATCACAATGCATTTATTTTATCATTTAGGCACTGCATTCCTCGCAAATATCGCAATGCATTTATTTTATAATTTAAGCACTGCATGCCATCTTGGTCTTTACCAACATATATTGCAATGAATTTATTTTTTAATTTAAGCACCACATTTCATCTTTGCCTTTACTTGCACATCGCAATGCACTTACTTTGTTATTTAAGTATTGTATGCTTTGTCTTTACCTGCACATATCGCAATGCACTTATTTTACCATTTAAACGTTGGATACTATTTTTGCCTGTACTATTTTTTCCTTCTTCCTTATTTAGTTAAGCACTCCATACTATCTTTAATTTCTCGAAATAAAAAAAAAGCAGAAAAAGAAAAAAGCTAAACTCACATTCTTTATTTCGCTTTGCACACACACCGGGCAAGTTCTAGACATCACATGCAATAAGGAATATACAACAAAAACCTTACACGCACATGGCACATGTCCAACTCACATAGGATCATTATAGATTCTCAACCAATAATAGCATGAATTCGAATTTAAGCCAACAAGTACAAGAGTCACACATACGAGCCTAGGAGTCTCAAAAGTAGTAATCCGCACAATCCCATTCTTACACAAATAAAAATACTTGCACCATGTAATCAATTATAACACTATAGGAATATCTTACACAAAAAAATTTAAATTGAGCCCAAAATTGGGAATTTTCCCACCCCACACGTTAAAATCTACTTTGTCCCCTAAGTATACTTTTAAAGTAAGAGATAAAAATACTCCATGAGTCCTCTAGGCCTAGCTAGTAGCATCTTTAAAATATCAAGAGGGTTTGGGGACCCCATTCTTGTTCTTTGCCATGCTCCTTAGCTCAGGTTTTTTGGTACTCAGACTTTCCATCAATCTGTGACTCAACAAAATAAAAAACTACGTGAAGTAAAAACTGAAAACTGAAAAGAAACCATACCTACTTAACTTGGTTTGCCTCCCAAGCAGTGCCTGATTTAGTGATGCGGCACTACCCAACTCAACTTAACCCAATTCCCTCATTCTTTTCCTCACACTAGGAGGCCATCTTCTTTTTCTTTTCACCCCTCTTGGGTGTGAATTCTCAAGGGTGACCAATTTTTCAACTTTAGCCTTTTCAGGCTCATCAATTTGCATTATTTTCGCTGATGGTGGTAGTGGCTTAGGTAACTCAATGAGGTAGTCCGAAGAGGTCTTTAGCGGACTAACCACCCCACACTCATCCCCTTTAATTACAATAATCATGCACAAGTCTTTATAGTGGGAAAGTGTGTTAAGCGTTTTGTAAACTTTGAAAATCGCTTCTTCATCCTCTAACCTCATTGTAAGCGTACCCTCTCTCACATCAATTAAAGCTCCACCTGTCACTAAAAATAGATGTCCTAAGATAATTGGTACCTGTTCGTCTACCTAAAAATCTAGAATAATCAAGTCAGCAGGAATAATAAATTTACCAACCTTTATGAGGACATCTTCTATCACTCCTTCTGGATGGGCTATGGTCCCGTTTGCCAACTGCAGCAGTATAGAGATTGGTCTAGGCTTTCCTAAACTCAATGTGTTGAACAAAGATAGGGGCATCAAGTTGATACTTGCCCCTAAATCACTAAGTTCCTGCACCATCTCGCTATTACTAATCTAAATGGGGAGAGTAAACTTACCTGGGTTGTTAAGTTTTTTCGACATCTTTTAAGTAACCATATAAATACACTCCTCAATGAGTGCTACCTTGTCAACTTCCTGCAACTTTACTGTCACAACCCAAAAACGAGGGTCATGATGGTACTTGTCGTGGCGTACCTTGAAAAATAAGCCTATCACCCAAACTGATACGGAAAGAGGAAAAGACAGAAATATCCCACGATAAGGCTTCTAGAACGAAGATGAACCATATAAGTAATCATAACAATGCAGAAAGAACTTATCCAAAATACCAATCATGCCCAAAATCAGGTGTCAATAGTGTAAGAACTACTAATACAATCCAAGAGTCAAATACATCGAAAAAATATCCACAAAAGAATAATAACTATCTCTGAAGACTAATAAAGACATAACTACTATAGAAAGATAGAGGTGAACTTCAGATGCATGAATGTCCAATCGCTACCTTAGAAGCTCCAACAATCACCCAAGTCAATCAAGCTAAGGCGTACTCAAGCTAGGACCTGCACCAAAAGGGCGCATTAGGCATGAGTACGATCCACTTGTACTCAGTAGGTATCATAGGTCGACCAAGCAATGTAGTAAATAAAGCATACAAAATATACACTAAGGGGACGTCACCTGCAATCAAAAAATATCCCACAACGGTAGTCCACACCGCTTGCACTAACAGTTCTAATATATCTCACATATATTGCAACATCACACCAAGATAGAACAAAAGTACGTATTATATCACATATAAGAAGAATAAAGGGGGAACATGCATATATAAGATCATCAAATACAAGTCAAAGAAGCTACGATAAATACATAGATGACAAGTCAAGATGCCAATACAACACCACATAACACAATAAAGTAAGTGCAATGTATATGATGATGATGATAATGATGCACGAGGTCGTCGCACAACCTCCGAGATCATCGCACAATCCCCGTATACACCTACGGAGCTAAAGATTCCTGATGTAGGACCCATGGGGGATTCGTCAACCCGTATACAATCCACATATCTCATATCTCCTTTCTAACACATCCCTCGGAAAGGGTTTTATAAGGTGTTACAATATCTCTTAAAAAGGTGTTGCCAGTGTTTCTCAGATGTTGCCATGGTGATACCAATATTTTATGAATGAGTATGATATGAAGATGTAATGCTCATAACCAATCAAAATGAGTATTTGAACAAACACCCACATGATATATTTTCACAACCAACCACTATGATACATTTCCACAATCACATGAGCCAATATCTGCTCATTATTTTCGTATCATCCATGAATTTTCACATGTCTCATTTGCCAATAAAATATGAATATAATCACAATACACCAATGGTACCACATTACCATTTTAACAGCACAATACAATTATTCATATTATTTAAGGCTATCAATAGCACATAGGACCCCACACGGTCACACATATCACATAATATCTCAATTTCGACAATTACATCACATATAAGACCCAACATGGGCACAACACATAGATAGCCATTTTCATGATTATTTCTCACCCTTAACATTATTTTGTACCATCATTTACTACTCAACCCAGCCTGAAAGAGTTAAGCCACAACCTACCTCGAAATTCGAAATCGTTTCGCTACACTTGAACCCGCTACCTTACTTTTCACGAAAAATCTCAAAATACACTAAAAACATCAAATATGGAATCTACGCATCAAAATAAAACCAACGACGCTCATATTGACTACTTTTGGTTCAGGATCAAAACGAACCTCCGAAATGGGTTTTCAAAAAAGGAGGAAAAAATCAGAACTTTACTTCAAAAATATGTTTCCCATATTTTTAGGAATCTACAGATGAAAACCCAAGTCAAATCGAGTAAAAAACGAGGTTCAAATTGAAGAAAAAATATTTTTAAATTTTACCGAATAAAATCTTAGAAATCTGGGTTAAAATCAAGAATCAGAGTTATTTTGAAGGTTAAATTACTGGAAAAGTAGTAATTATAAGATAAAAAAAACATTATTCAAGTGAAAGAAGTGAAATTTGGGTCTAAAATCATGTCTTAATATTTTTGGGGTTTTGAAAACTAATCAAGAAATTACTAAAAAAAGAGTGAATTCTCACCTTAAATCCGTAATAAAATCAAAAAATGGGTGTTAATCTTGCTTCCCAAGCTCCCAAAAGCTTTACTTTTAAGCTCTCACACCATTTTAGGGTTTAACTCTCAAGAGGCAAGATGAAAAATGAGCAAAATAAGCCAAAAAGAGGTATTTATATTGCAGAAAAATCTGGTATGGCACCAGTTTTTTCACTTCAATTTCATCCCGAATTTCGACGGGGTGTCCGGAATTCGTTTGGAGTCCGATACATGCAAACAAATCATGCAACCATACTAAATTCGACGTTTCGGATGCGTTGGAGATATCAGATTTTTTGAAAAATATTATTTTCATAAAGTTGACCTCCGAAATCCGAAATCATAATTTTCCAAATCGAGGGTCAAAATGAGATTTAAAAGTAGTAAAATCATACCAAATATGCTAACACCCTAAAATCGACATTCTGAATCTACTGGACAAGTTGGATTTTCCATTCCAGGTCGTTTAGACCAAATGTGGGTCCCACACCCATATTTTTAATTTTTCAACTTTCCGATCAATAGGTCGAAATGAGCTCGGGTACACCGCGACCCGAACCAAAGGTCTACCTAGCCTAAAATCGATATTTCAGTGTTGCTGGCGTAGTCCGTTTGACCATCTGTTGTACGGATTAAAAGATATCCTCATAAGTCTAAAATAAGGCTCTCGAAGCCATCAAAAACCACAATATCGCATAAATGATACCAAAATGCATCAGAAATCATGCCAATAACTCCCACACTCCAGAAATACCATAATACAACTACGAGGAAGGGTAAAACAGTCAAATCATATAAAATCATAAATTTTACATATTTCATCAAATTTGTAGGTCATTACATCATCCACCACTAAAAATCTAGTTCATCCTCGAAGTAAGGCAAAGAAATACCTAAATCAATAAAAAACTGGGAATAAGAACTACGCATATCAGACTCAACCTCCTAATTAGCCTCATCTACAGGTCGATGTCGCAACTGAACCTTAACCACAGGGATAACTATAAAGTGCAATCGCCTAACATCCCTAGCCAAAATAGAAACTGGCTCCTCAACAAAGGACAACCGCTCATCTAACTAAACTGACTCTCAACGAATGACATGAGACTCATCAGGAATATAGAAACGAAGCATAGAAACATAAAAAACTTGATGAACAACTGATAGATAAGGGGGCAAAGCCAACTCATCAGCCACATCACCAACAGTTCAAAGAATCTCAAATAGACCAATATACTTAGGGCTAAGCTTGCCCTTCTTCCCAAACCTTATCACACCCTTTATGGGTGAAACTCGAAGAAAAATATGATCACCAATACCAAATCTCAAGGCACGAAGTCTACGATCAGCAAGCGCTTCTGCATACTCTGAGCCGCTCTAAGTCTATCCTGAAAGACCCGAACTCTATCCAAAGACTCACGAAGCAAGTCCATATCTTGAGGTCTCAACTCTGAAACATCAAACCAACCTACTGGGAGAGACAATGCCTACCATATAATGCCTTAAAAGGAGCCATATAAATACTTAAATGGTAACTATTATTACATACAAACTCTACTAAAGCCAAATGTTGCCCCCACTGGCCACTAAAATCCATCATGCATGCACGAAGCATATCCTTGAAAACCTAAATAGTCCGCTCTATCTGGAATCAATCTGGGTGTGAAAAGTTGCGCTAAGATCCACTCGAGTACCCAACTCATCCTGAAAAGTCTTCCAAAAGTGAGATGTGAATATAGGACCTCGATCTAAAATAATGGACACCGGTACACCATGAAGACGTACAATCGTACAAATGAAGATAGGGGCTAACCTCTTAGCACTGAAAGAGACCCGAACCAGAGTAAAATGAGATGCCTTGGTCAATCAATCCACGATGACCCAAGCACTGTCAGAACCATGAGATGTACGAGGCAAACCAGTCACAAAGTCCATGGTGATGCATTCCCCCTTCCACTCAGGAACGGTTAACCTCTGAATCAAACTACCAGGTCTCATATGCTCGGCCTTCACCTACTGACAACATAGGTACCAAGCCACAAAATCCATAATATCTCATCTCATACCACCCCACCAGTAGTGTTGTCTCAAATCACGATATATCTTAGTCACACCTGGAACAATGGGCCTCCTCTAAGATTAACCTAATCCAATCACCACTCTCGGCATACAAACTCAACCCCCAATCCTCAAAACTTCATCTAAATCAAGTGAGGCTTCCTTAATCTTCCCACTCAACATGTTATCTTGAATTAACCTCAATGCAAAATCATCAAATTAATGAGCTCAAATATTCTCTATCAAAGAAGATCTAGCCTCCATAAATGCGAAAACATGCCTCGGTGTCTAAATATCAACTCTAACTATCAGGTTAGCCAAAGACTAAACCTCTAAGGCCAATGGCCTCTCCTGAGTCAAAAGATTCACCAAGCTACCCATGCTAGTCGCCTTTCGGCTCAAGTCATCCGCAACCACATTAGCCTTGCCCTGATGGTAGAGAATAGTCAAGTCATAATCCTTAAGAAACTCAACCCAACGATGTTGCCTCATATGAAGATCTCACTGGTAAAGAAGTACTGAAAGCTATGATGATCTGAGAAGATCTCACAATGGACTCCATACAAGTAGTGCCTCCACAACTTCAAGGCAAATACAACTACGCACAACTCCAAATCATGGGTAGGATAAATCCTCTCATGAGGCTTCAATCTTGACGAGATGCATACGCAATTACCTTGCCCTCCTGCATCTACACAAGACCTAAAGCATCATAAAAGACAATAAATCCCACGCCCTCCTTGGGCAAAGCCAATACAGGAGCTGAAATCAACAAATCCTTGAGTTTTTTGAAAGTTTGTCTCACAAGCATCAGACTACTGGAAGGAAATCTTCTTTTGAGTCAACTTGATCGATGGAGCTGCAATGGAAGAGAAACCATTAACAAAACACTGATAATACCTGGCCAAGCCAACAAAACTCCGAATATCGGTAGGCGAAGAAGGTCTAGCCCAATCATGAACCGTTGAACCTTAGCTGGATCAACCATAATACCTTCCTTAGTCACCACAGGACCCAAGAAAGAAACAGACTCCAACCAAAACTCTCACTTAGAGAACTTAGCATACTACTTCTCATCCCTCAATCTCTAAAGCACAATTCACAAATGCTCCTCATGCTCAACCTCACTCTTGGAATAAACCAAGATATCATTTATAAATACAATAACAAAGGAGTCAAGATATGGTCGAAACACCTGGTTCATCAACTCCATGAACACTGCAGGGGCATGGGTCAACCCAAAAGACATGACCTATAACGTATAATGACCTTATCGAGTCTGAAAAGTTATCTTCGAAATATCCAAAACTCTAATCCTCAATTGGTGATAACCGAACCTCAAATCAATCTTCAAAAATGCTACAACACCCTAAACTGATCAAACAAATCATCAATGTGAGAAAGAAAATACTTATTCTTAACCATCACCCTATTCAACTGACAATAATCAATACACATCCGTATAGATCCATCATTTTTCCTCACAAACAAGACAGGCGCACTCCAAGGTGAAATACTAGGTCAGATAAATACTTTATCCAATAAATCCTGTAACTGATCATTCAATTCCTTTAACTTTGCTAGGCTATCCTATAAGGATGAATAGAAATGGGCTTGGTGCCCGACTCAACATCAATAGAGAAATCAATATCTCGATTCAAAGGCATACCAGGAAAGTCCTTAGTGAACACATCCATAAACTCACGAACAATATGGACAGAATCTAAAGAAGAAGACAAAACAACACTGGTGTCCCAATTATGGGCCAAGTAAAATAAATATCTCGTCTCAACCAATTTATGAGACTGAACATAAGATATAATTCTCTTAAGATCCGAATAAAGTGAACCCTTCCACGTTATCCTTGTCACACCAGCCAAAGCTAAAGTTACAGTCTTACCAAAACAATCTAAGACAACATGATAAGGAGCCAACCAATCCATACCCAAAATAACATCAAAATCGACTATATCTAATACAAGCAAGTCTACCAAAGTCTCATGCCTAATAAAAGTCACAACATAATATTAGTACACTCGATCTACCACTAAAGAATCACCTACCGTGGTAGATACACGAATAGGCATGGCAAGATGCTCTACAGAATCAAAACACAAAGCAAAATACACAGACACATAGGAGAAAGTCGATCCGAGATTAAATAATATAGATGCGGGTCTGAAACAAATTAGGAAGATACCTGTAATCACAACATCAGAAGCCTCTACCTCAGGTCTGGCTGGTATAGCATAACATTAACCACGACCATCAACTTCCTGGGTGGCCCCACAACCACCACCATGGGTTCTACCATCTCTACCTCTCGCACCTTTATTAGAACCTCTACCCTTCACAGATGAAATAGGAGTAGCTCTAAACACATGGAAAGAACAATCTTTGGCCACATGGCCAATGTCATCACACACATAGCAATCTCTACGATCAGTCTCAAAAGGAGAATGCACAACTAGGCCCGAATGGCCACCCTAAAGTGCTGAACTAGAAGGTCCAACACCTAAACTCTGTAAGGCTATCTGCACTGGCCTACACTATCCACGAGAACTACTAAAATCTCTACCATAGGGAGACTGACCTCTGAACTCACAAAAATGATGCACCTTCTTGGCTCCATCTTGAGATACATGAAGAATGCCCTCTGTCATCTTAGCGTGATCCACCATACTCTATAAGAAAACCCTAAGCATAACCATCTGAGACATAGCCAACTAAAGAAAGACATCCAGACCTTTCATAAACTTCTAAGTCTTCTCAGACTTGATTGAAATACTATCATAGAAATATCTAGATAAGGCATGGAAGCGTGCCTTATACTGAACAACTATCTTGGAGCCCTGCTCCAAATAATCAAACTCTTCCTGATACGAACTCTCAAACTGAAAGGTACAAATATCTTTAGAAAAGCCTCGACGAACTAATCCCAAGTCATCTTGGGAGAATCACGGGGTCTACAACTGACAAGCGACCTCGACTAATCTCTCGCTGCATCTCTCAACTGATAAGAGGTATAAGCAACTCCATTTGCACAGAAAGAGTGAAACATAACTCAGAACACAAGGTATGAAAGAACTTCGCATGATAAAGAATGAAATGAGGGAAGTTTCCTAAAGACTTCTTATAGCCTCTTGAAGATAGATACGGACGTATAAGTACCGATCCGCGAGACTCTACTAAACATCTCGTTCTTACACCATTGAGACCAATAAAACCTGGCTGCTCTGATACCAATTTATCATGACCCTCATTTTTGAGTCGTGACATTTACCTTATTAGAGACCACATCGCTCAAGCACTTAGCATACTTGGGCATACCTTGCAAAATATCTGAAAGAGAAAGGTTAATGTGAAGCTCTCTGAATGTGTCAAAGAACTTCTTAAAACATAAATCCTCCTTCACTCTTTTTTGCCTCTGAGGGAAAGGAAGTGGCGGCATCTGCATCTTCTCTTCTGAAACAACTTTTTCTTTCGAGTACTCAGACTTTCTTAATTTTTCAGCAACTTTGTCATTTACCTATTCAGTCACCACATCAGCATCTACCTTCTCAGTTGCCTTTGGAGGTTCTCCTTGCAGCTCTTTCCCACTCCTCAAAGTGATTGCCATAACTTGTTTTAAATTTTTTGCATCTCTGAGAAACCCACCTTTAGGCCTGGTATTTAATGTTTGTGATAACTTCCCCAACTAAAACTCTAAACTTCTTGTGTCCGCTTGTTAATTTTTTACCTCTGCAGCCAACTGTGTTTGATTAGCTAAAATTTGCTTCATCATATTTTCCATGTTGCTAGTTGACTGGTTTCCTTGTGCTTGTGGTTGTTGAATATGTTGTTGTTATGTGTTTCAAGGCTAATTTAGTGGTTGAGTCTGCCACTTCATGTTGTAGTCATTCACAGATTCAGGATTGGTCGCACACATCGCCGCAGAATGACCACTATTTTCGCAGACCTCACACCTACCACTAGTTTTCTGAACTGCATTGACTGCTATGGTAGGCTGTAGAGCACCTAATTTCAGGCTGCTAAACTGACTATTTATCATAATTTGCAATGCCACAACCTGAGATAATAAAGCGGTGTATTGGTCTACCTTTAACAAACTTGCAACTTTTTTTGTGGCACTCCTAGAATTACCATGCCACTCTGGATTTCCTTGTGCTATGCAATTCAATAAGGTGTACAGCTCATCATAAGTTAACTCCAATACTTGACCACCTGCGGCTGAATCTAGTAAAATTTTGGTATTATAGTCAAGTGCTTCTACAAAAGTATGAGCAAGTACCTTATTAGACTGTTGATGATGTGGACAGTCCCTGAGAAGTGCATTGAATCACTCCCAAGGATGATAGAGGTTCTTGTCTATCCTTTATTTAAGGCTCACAATCTCACTATGAAGTTTCGCAGTCTTGCCAGACAGGAAGAATTTGATGAGGAACTTTTTAGCCAAGCCGTGCCATGATGTGATTGAATTTGCTAGCTCAGAATTCAACCACTTTTTAGATTCCCCAATAAGTGAATAAGGAAAGAGTGTCATCCTCACATAATCAGCATTCACATATGTCGAAATAAATGTATCAGTGAGCTCAATGAAATTTTGTAAGTGGACCTGAGGATCTTCATGTGATAGTTCTATAAACTATTCACTACTAATCAACAACTGCACCATATTGTTTTTGAGATTGAACCTCCCTCCAACATATGTTTTTTGAAAAGGTGAGGTCAGATTTATCGAAAGTGAGATTTCCACTTCCCAAACTTTCCTACGTGTTGCTTGTTCTTCAGCCATAGGTATAGAATTTTCTTGGACTTTTTCGATTTGAGGAATACGAGGGAGAAGGATTGTTTCTCTTCTTCTTTGATGGAAACTTTGATCGGGTTTGGGGTCTGATTAAACCAACTCCCCATCCCCTACCAGCTTACTAGTCTGTAGCTGTTTCCTGCAAATTCACAAACAAAGACCAAGCGTAAAAATACCAACGAAATCTAAAAGTAAAACTAAGAATAAAATAGTTTCCAAATTATAAATCCCCAGCAACGGGGCCAAAAACTTGGCAGCACCCAAGCGCACATGTAAGTGTACGCGGTCTACCAAGTAGTAAAGTGGCCTTCAAGAAGCCAAGTATCGATCCCATAGGGACTTGATCTAAAAAATATTCGACTCTAGTTCACAATTTAGATTTAATTGATGCAAGCGTAACCAAAATAGAGTTTTGAATACTTGTAACATAAAAATCTTAAAACAATCAATGGGAGAAAAGCTAGGGTTAAAGCACTTTGAACAATCATACTATGTAATTGAGCTTCATTCGTTAACTTGCTTATCTTGGTTGTTGATTCGTAGGGTTAATTGCATGATGATGGTCTCCCGACCTCTAATCATTTATCTAATTTGGACATTACACCTACATCATTGAGTGCGGGGCTGTAATAATCCAATTAAGTTTATAAAGTTATCATCCTATGTTTGAATCAAGTAAGGATTCTAAGTACATCCTTGTCCTAGAAGATAATTTGAGTTCCTTATTTTATAAAAGAATACAAACCAAACTTTGTTTATTCCCATGTTCTATCTCCATGTTCCCTCTTCCGAGATCAAAAGGTCGACAATAGATGTATTTTCCAGGTGATCAATCCCTCAAATAGTTAAATCAAGAATAAACAAATAACTAATAATGATAAGCAAATTAAACAAAATTAATTCAAAACAATAGTACTCATGTTCTTGGATTTAACCCCGGAAAGGGAGTTTTTAGCCACTCATAGCCATAATCAACATCCAAATAATTGTAGGAATGATTAAAACCATATAGAAAGCTAAATTAAAGGATAAAAAAACTAAAGATAAGTTGTGGTAGCCTCCAATGCTCCCAAGATGTTCCCACCAATTCTTAAAACATGATTTAACACGTTATATTTTTAGTAGAGAAGTCATAAACCGAATGGGATTAGGTTTCTACGTTGTCGTTGTTCAGCAAAGCACTTTTCTTCTGATTTTGATGCTCATCACATATCTCTAGCATGCCAATTTCCATAGGACCATGAAGCGGCATAATCGCGCTAAGATTCTGGAATTTGACAATTGCAAATTCACTCTTTACCGCGACACGGTGTCTCCTTCACCGCTCTTGGGACAGCAACGCGGTGGGCCACTATTTTGGTCCCCTTATGAACCATTTGGTATACAAAACACACTAAGGGGACCTTTCACACGCCTCCACTCACCCTGGAAGGACTCCAAATTGAGTCCAAGTTGTGTATTTTGCTTTCATTGATCCATTCTAAGCCTTTTTGAGTTGTTTTCACTTGATTTGATGCTCGCATATCCTTCATATATCATCATAATCCATTCACCAAGCATACTATATCATTAAACACAACAATTTAGAGCTCAAAACAACATAACATCCTCAACAGTGAACTAGAAACACGAGCTAAGACTAGGCTTTCCCACCTTGATCTTAAGCTTATTGTTTTGACTCTTGTCTTGATACAATTGACCTTTGAAAATTATAACCAAGTTGTTTCAAATATAAATACACAATAAAAACCTTAGGAACTCATTAAACACATTAGAACCCAACACGACAGACTAGAAAAACACCTAGCTCAAGCTAGTCACACTAGTTTTCTCGGTTGAATTCTAAATGATCAATTTGAATCAAACTTGTGTGAAAACACCATTAAACATTGTAAACACGTTCGTGAACACTTAGATGCACATTAATATCATTATCAACACATTAAGCATATGAATTATCCTCAAAATAAGGCTAAATAGGCTAGAATAGTAATGCTAGAATGCATAAATACCCCAACATCAGCCCGCTTGAAGAAAAAGGTGATAAAATTGAAAGTCAGGAACCTGCCTGAAGAACAGGGTGATGAAATTAAAAGTAAGGAGACCTCATGAAGAACAGGGTGATGAAATTAAAAGTCAGGATCCCGCCTGAAGAACAGGGTGATGAAATGGCAAGTCAGGAGCCCGCCTGAAGAACAGGGTGATGAAATTGTAAATTAAGAGCCCGCCTAGAGAACAGAGTGATGAAATAAAAAGTCAGAAACCCTCCTAAAGAATAGGGTGATGAAATTGAAATTCAGAAGCCCTTTTGAAGAATAGGGTGATGAAATTGAAAGTCAGAAGCCCGCCTGAAGAACAGGGTGATGAAATTAAAAGTTAGGAGCCCGCCTGAAGAACAGGGTGATGAAATTGCAAGTTAGGATCCCTCCAAGAGAACAGGGTGAAGAAATTGAAAACCCAAGCAACAAGGTGGAAAATTGTAAGTTAGGAGCCCGCCTGGAGAATAAGGTGAAGATTTTCAAATTTAAGTTCAAATTCAGAAGTACCACCGACAAAACATGGTCAATTGTTGAGTTCATCTCCAACATCAAATTTTGTATGGAGAAAGAATATATTCTCAAGTTCATCCCAAAGAAGATCAGGTCTTTTGTAAATTTTAAAAGCATCAAAAACTAAAGTCAAGAGTCCAGAGAAGCTCCATAGATAGGACTTTTGTAATTTCAGTTATCTTCTTAACATGTAATTTTTATTTTTGATGTAATGACAGAGTTACTGATCGAAACCTCGACAGGGCCTCACTCAACTCTCCGACATGGTGTAGTCCCTTTCCTTGTCAATCCTGAAACTACAAGTGATTTGACTCCCACATAACATGAGATGGGTAGAATGCTCAAAATCAAGACTCGGTTGCCCTCCTTCTTTTTGTTTCTTTCTTTGAATAATAGTCCAGAAAAAATTTTGTCTCGTTGTCTGCTTCTTTGACTGAAAATACTTTGAGTTTATACCCAAAGAGGGGCATGATGTAGACACATAATTTTGTTCTATCCAAAAGCTGAATTTAACCATTTACCCTACCTTATCATACACCCCACCTGATTTTAATAGTTTTCCACAAAATGAAAAAATAACCAATTCGTAACAAATATAACACCCCACCTAATCAAATTTAACCATCCCACCTTAGCCTAACCACTCACACTCCTACCCAGCTCACTACCCTACCCAACCCCTACCCCCTATACCTCTAGACCTCCCTCTCACATCCCAAGTCAGGTTTTTTTCCATTGTCCCCACATACTACCCTTCCCACTCACTCAACACAGACAACACACCCAGATGTTTTCTTTTACACAATGAAGATATAGAGAATTGATATCTACATACACTCACGCATATAATACGCTAAAGAAGACTATTTCATTATCATACACACAGAACCAAGGAAGGGAGGAAAACCAGTGAAGAATGAGGGGGGTTAAAGATAATTGATAGTTGAAATATAGAGAGAGATAGAGAATTAGGGAGAGAGGAGAGATTCTTCCATTTTTCTATTCACACACACAAATAAAAAAACAAAAATTAGAGAAAAAAAATAAGGGAGATCGAGAGAGAGAGAATAGGTGAAGGTTGACTGTTCCGATGAGTTTTTTACCTGAAAAACATCACTATCGCCTAAAAATTTTATCTACTCTCCATTTTCCAACACATTTGAGTTTGCCAGAGCTCCAACGAGACAAAAACCAGCTCTACCTCCATCAAAATCCCAAAACCCGACCACCACTATCATTTTTGGTACTATTCAGGAAGAGAAATTCATCGAAAAATGACCCATCTTCGTCGGAAAACAATAAATCAGATTCTCATTGATTTTCTTTAGAAACAACAACGACTATCGATCCCAGCACCAAAACATATCAGAAAACCTTCGAATTTTGGGCAGAACGAGATGTGAGGTTGAAAAATATAGATTTGGGTTTCACGTTGAGGTTGAGTCGAGGTTTTTGGGTCTGAATCCATTTCCCAATTGCATAACTTGCACAATAAAAGCTTGATCGGAGGTCCAATTCTATCTCTTCTCATTTTTATTTCATTATATGTGATTGATTTACGTGAAGCATGATATGATATGAATGTACGGTGATTTTGATTTGTCGTTTAATTTCATTGATAATGGTTGTGGATTGTTGAAAATAGTAATTGTGAATTGTTACGTTGGAACCTTGGTTGAATTTTGGGGAGAAAATTGAAAAATCGAGAAAAAGGTGACTATTGATTAGTTTGATTCATTGATCGTTGTTTGATTCGAAATGGACGCTAATTTTGTTGAATTCGACAGTATCATGTTTTAGGCCAAAAAATCAATAGGAAAATCGTAGGTCGGGTCAGGCAAACCTTAAGAACCAATGATTGTTGGGTGATTGAATATTTGTTGAATGACTTTATTTTATTGTATTTTGATCAATTGTACTAATTTGGCTGGGGAATGCCCCAAGGTTATATGTATTGTTTCATTCGAGGAATGCTTGAGGGAGATGTACTCAAAGAAGGAACGTGATCAAGACCCGAAGCACCGGGTGGAGCATAGTTTCGGATTAGTGTAGGTTACCATAGGTTTATATTTTAGTATCTTTTATTTTGGGTCTGTAATAAATTGGACTGGACACTTTTTTGATGTTTTAAATTGTTTGGTGGTTTGTTTTCATTTATGTGTGTTTTGTTTGTTTATACATTCCATAGTGTCATACTAGCCGATATACTCTACAAAGCGATCATGATCGAACCATGGGATGTCTAGCACCTTTTCCTTGGTCAACAGAATTCCTTAATCAGAATGTCTATTCGTGGATCAATTTTTAGAGTCAAACCATTTTGAAAAGAATTTTCAAAGGTGACTTGGCACACCCAATTTATGACAAATGGCGACTCTGAGTTTAAACGTAAAAATTCTTTTTTTGAAATGAATTTTCCTTTATGTCACTTAATAATAAAATCTTTTTCAAACTTAAAATTCATCTTCTTGGTTAAAAAAGGGGTGTGACATCGAATGAGGCATTTAACTGTCCTCCAATGAGATTCAAATGGGGCATACATAAACTGAGATATATTTATTCATAGAATAAAAAACATCAGGCCTAGTAAAAGATAAGTATTGCAACTTTTCAATGACCTTCCTGTATTGAATAGCATGATGAGATGGTATACCATCATTTAGAATAAGACTTTGATAAGAGCTCATGAGTTTGGAAACACCATTACAGTCTTGCATCAAAAGGTCATGGAGAAGATCTGAGACATACTTTGTTTGTGAGTACAGAAGGCCTATTTCATCTTGGTGAACCTCAACTCCAAGAAAGTAGGATAAGGGACCAAGATCTTTATGGGAAAAACAGGAAACCAAAGAAAATATAACCTGATGAACTATTAACAAATTGGCTTCTATAAGGATGATGTCATCTACATGACTAAAAGATACACAACATCATTAGAGTCATGGCAAACAAATAGAGAAAGATCCGAGTGGGAATTAATAAATCTCAAATAATAAAAATAGGATGTTAGTTCATTGTACCTAGTGCGAGGTGCTTTTTTGAGACCATAGATAGCCTTACGCAAATGACAAACGTGTGAGGGATTAGATGCATTCTCAAATTCAGGTGGTTGTTTCATAAAAACCTCTTCTTTAAGTGTGACTTGTAGAAGAGAAGGTGAATTACCTGAACATGTGGGGTGCACATGATTCTGGCTGTAGAAAACGGACTCACAAACTTGGCCACTGGTAGGAATATCTCAAAAAGAAATAGAAAAAGGAAGTGGAGAAATATCAGGTGAAAGGGTTTGAGTTTGAGAATCTGTAGGAGCGTGAAAAACTTCCCACATGAGTGTAAAAAACTTACCTTTAAGATGTCAGAATATTGTGTAAAAGGGGAAAATATTTTTAAAAAACTTTACATCGCGTGAGATAAAAAAATCTAGAGTTAATGCGATCAAAATAGTGGTGCGCATAATGAACCTGAGAGAAGTCCAGACAGACACATGGAGTTGACCTAGGTTCAAGCTTATGAGTTGTGTAAGGCTTAAGCCATGAGTAACATAAATAATCAAATGTTCTAAGTGAATCGTATCTAGTTGAGACACCAAATAATTTTTCATATGGAGATGTATTGTTTAAGTGTTGTGTGGGTAATCGATTAATAAGATAGGCTACATGTTAACAAGCAAACGACCAAAAAATTGTTGATAAGGATGCCTCATGTAAAAGCATTTTGGCATTTACAATAATGTGTCGATGACGATGCTCCGCTATGGCCACTCTTTGAGGTGTATGAGGACGTGATACAAGGTGTTCAATTCTATTTGAATTGAGGTATGGATCAAGACTCTTATATTCACCTCCTCCATCAGTATACAGAGAGACAATTTTCTTCTTAAAATATTTTTTTCTTAACAGATAAAACTTGAAAAAAATGTCTCGAACCTCATATTTGTTTTTAAGAATGTACAACCAAATATACTTGGTGTATTGATCAATGAAAATACAGTAATATTGTTTTTTATTAATGGAAAGAACAGACGATAGACCCCACAAGTCACTTAAAAGTATTTGTAGCGGTGCAGTATGATTAGAGACAAGCAATTAAATGAAAAATGTTGAACTTTATTTGAACAATAAGAATTACAGAAAGTAAACTTGTTCAGTGATGAAACTGGGAGAGAAAATTTATTCAAAACAAAGTTCAATATTCTTTAATGGGAATGGCCAAGGCGACGATGCAGGACTTGGCGAGGAACCATTGTAGTGGCAACTCAAACAACAGGCTTATTAACTGTGAAATTGGGTCATTCATAGAGTCCATTCCTATTTCGTCCGGAGACCAGCGGAGCCCGCATTTTCAAATTCTTCACAAAGAAAAAAAATGAGAAAAATTCAATTGAAGTCAGATTATCTTAACAAAATTTTGATACATAAAGAATATTTTGTTTGATAGCAGGCACACAAAGTATCAATTGGTCTAAATGAATTATTTGATGCAACTAATTCAGTAGAACCATGGTGAGTAATTGGGATTCTTTTACCATCGCTCATAGCTATGCCATCTAAACCATGATATTTTTCAAGATTGGTAGTCTTTGTTGTCACATGATGAATAGCATCGGAGTCGGCAATCCATTCGTTTTCTTCACCTTGATTACCTGAAAGAAAATTTGACTTTGCCTCTAAGTGATTGTGAGACTGCGACTGACAAATATTTACTGTATGACCTTGTTTGTTGCAAAACTAACAACTAATAGGGTTATTGGTGTAACGCCCTTGTGCAGGAGCATTTATGCGATTGCTCAAATGCCATTATGAGTTATTGTTGGGTCGACGAGTAGTGCGGTTGTTGGTATTGGTGGATCTGTTGTGAGTTACTATAGCAGTAGCTACTGTGGTTTCTTTCTTCAATTCCTCATGTTTAAGAAAGAGTTCATAGTCAATTAGTTTCACATACAGCTCATCATGCGATATGATGGAATCTCTTGCTCGAATTACAGCAGAAATCTCACCAAAATTTAACCCAAGACCACATTTTCACTACCGACTCATCATTGGTGACTGTAGCACCAGCAGTGGAAAACTCGTTGCAGATAGAGTGCACTTGATGAAGATAATCAATTAGCTACTGGCCGTGAATCCTTTGATAAGTGTGCGACCTGGTCACCAAGGCTAAAAATTCGTGTTTGGGACTTATTGACATAATAAAGATGCAGGGAGTCCCAAGAAAGTTTAGCAGTGGAGGCAGAAACTACAGTTGCAGCAATCGTTGAATCGACATAAGCCATTATGACATTCTGGATCAATTGATCTTGGTGGAATCAAATGCCATTTCTTGGGTTCGCCCCTTCTCTACTATTTTATGTGATAGTGGTCGAAGGAGCGGGAGAAAAGCCATCGAAATAGATGAACAGATTGTGCCCATGCATGATCATGGAAATCTGGGCCATCTATGTAGAGAAGTTATAGCTGCCAACAAGCTTTATCGGCAGCTGGGACACAGGATTAAACTGAACAACAACGTTAGAGTTGCTGCTAGTGGCTAAGTCTGCATTCCACACTTCTCAAGCATATTAAGAGTGAGTTTGTGGTGGTAGACAGATGACCCAAAAAAACTCAGAAGAGTTAAGGTATGTGCTCTGATACCATATAATGACTTGAGAAAGATGAAGCAAAAGATGTTTTTACTAATCAATGATAAACTGAAATATATACACAAAGAAAAACGGATACAATGGAGTCCCCTCCTACGATGGATACTATCCAGATATCAGAAAATATTTAAAATTGAACTCCTAAAATTGTGGAAACAAAATAACTACCTATACAGTAAAAATAAAACAGTAACCGTAAGAAAACACAGTAATATACAATGTTCTAATACTACCCACTAATCCTCTATCCTAATGCATCCTCCACACCTTCCTATCAAGGATCGCCTTCCTAATTATATAATGAGAGAAAATTGAAAATGTCAGACGAGGGCAAAATAGTAGTAATTTTTTTTCATCTCTCCAATGTCCAAAACTTAGTCGACTAGGGTTATTAAGAAACTATTTCTGTATTGGTTTACTCATAATAAAATAATCACAGCAAATAAAAAGTTCACATTAATTTATCCGCAACCTACTTTAACCATTTCGAATTTGGGAGTAAGATATCATTTTTTTTTTTATGTATGTGTAGAATTTTACCAGCTTGGTCCTATCTGTTATTAGACTTTCTATAAAAAAAAAAAAAAAATCTTTATTTCTCTATTGTTGTGCTATATGGACCCATTAGGAGTCTGCAATTTTCCAGAAGAAATGAAGACGAGAAAAAGTAAAAAACTGCAACGTAATAGTATATAAGGAGAAAAGGCAACACACTAGACGAATATTTAGAGAACAAATCTCTAAGATTTCTCATTTTCCTACTCCCATTACTTTTTTGTGTACAAGGATTTTGATGAAAACAAAACTGTTGAGTTCTTTCTAAGGCATATCGTATACTAAAAGGAAACAAATTCATTCTTAAATTAAACATCAAATTTTGAGGAAAAAGTGCAATCATAATGCACTTATTGAATCTTTCTTGTCTTTCCCTCTTTTCTTAGCTTCCTCGGTTATTTTATGAGGTTCATTTCAAAGGTTAATCTAAGATTTTTAGAACATGGTGCACTATTGAGAAATAAGAAGAAAAAATGTATGGGAATTATTCCCCAAACCTCTATGTAAATAACTTAACATCTAATTAAGTGCACCATTTAGCTCTCTTGTAGCATTGGTGCCAACATAATACATTATACTCATTTTAGAAAATATATACATTAAATACCTAATTTTATGAAGATACTATGGATTCATGTGCCCCATTTTTGACACGTAGAATCGTACTATTCCTTTGATCATTGTCATTTGTTTTCCTCTTTCTTACCACGGATTGCAGCTGAAATTTAATTGGTTTTTTAATCGGTTAATTACCAAGTTTATACAGCTGAAATTGGTTTGTTGGTCTCTCTGGTTCAAATTGCGCAGCTGTTTGTGGTTCAAGAAGTTGCATCAAACGACTTTAGGATTATTCTAAAAAATCGTATTTTGAAAAAGATTTACTAGGCCAAAAGTTCATCACTACTAAGAAAAACTGGAATTAGCGATGAATAAATTATTTAGTTAACAATAAAATCAATTGTAATTCCCATTTAGTGATGGATTATCAGAAAAATCAGTCAGCTACGATCAACTTGGCGATGTAATTCGCCGCTAATTTTAATTTTTTATACAGTGCAATGGTGCATGTGGTAATGTAACCTCTAATGTCAAAACAATTTTTCAATAATCAATTCGAATAGGAAGATGTGGATCTACTCTATTTTCTCAACTAATGTATTTTTCTAAAATTTACATAAATACACAAGGTAAAGTTGCCTTATTACTTTAAATCTCAATTTGGTAAAGTATTTACACAAATCCCAAACTAGTTACATAAATCCCCTTTTTTCGTATTTTCTCTCTGTTAAATATTATACATCTAAAACAACGTTTTTTACTTCCGATTTTTGCTCCCAAGTGCTCCCATTACCCACCCGTACTTTTCTCCATTGTTGAATCCCATAAATCACGGCAAAATACAAGTAAAGTCTAATTAGAGGTTACCAATTTGTAAGTGTTTAAGCTTTAATTGATGTTTCTGATTTTACTTCATTAATTTTTTGAATTTTTTTTTTCAACTTTACCAATTCGGGAGTTTTTCTTTATTTGTTTGGTTGCATGTTGATTTTGTACGAAATTACAGTATTGTGCAATAATATTCAAGTTCAGTAGTTCGATTTTTTTCATATACTACAAGTTAGATCTTTGATTTTCTTGTTTTGTACTTTGATTTAACACTATTGTTGAGACAATATAGAGTAAAATTGGTAATGGATTATCCTCCTAGCTTTAGTTTAGGAATTTCTCAGTTAGATGCAAACGATAAAGATCCCGTTGAATTTGTTCCTGTTACATTTGATTACGAGGATCCGAATTTCGCAGAGAATCATTCAAAGCACCAAAACGATCCCGTTACAATGAAGAAATTGAAGGAAGTTGCAAGTAAAAAGAAGAAGTCAGGTTCAAAAGTTGCAAGTAAAAAGAAGTTTGATGATTTCTGTCGTCCACGTCTTCTGAAGGTATTGATTATAAGTTGACATATGTATGATATGACAATATACATTCTGAAACTATATATTGTAAAGTATAAGCTACACTATATAGGACATTATACATTAGTTATTTTGTCCCACTAATATATAATATAGATATTCTGAAATATATTTCAATATGTTATACATTGGAAGTTCTGAAAATCCAAACAGTTATAAAGTATTATCATTGTATAAGGTGACATTATACATTCAGACAAGATTATAGGTCATACATATTTTAATGTGACAATCTGTATTATGACATTATACATTATTGCAATTTATTGCTTAAATGTATAAGTTACCCTCATACATGTCTAACTGTTGTTTAATTAGGGTCCGATTTTAATTTTGAGATGTATAAGATACCCTCATACATGTGTTTAAGTTGTTTACTTAGGTTCTGATATAAATTGTTAGATGTATAATTAACTCTCATACATCTGTAACTGTTGTTTAATTAGGATCTGAATTAAATTGTTAGATGTATAAGTTACCCTCTTACAGGTGTAACTGTTGCTTAATTTGGGTATTATTTAATTTTTTGAATGTATAAGTGACCCTCATATAATGTTTAACTGTTGGGTAATTAGGCTATGTTTTTTCTTTCAGGGCTTGAAATACTGCATTGACAAAGTCCCTGATCACCCATTGCATATGGAGAATTTATGTAACCAGACTTTCGGTGAAGACATAAAGGAATATTTTGGAGAGGATGTTTTAGGTGCATTTAGAAATATGATTTTTGAGATATTTCTGGACTTGCCTCAGTGCAATTGGATAGGCCAGATTTTGAAATGTCTCCTTATGCTAGAAATCCAGCAGGATAATAAGGATGAGATTCATGTTTAGGTACAAGGGAAAATCCTCAAATTTACAATGCTTGAATTTATCATTACTACCGGTCTTAAGTGTACCAGTGATATTGATGATTATATGTATACTTTATCATCAAAATCAGCTTTGATGTCGAAGTATTTTTTCGACGCTAAAGGAGGAATAACTAGGTCAAAACTGATAACACGTGTGAATATGAGAAACTTTGATAACTCTGAAGATGCTTTGAACCTGGAGATATTGTTCTTTGTTCATACATTCATGTTTTCTCAGCATAAGGAAGCACCAATCAGTTTAGCTCACTTTCAGATAGTCGAGGATGGTCCGTACATTCACTTTCCATGAGCGAAGATTACATTTGAAAAGTTGATGAGCTTCTGGCGGCAGGATTTCAATATCGCAAAGCAGTTATATTCATTGGGTGGAATTCCGCACATTCTAAATGTTTGGATGGTTGAGTGCTGCTCCGAGGTAGAAACAAAAACTATTGTCACTTAGAGAAACATAATCCCAAGAATTTTAAACTGGTCGGTGGAGTGTACCAAGCCTATGTATGAATCTTTTATGTCTGGCATGTTCAGTAAGGTAATTGTATAACGTTTTAATTATTTTATTTTTTTAAGTCATTTTATTTATGTGCAAATATTTCATTCTGAAATTCATGTATCCAGCATTCGTACAAGAATATACAACCTACAAGCGAAGAAGTTTGTAGGTTAAATTTGTCTTTTTCTAAAGATTTTAAGGTATTTGATCCAACATTTGCTGCTTCAACATCCGTTGCTGGAAATTTGAAAAGGTCAACCGATGAAGTTCAACCGTGTGTTGGTACTGTGGCTGAAGAATTTGTTGATTTCAGCACTATACTACCGCGAAAATTTCTCATAAAGGTTGGTTTAGCTTTGCCTGTATCACCTGAACAACCATCAAAGAGAAAAAAGACTGTGATATTTCAGGAAGATAGTCCAGTGATTACGAATGATGACAAATCTACACGTGCTCGTCCAGTTTGTCATGTGTCTAGTTTGTATTCTGAAACGCAAAAGGATGCAATAGATAAAAGAGAATTTGGCGTGTCTGAATTTGAACACCGTCATCAAGGAAAATTGGTGTGTCTCCTGAGAGTGACCAACTCAAGTTTGTTCCTTTATCTTCCACAGAGCCTGAAGGGACTTCTAAATTAAGTTTAGATAGTGATAAGATAAAGAATTACATCAACAAATGTGTAAGTTAGCTCTCTTTTTGACAATTTTTGTTTGTTAAAAAGCATGAGGTGTTCCTAATAATTTTTTTTCATACACATTATAAGGTTGCTGAAAAGATGAATGTACACTAATATTCAAAATAAAAGCATTGAAGAAAGAAGAAAATAAAGAATCACGGGTATAAAATTTAATTCATTTAATTTTCTATTACTTTAATGAAATGTTCATATATTCGGATTATTAATATTATATAGGAGGAGCAAATTATTGATCAACAACAAAGTCAAGAAGAAGAATCGAAAAAACACGCTAGTCCATATAAGGAGGATTTGCAGGTACTTTTTTGACAATTATGTTGTTGTGTTACTATAACTCTATATAACTCTCATATGCGAAACAAATGTTGTTTCATTTTTATACAGCATGAAGATTATGATAAGGGACCAGTCAACGATAAAGAAAAAAATTGTGATGAAGAATTGATAAAACAGCACATTCCTGATGTGCAAGAGTTTTTGAAATTTTTTTCCTAATATTGATTATGTACTACACAATATGTCTATACACATGTAGCACCAGTTAAAATCTTTAAAGCTAGGTTGTTTTAATTTCATCATACATTATCTCGAATGTATAATGATGTATTATACATTAGTCATAATATTGATTTCTTCAACAGAAAATATGTTATTTATGAATATCTTCATACATATGTATATTATTTACAATTAGTTATATAACATAATTCCTGATTCACCTTAAAAAATATTTATGAATAACTGTTCACACACGCTCATTGTTATTTAATATAGGTTGTGAATGTGGTCGATAAAGATGAAGGTCGTGATGAGGATTTGAAAAAACAACATTGTTTTGATTTGAAAGCTTTGCAGGCATTTTTTTTTCCCTCATATTGATTTTTTACTACAAAATATAACTATATAAATGTAGCACCCGTTATTAGAAGAAAAAGGATCATAATGTTCTCGGATGAATATGAATTTTTTGGGATCTTCAAGCTTTCATTATTTCTAACATTGTTATAAAGTCATCTTCTTAACTAGTAATTTTTATCTTGATGCAAATTGGGGGATGATAATTATTCGACAACTTATAGGATGAGATTATGACGTATGAAGAAAAAGGTAGTGATGATGATTTGAAAAAAAAGCACATTCTTGATGTGAAAAATTTATCGATATTTTTTTATCCCTAATATTGGTTACTTACTACAACATATATCTATACACATATAGCCCCTGTTAACATCTATAAATTGGGGTAGTTACATTTTCATCATACATTCATTTGAATGTATAATGTTATGTTATACACTATTCATAGTATTAATTTCTTGAACATGAAGCATGTTATTATTGAATATCTTCATACATATTTATGTTATTTACAATTAGTAATATAACATCATTTGTGAATCACCTAAGGCATATATACCTGTTATGTTTTTTTGTGAAATGGGGTTTGTAGTGTATGGTTGACCTTATACATATATAGGATATGTATTTATAGATTTATACATTCATATGCAATTATTACTGATAGAAAATTCTTATCACCGGTATAACATTTTATCTCATTCAACTTTGTCTTACTTTAAATAATTGTTCACACACGATGATTGTTATTTAATATAGGATGTGAATGTGGTCGATAAAGAAGAAGGTCATGATGTGGATTTGAAAAAACAGCACAGTACTGATATTGAAGATGTGCAGATTTTTTTTTGGTCCCTAATATTAATTTTTTACTACAAAATATGTCTACATACATGTAGCACCTGTTATAGGTAGAAAAATGATCTTAATGTTTCTCTGGTGAATATCAATTGTTTGGGATCTCGATGCTTACATTATTTCTGACATCGTTGTAAAATCGTCTTCTTAACTAGTAATTTTTTACTTGATGCAAATTTGATGAAGATGATTTTCTGATAACTTATATTTGTAATGATTTTGCATAGTCTTCTTGACATGAACTCACTGTTGATTATGAAAATTTAGTTATGGATTATCTACTATAAACTGCTCATTTTGTGAAAGGATATGAACTCACTGTGCTAAAAAAATTTGGATATGTACTTGTGATTTTTATTCCAAGGATAAATGTTTTATATTACTAATTGTACTATATACATGAATGATTAATATTATACATGTGAAATTATGTATAATGTACTATGTAATACTAAGTATTGTTCTATATGCGTGCATGTAGGATGATGTAGGTGGCACAGTAACCGATTCAATTCAGGCCGCTATAGATACACTTTAATTTGATTTGTCAACACCTTCGACTACAAAATCATTGGATGTTGGTTCTCCAAAGAAAATGACCGAAAGTCAATGGCCGTTTTTGGACAGTTAGTTTCCACCTGATTTTTCGGATGCTCAGGTTCGGAAGCATGAAGCCACAAAAGCACCTGTCAAAAAGAAATGAAAAAAGTTCAGAATTTTTAAATCACCGTACGTCACAAAGTATGGTTCTAGCTCTAAAGATGAGAACAATTCCTATAACGAAGAAAAGAAGAAGTATGCTTTTGATGAATGCACCATTAATCAAGATTTGTCAAATGAATTGATGATCGATTACTCTCAGTGGACTGTCGTAGGATTACTGAAATATCATTCTGGGAATTGAGTAATTTGAATTTTCTTTTGACAATACTATGGAAGCATAAATCTTCGTGATTTATATTTTTTAATGATTTTTCAGGAAATAAACGGACAACCACTATCGAGTAAATGCTTCAGGACTAGGTTATCCTCAGTTGGACTTTGTCGTTGCACAATCTCAGTCCAAAAATTAATTCTACTTGATGTCGGAATGCAACACATGCTGGAACAATAAGGTTAAATCAAAGTAACTATGTTTCATATCATAAATGTTGTTACTGATGATTTATTTAATATAATACCATATCATACATCTGATTATTAAAGGCTTCTATTACTTTTACAATCTGCACTAAATACTTTTAAAGTCTAATTTTGAATTGTAATATGAAGTACTAATACTGAAGGTTGAATGTTGTATAACATTTAGTATAATGTATTATATTGTAGTAAATATGTAAAATACAGTCAACATGTTTCTCATACATTTAAACCTATGTATACTATGATATCATACATTCAGCATTTCATATTTTCATATCCAACATTAATCAAAATGTTATCTCTAATACCATGTAACACAAGTAATTGTTAAAAACATAATATTAACACCATATCATGTATGTTATAATTCGAAAAAAATAAATATTTTATTACATTCAGCACTAGGATAAAATATTATACATATTTAAAGATGTACAATAATACATCATACATGTAGTGACAGTCATTTATACATTAATTTGAATAACTAATACGCAGCAAAAATTAATGGAGCTATTTTTTTCTTACACTTATTTTCACCTTTTTACCCTATTTGCACATGTAGCATTTAGATGTGATCTTCTACCACTTGAGAAAAAAAATTAAAATTGCGGCTGTGTGATAATTATAGATATACTACGACCAGCTGCTTCTTTAAATTATATATAGAGAAGACACATAGTCGATATTATTCAGCGGATCCGACAGTTGAGGTATCCACGCAAGAAAACTATGCAGAATCATTTGTTGTGGCTAAGAATGAATATGTTATTACAAATATAATTAATGAATTCTGTATTCCTGTTGGGTTACCATGGCATATGGTAGATGAGGTATATGTTTCAGTTAATCGTGGCAAAGAATTTCGCTGGGTGTGATTGTGTTGAAGGAGAGATTGATACATGTGTATGACTCATTTTCAAGTAAAAGGAAAAGAGAACCACCAATTGAAATACAAAGGCTGGAAGTGATGTTGCCTACTTACTTGTCAAACAGTGATTTTTTTTAAAAGACTGAGCAAACTGACTGGTCAACACTAAAAGCGTATAAAGGAAAGCTTGTTCAGCAAACTGATCTTATCAATGAAAACTCATTTTTTGTTGACTATGTTCAAAACATACCGTAGTAAGCGTCTGATAGTATGTAAGTAAATTAGATTGTTTTCTTTTTACATGTATAACGATGTTATAATTATTGAACGTATTGTTACTTCATTATTTTGTTTTTAAATCAGGGATTGTGGCGTCTTTGTGTCTGCCTATGCAGAAATATTAAGTAAAGGACAACAAGTGTATACATATGGGTTTGATGCTGAAAGTCAACGTGCACGTTATGCTTCATTACTGTGGCATTACGGAGTGACAAACTAAGGAAGGGTACACTAGTGATAATGACGAACCTCCTCGTCCAAAGAATTGTGTTCTCCAAATATTTGATGAAAGTGCAATTGTTACTTTTGAGTAGCATTGTTTTATAATAGTCAGCATTGTAACAACTAATTCTTAGTTTTATAGTTTATGTTAAACCGCTGTAATGTTACTTTCTGAATGTTAATTTACAATTTATGAATGTCCTTATCTTTTGAAAAAATATTTTACAATTACTTACATATACTGTAATGTTACTAACATAGTTTGGTTGTTATTGAGTTTCCCTTTAATTTTTTTTATAATGTATAAAAATAAACTACAAATTAATCCGTTATTGTATATCAACACATTATATTTTGACCAGTAGGTAAATTCTATTAGAAGTTAATAATGCATTGAACTAATGTATAATAACAATTAAACTTATGTATTACATAACATCATACATGAGTCTGCCATTTATTATGTTGTTTCATCCAAAAAAAATGCACTTCGTTAAAAGTCATTGATGTCAATCTAACATCATACATGTTATTAAAGTATAATAATAAATCATACATTACTTATATATGAAATGTTACTGTATAACTGTGTAATACACATTAAAAATTGATATAACCGGTCAGTTAACATTCACTGATTTTACTTTAACATCATACATGTTATTAAAGTATAATAGTAGATCATACATCAAATATATAAGAAATATTTTTGGGTAACTGTAAAAAACACAGTATGTTACAACAACTATTTACAATAATAGTTCCCAAATTACATAGTATATACACACATATAATTACGTTATAATTATAAGTGATTAAGTAACAAAATACGGTCTTTAAAAATTGTATTAAATGCTTATGAAAATTTCATACACTGATTAATAACTAAACATCACATAAAAATTTAAATTATCATTCAAAGATTCTTCCAGCATATCAACAAAAACAAATTAAAATGATTATTCAATTACAACCAAACTAAGCATAAGCATTTAGAACAACAGGTTATCTTCTTCATAATTTCATTGGAAAGAAATTGCACGTCCTACGGTTGTGGCTTGTACGCCCGCATTTACCGCAATGATTTGAACTTGCAGTAAGTGATTCACTAAATTTTAAATGTCTTCCTTTCTTTGGCATACTTGGAGGTCTTTTGTATTTGGGTGGCAGAACTTCTTCGTCAGCAACAAATTGTGGAACATTCCAATCTTTCATGTCCAGCATAGGAACTATGGGGAGTTCATACGTCTTGGCAATGGTGTTTGGCCTGTATAATTCTGAGCAGTAACGATCATATTCTTTAACATCAACGGTTTTACTCTTTAAAACAGCAATTGCGTGTGCACATGGTATTTCATCAATTTGATACCGATCACAATTGCACGTGCCACGATCAATATCAACAATATACCTCCTTCCTGATTCATATACACAGTACAAATAACTACCAGCTGCCTTAACCTGTTAGAAAATAATTATTTAATACAAATAATAACATAAAAATTTGTAACGAATAAAAAAAAATCCTTACACAATTATTCTAATACATATCGTCATCCGCAAAGCTTTAACCTCATTATCAGTCAGAATTTCTAGAAATCATCTCCCGAGTGTTGTGTTGGTATAAGAAGCAATTTCACTGTTCTTACAATTTCATGCAGCAAATAAAATTCTAACTTCTTCATGGAAACCTAAAATAGGAAGTTCTCTAGCCTCTACCAAGCAATCATTAATACACTCGGCTATATTAGAAGTCATCATTCTACCTCTATTAACCAGAGAGTGACATCGAGATCATTTTTCATAACCAACTTCTTCGAGATATTCCTTAATCCTGGGATCAACCTTACCAACCTTTGTCATAATGTAATCAAAATCTTATATTCTATAAGCCTTAGCCATTGAATAATAAAGGTCACTAAGTCTATTTTTGCTTTTTCTAAAATATTTGCAAATATTTTTTCATAAATATCAAATACAAGTTAGATGGGGGACATTAGGATAAACAATACTCACACCTTTTATGATACTCTCATTTCGATCTGATACAACACACATATTGTCCCGTTCTCCAAATGCTTTCCTAAATTGATGAAAAAATCAAGTCCAAAAATTGTCGTTCTCCGAATCCACAACACCGTTGGCTAATAAAAGAATACATCCTAAAGAAAAAAATAAATCAAAATATTTATGTGTAGGTCAATAATATATGTACTACATTGAACAATTCTCTAATTGAAAACAACTTAAACATTTAACAACATACATATTTATAAAGTATAACACTACATCGTACCTTATAAACATACTGTTAAGAAATTATACATTAAATATTTAGTCAATGTATAAGTCATTAAATGTGTTATTGTTAAGAATATATGAGTATTTATAATATTATACATACACTCAAACGTATAATTCCTACTCATACACATAAAACACACTGAAAAGGAAACTAAAATTTTCAAAAAATTTGTTTCATGAAAGTGTCATTTCTTATTTTATTTAATCAAAAAACTGGTACCTCCTAAATAAATAAAAAAAAATCAAACCAACATAATATTTATAGGTCAATAATATATATACTAATTTTACAAGTTCATATTTTATTATACATACAAGAGTAATGTATAATCAGTACTAATAAATAAAAAATGTAAAATGAATACAGAAAAAAAGTTTGAAAGTTTTGTATAATATCAGCACCATCAAGAGTGTTTGCCGATGCGAATGTACTTTGGTATGGACCGCTTAAATGAGCATCATCAACAACTATAACAGGTCGGCTAAATTTAAAATCCCTTATCATGGGATGTAAGGCAATAAACAAGTATTTAAACTCGTTATCTAATGCCTCATGCATCCGAATGTATGATCCTAGATAAACCTGGTTCAACATAAATATATAACGGGGCATTTTTCGATATTCATCAGTTGGTCCACCTCTAAACATTGCAATTGCCTTCTCTTTTCCCCGCTAAGCCATCATGTAGTTAATATCGACACCATAAACAACCTTCATCTCTTCAATTATGTTCGTGGGTGTGTGTATTCTCTTGTAATTAACTAATTTTGATGTTGTAAATTCACTGACAAAAGTTGTTGTCGCAATCAAATTATTCAGTACTCTTTCACTCAGACTGTATGTATGTTCTGAATCAAATGTCTTTGTCATAAAGATTTTAGAATGATTAATAAAAGATGCCTTCAGGACCCACTTGCAGTCTTTGTTATGACAGTGCAGTACATAGCTGCATACAGTTTAAACATGTTGTCAATGTATTAATATACTTATAAAATTAATAATTTTCGCAAAAATAACTAATTTTCCCAGTTACAGTTTTATTATACATTCGTTGGAATGTATAATGTCATATTATACATTGTTACTGAAATAGATATTAAGAAACATAAGCATCAGTCATCACATCAACCCCTTCAAAACAACTAATCCAAAACAAAACAACCATTAACGCATCAATAAATAAATATTATTTGTTTGTTCATACTTTTGTTTGTCAGATCGTTTAGAAAAGATGTTGAAGCCATTTAATATAGCATATTTTGACATAACTGATACCAGTGTTTTCTTATCCTTATAAAGTTGGTTAACCTTTATTTCAGTGTTCTTGCAATCAGTAATGAAATTTTTACTTCAAATTCTGAAACGTATAATGAATATTGATTCTGCGTTTGAACAACCATTAAAGCAACAAAATCAAATCCACTACCTTCAATACACAGTACTGTCCCAGTATCACTATCAAACTCGATATCCTTATTTGATTTGTCGAAAGTTGATATACATAGCAAAAATTAACAAGCCCCGTAAATTATTTCTTCAACTCAATATAAACCTTCACTCTATTATCATTCCTTATGATAATTGGAGAAGAATTACCATCAACGATGTATTTAATTTTAATTTTTTTCAAACATCATCAACATTCAATTCCATCGCTATTGTCGCAACCAATTTCAGAAAGTTAATACTTTCAGAAACAATACTAGCATCACTTTTGTATGATTTATAACTGATTTTCGACTCTCGGACACCGAAATGACGCAACAATATGGGGATGTTCATTTTTTTTTTCAGAAATCAAGAAAGAAGCCGACTATTTTTTTTTTTCTCAAAAACGTGCTTCAACGGTGATGAAAGAAAGAAGAAGCCGATTTTTTTCCCCTTAAAAATGTATTCCAACAGTGATGAATATTAATAGTAATGTTTAGAAGTTATTTTTAAAATTTAAATTTCAGTTCCTATATTAACTCATACACTACTTAATTAGGTATTTAATGTCGTAATTTAAGAAATAAGAATATATTTTCTGATTTATCTTTCCTTAATTATAGGCAAAATAATTTTATCATATATCACACCAATGTATAATAAAACTACGAATGTATGAGTATATTTAGTAAAACAGGGAGAGAGAAAACTTAAAGGGATGTTATGTAAATACTTTCATATTACATGGAATTTCTGTGGTTTATACTTTATTTTTACTAATTCTAACAATATAAACCCGATTTTAAACTATTTTGCAATTGCTAATTCTGCTAATGTAATTTTTAGTAGGTTTTGGATAGGCCCAGAACTTTATCATCGGCATCTTTATACAAATAACAAGAAGATTTATTTAACTTTTTTCTAACTGTTATCACGGATCTTTATATATTATTATTTATTATTATTACTATACAGAAGAGTGAGTTGGAGGACCACCAAGGGTAAAATTATCATTTCATAAAATTCTAGAATGTTTGTTTATATACTATAGCCTTAAAAGTAGGTCACAAATTTATAATGACGAAATAATCATGCAACTTTTTCTAAATTAATGTGGATCCCACATATTTCCTTAAATGCTTTGTAAGGATATTAATTATATTTGTCATTTTAATGAGATATTCAACTTCATGTAAATTTTCATTTCTTTTTTTATGGTGTGATTTTTGAAGTTTGTTTTATTATAATAAAAATATCTAGAGAAAAAAGTAGAATTATTTTTTATTTGTACAATTATTTTTTGAACTTCACACATCTAAATGTAATTATAAACTATGATTTGTTAGACCTAAAAAAGTGATTCAAATGATGAGCTTTTTCAAATTTTATATTAGAATACTATAATTTATATGCTTAATTGACGTGATACCTTATTTTAAGAAACCTACTTATTTTTAAGAAAATATTTTCTTTCCTACTAAACACATCCTAGGTCTAAAACACTTTTAACAACTGAAGTAAAACATAGGGAAAAGGACACCTTTTATTCATAACAACAAAACATATGTAGAATCTAACAACTAACAACAAATGAACTAAATTGGTACACCTTGAACTCACCTAATTTAGTTCAACAAGGGTAAAAATATTATTTCAACAAGTTTGTAATTTAATAATATAATCCAGCTTCAAGTTGTTGCCAACATGCAAAGATTATATGAAATTTCTGAAAAGTGATTTAAGTTGTACTAATTTCTAATAGACACGTGAAAATCATACACTGAAACAACAAAAAATTCTATGTACGTGTAAAAATATGGACTCAATTTTTGTCTTCAAGTGGTCATCAATTATCACCCTTATAAGAGAAGCTTTATTTCAATAAGTAATATTCAATATCATACACTTTTTTTCTTCTTTTAAATTAATCTGAGATTTAATCTAATTAGTCTTTACAATTGCTTTACTTTAATTCATAACATAATTAGTGTGAGTACAAACTATTTATTATTTTAGAAATGAAGTAAATTAATTATTTTTAAATTTTATTTTTCCTTTAATATAATAATAATTGAAGAAAATTAGTGTGATAAAAACAAATAGTATATGTTAAATTGAACTAAAAATAATAAATAAAAACAATTTATTGAATTATTATTTTTACTATTTAATAGAGCATAAAAATATCAAGACAAATAAATGAATCATATGAAATGCTTGAAATTTAAAGTAAACTAAGTAGGCGATTGGTCATAAATAATATTCACAATATTTTGAAACACGTTTTCATTTTATTTCAAAAAAAAATTTGGCCATAAATATTTTAAAATAATTTTTTATTATTTTTGAATTTTTAAAAAACACCTCGAAACACCTCAAGAGGTGTTCCACTATTTTTGAATTCATTTTTTGTACTTTTTAATTAATATGGATAAGAACAATCTCTTATCACCTGAATATAAATACATTATTTACTTTTATTATGCACTATATTAGGTAAAAAGATCATATTTTAAAAAATACTGCTAGTAAGATTTTATAAAAAATGTAATATGTTAACACTTATAATTTGAATGTATCCTCTTTCATAGTTTTTGAATAAAATTAAAAAATAAAAACATTAAAATTAGTTACTTAATTCAAGAAAATGTGTTTGACTTGATATTAAAAAAATAATAATTTATTAAAAAATAGCAATTAACTTTAAAGATCAAAGATAGACAGTTTTATGCATCCAGACATGCGTGGAGTGCTAGTATCTTTATCGTCTCCTACGGCGTGAATTATTACAAAAAGATAATAACAAAAATAATAGATTATAATAGATCAGAATCTACAACAAAACTGTATGATTAAACGTAAACCTTTACATAAAATTTATTCAAAACCTGACCGACTATTTATCTACTACCTGTAAATTATACAACAAAATAATAAAATAATCGAGATATCAGAACAATACTATTAAATTCTAACCTTTACATAAAAATTCATCAAAGCCCGACTAAACGTTCATCTACCACTTATATTAAGATGAAAAAACTACAGCTAGTAACAAAATAGAAACTACAATGATCGATATATTAGAATGATATTATTAAACCTAATCTTAACACTTTTTTTTTAAAGTCCGACTGAACATTCATTATCTACAATATAAACTTGAATAGAATAGAAACTACAACAAAATAATATGATAATTGAGATATTAAAACAATATGATATAGACTACACCTTTAGAGCTCATCAAAAAAGTAGGTATAAAAATATACTTGATGTTATTACATTATTGTAGGGGCAAACTCAATTTATAGAAGTCCAAAACTTTTTTCTCTAAAAAAAGATTACATAAATATGAAAATTTTTAATTATTCTATTGCGAAAAGTGAAAAGTATATTATCAAATTATTTATGGTAGTATGCATTTGGTTATTGATTTTTAAGATTTAGCATATGTGGTAGTATTTACAATAATTTTTTAAAGCTTAGCAAGTATTTTTTCGAGAATTTTTTTGTTTTGCCAAAAACATGTTAGATTTTATCTTACCAACAGTAAAATAATTTTTATTTGTAAAAATCACGTGCAACTCCTAATTTTACACTACATCTCTCACCACTTTTTAAGAGTCCTTACTTTTTTACTCTCTTAATATTTTTTTTCATATTATTCTTTTTTTACCATATATTTTATGACTTCTTAATTTATAAAATATATTTTTCTCTTATAATGTATTTTAGGACTCTTTAATTTTAATATTATATGAATAATTAAATGACAAGTTAAAGAAAATAAAAAGACGATTTTGTCTACTGTAAAGATTTTTAATGAAAGACAAAAAGTTCAAATCACTTTTCTAAGGGTCTTCACACTTTTAATATATTATACATACACTATATATCAAGGGCCCGCGCCAGCACGAGCCCAATATATATATATTTTTTATCTCAATTTATGTGATACAAATAGAATTTAGATAATTAATCATATTTTTAATGTGTTTTTAGATATTTTAAGTTGTTAATTTATAATAATAATTTTCAAATAATATATGTTACTCTCCTTATACAATTTTTTGCGGCATTGATAGTCAATTATATTTTTAAAATAATTTAAATTTTTATTTATTCTCATTTATAATATTTTTTCATCTATTTCAATTTAAGTGGCATATAATTTTGAGAGTCAGTCAAATATTTTATATATTTTAAATTTTTAAGTTTTTAATTATTGTGATCTATAGTATTTTTTATTTTTTAAAATATACAATAAATTATTTTTTTTAGATATTTTGAATTGTATCCATTGCAAATTATAATACTTTTACGTAATTTTTAAATAATATATATTACTCTCCTTTTTCAAACTTTTACGACATTGATAGTCAATTATATTTTTAAAATAATTTAAGTTTTTAATCATTCTGATTTATAATAATTTTTCTTCTATTCTAATTTATGTGCTACAATGCTTAGATGACCATAATAATTAGGGGTATTTTAGTAAAATCACGATTGAAGCAGCGAAACATACATGTCTTAAATGACTTATAATAACTAATTAGAAGAAATATAGAAAAATTACTATAAAAAATACTTGTAAAAAAATTAAGTGAGTCTCATATTTAAGTTTTTTATTATTCTGATTTATAATAATTTTTCTTCTATTCTAATTTATGTGGCGCAATGCTTAAATAGCCATAATAACTAAGTATGAATAATTTAGTAAAATCATGATTGAAGCAAAGAAGTAGACATGCCTTAAATAATTTATAATAACTAATTAGAAGCGATATGACAAAATTAATATAAAAAATGCTTGTGAAAATAATTTAAGCAGTCCCCATATAAGACGTCAAGTTAATTTAAATATCAAGAGTTAATATATCATTTTATGTTTATTTTACCTTTTTTATTAAATATTATTATTTTTTTAATAAGATGACTTATAATAATTAACTAGGGGTGATATAGTTAAATTACGGTTGAAGAAGTCGAAGCAGACATGTCATAAATGTTTTTTTGACTTTTATTTTCTTAAATATATTAATTTTCTAATACGTCCATGACTTATAATAATTAATTAGAGATAATATAGTAATTCGGTTAGAAGCAGACACGTCAAGGAGAGGTGCCTGCTTCTTCACACTTATTAATAGTAGTAATATGTATATTATAACTATTTTAATTTATGTGATTGGGTGAACAATTGCTTAAATTAATTCTTCTTATTCTTATTCTTTTTATTCATAGAAGAGGAACCAACTGTCAGACCAAAAGCGTTCTGAAATAGGATTGCTTCAAAACAAGAAACTCCACATTCGATTCCCTCTTTAAAAGTAAAATAAAAAATGCATATTTAGCCGCTACTTTGTACGCTTAGCCTTTTGTGTGTTAACAACATATAATAATTCTTATGGTAAAAACTTATTGAGCTGAATATCTATATCGATCCGATAAGTACATAATATTAATATATTATATACCAATTCTTAATGGAACAGTCCAATAATTAAGAGGTCAAAATCTTCGACATGAATTCATCTATAAGCACCAAGAATTTTAGGTAGCTTACTAGTACTACAATCTTTAAAAAGAGCTGCATTCAAGGCACTTTAGGGATTGTTTGGGGTGAGGTGTAAATATAATAAGAATATCTATATGATAAACATTGTTTATCTAATTAAGCGGTCTGCATTTGCGGCCCCTACTTGGAAAAAAAAACTATCATATAACTTCCAAATTAAACAAAAACAAATTTAGATGGATTTTAAGTATATTTCTCAAAGAAAGCCTTGGAGCAATTATAAAGTTATCTTTGTAAGTTATGCGTACAATTAGACATGAAACCACCCGCTTATATTTGAAAGAGGGTAGGCTACTTGCATGACAATCGCTTAAAGTGTTATGTGTACTTTTACACTGTATGAACACAATATGTTTAGTGCACCAATCTAGCCTAAATAATTTCCGCCAACTTGTAAATATAGACCCTAATATGTTGAGTGTGCCAACAAAGTCTTATGGTGGTAGTTGAGGAAAAAAAACAGTTATAAGATGTCAAATACTCTTGATTGTGTGGTCTTTGAAAAAACAGTTCACATTTTACTCAACACTAACAAAATCTCATCATATTACGAGTATTAATCCTGAATCGTTTTAACGGTACTCATTTGGTTACTAAGATTTTTGTTTTACAAAAGAGGTGTTACTTCAACTAAAGAAAAAGAAGTAAGAGGACGTGTAAAAAGCACTAACAAATATGCACTTTGCCTCCTCTACTCCATTTGATATTCTCACCCTTTTTAAGCCCCCATCAATGTGGTCCTCAAACTCGAACCTTGTTTATCAAATGAACCCAAACACCCTAAAACTACCCATGGCATGGACAAATGACACTTCCCATGTCCACACAAAGCCTCATCTTTGGCACTTATCATTCTACTGGGGTAGGAACACTTACTTTCTCTTCCCAAATTGGCCTGGAAATAATCGAACAATGTACGGTTTGGGTATCATTTTCGTCTTTGTTTTGGCTATTCTTGTTGAGTTTTTCTCCAACTTGAAGTTGGTTAAACCTGGCTCGAACCGGGGTGCAGCGGTTTTCTTCCAAGCCGGAGTACAAGCGATTCGAGCCGGGTTTGCTTATATGGTTATGCTTGCTGTTATGTCATACAATGGAGGAGTTTTTATTGCTGCTATTTTGGGACATGCTGTTGGTTATGTGGTTTTTGGAAGTCCAATTTTCAAAAAGGATATGGATAGATGATCCATGGGCCATTTTATAAGGAAAATATGTGAAGTAAGAGGTTGGTAGGAACCGTTTGGTGTGCGGGATAAATGGATATCTAAGATTAAGTCTTCATAAAATTTATATCGCATTTGGTAGGAATAAATTTATATTGTCTATCAAACGTGAGATCGATCTTATCTAGACTTAATCCTGGGATATCCGACCTTATCTCATCCAGTTTGAGATTGTTTTATTCCATTTCTCAGGTGGGATTAATTAGTCCCAGGAATTATTATAATCCTAAAACAATTTAGTCCGCATACCAAATGATTCATTACAGTAGACTAATAATTTGTTCTATTTTCTGTTTCGAGTTTCTTGATTTGTTTTGCCTGAATGCCATTTTTTGAAAAAGGAAATGTAACGCTTAGATCTAATAAATGAATAAATTTTTCTTCATTGTTATCGGTGACAAGTTTCTTGTGAAATTAGTATCGATGTGTAAAAACTGATCCGAACAATACGATTATTCAAAAAAATATTGCTTCAGAATATGGAAGGAAATGTATATAAATTGGACATGATTTAGTTAGAGCGACCATTTAAAGTAAGTAATGGGTCCTGAAGAAATTATTTGGCAAATGATAGAGAGAATGGTAGATTTGAAAATAAGGATCACTTCTGTTTACCAAAAAACATCACTATGAACATAATCTTTTGGCCTAAAATATAAATCAGTGTATTACCACTTGTTTATGATGATAAAGGCATATAGTAGAAGAATCGATGTGGTCAACAAATCTCCAATTCTCCATCTCCAACTTCTTCTCCCTATATGAAATTAACATAGGCATAGCCTTTTGTCATCCTTTTGCAAAAGCAAACTAATAGTAGTACATATCTAATTGTTGTTCTTAAAGGGAGAGTTAAGATATTGAATTTATAAAGGGAAAAAGAAGTCAAAAATATTCCTTTACTTTCATAAATTAGCTAAATTTACCCCTCATTATATTATGGGGTTAAATATATCCCTACCGTTTATAAAATATGTAAATATGCCCTTCTTTTTAATGGTTTTTCACATAAGCTGACACTTCGGTGAGATGAATGTCAAGTGGCATGTCACCTCAGCTAAATATTTGTTTTCTTTTTTTAATTAACTTTTCTTACTTTTTCTTCTCCACAATTCCTTTCCCCTTTATTTTCAATTAGCTATACCTAATGGACGCTTGTTACTGTTAACAGACGATAAATTTGTGAAATTCATGAAAAATGTTAACATAACAATAATTACTATATAATGTAAATTATTACTTCTGTAAACAATATAACATGAAATTATTACAGTAAATTTTGTAAACATGAAACATCCGTGAAAAATGTTAACATGACAATAACTCCTATATAATACAAATATCTTATGTTTTCGATATTGACAAGAACTGCAATGCAATAGAATACAAGTGTTTATGTTTACAGTTATTGTCTGTTAACATTTTGCATTGTCTTGTTTGAAAGCCACCGTCTTTGTGAAGAAGAAAAAATAAGATAAGTTAAATGAAAAAAATTAAATATCCGGCACTGATGTGGCATGGCACATGGTATCCACCACACCCAAGTGTCAGCCTATGTGGAGAATTGTTAAAAGGAGGGGGCATATTTGCATACTTTATTAACGGAAGGGGTATATTTGACCCCATAGTATACGGAGGGATAAACTTAGCTAATTTATGAAAGTAGATGAATATTTTTTACCCTTTTTTCATTTATAAATAGTCAATTTGTTTAGTTCTAAAATCTTTATATAAACTAAGTGAATCTTTTATACAGATATAAAATTACAGTACTGAATTTTGTTAAAGTCATAAGTAGAATTATAACTCTGCCACTGATTGAACTATACTAAACATAATTATTAATTAGAAATGGATATTCATCCATATTTTGGAGAGATTCATCAATTTATTGGTCGGAAATTCACAAATCAGGGAGTGAGCAACCCAAAAATATAATGAACTGATGAGATTTACGGAATATGATATTTAGGAGTCGGTTGGTTGGGTGTATAAGAACAATATGTATCGAATAATTTTAAAGATAATATCTATTTACAAAAATACGCTTCACGTTTTTTAGTTTTGTACACTTGTATCTTTAACCATGATAATTATGTGTATACAGTAGGAACATAACAGTGAATTTTATCGACTAACTGAATTTTAACCCAAGAATTCGTAACAGAAAAGGCTAGAGGGAAATGATGGCAATAATTAGTCATGTAGGATGATGTTACTGAAGTATAGGTTACTCATCATGATTATGATAACTATCATTGCTAATTATGCTTCTATCCTTGCCACATAAATTCTTAATCTTTGCTTTTAAATTACTACTCCACTCCACCACTTTATCACCCTTTTGCTATTTATAATTGATCCTCTAATTAAGTTCCCACAAAAACAGACAGTGTAAATTAAGAAACAAAGTTATGTCTTCAACCAATTACTCTATTTCTCCAAAATCTCTAAGTTATGTCATTACTTATCCAAATACAAGCATAATACAATCATCAGTCAGCTCAAGCTACTGGATTTCATACACAAAGACACAATTCCCAAGATGGCCAGATTGTGAAATTACTAAAGGGGGCTGCTTGTTTGCTATCTGTCTAATTTTCTTGCTAGCATTTATGTCTGAATTTTGTACTTTTTACCCTTTTACTACTAAGAAAGATGAGAAGGGTCTTAAAGTGTTGTTAAAAGAAACTGGATTTCATGGACTTGGAATGTTTATGACTTACTTGGTTGTCATCTTTATTGTTACAACAGATTTTAGGTTTTTTCTGGTGGCTGTTACAGGTCATGCTGTAGGGAGATTTGTTTGTAAGGTGTACCAATTTCATGCTGATCAAGAAATGAGCAACGAATCACCATCTGAGTTAGTAACCAAAGTTTGACTGATCAGTGATCGAGTCAGGATTTTCATTAAGAGAGTTCAAAATATGAACACACCAATGTGTTGATGGATCCTTTTGTTTATTTTCTTGGTTTCATGCTTTATATTTGAATAGTATAAATTACATCTTTTTAATTTATTAAGATGTAAGATGATAAGCTACCCTCATATTTTGGAGACTTTCATATAAAAATACAATTTCAACGCTCACAAAATACGACGACTGAATTAACGTGGCATAGTCAATAAAACTCCCTATATTAATAGAACTCATTAATAAATACAATTTGAGCTACTATTCATATTTCTCATTTTCAAAAGGAAAAAAAAGAAGCTATATCCCCTTTATTTCTGTTTATATGGCATAGTTAAATGCACACAAAATACAATAGATAAATAATTCTGAAATTTATAATTTTAAGTATCCCATATCAATTTTATGGTTAGCTCAAAACTTTCACTAAGAAAACCATAGTAGTAATATTTTTTTATCGAAGAAAAGTAGCAGCGACAGAATTAACGTAGAGCACCATCGTCCATCTCCTTCATCTCAATTTTCTCTCTTTTCCTTTTTTGCTTATTTAACTGCTTAATACTACCAAAAAATTACATGAGAAAGGGGAAAACAATAATAAATATAAAATTCCTGATTGGATGATTCTCATTTAATTATAAATTATCATGCCCTATCACTACTAGAAAAAACAGGAAAAGCAACCACAAAAACCTACCATAAATCGTGGTCTCAAAAACAGTGACTGCTTTTTTAAAGCGACCACATGTGGTTGCTTTTTCAAAAACAATAAAAATATTTATAATTGAATATTAGTTATAAAAAAAATTATCATTTTTTTTAATTTAAAAAAGAGACCACCAATAGTCGCTTTTATAAATTTAATTAAATAATTTTTTTGATAAAAGCAATCACTTATATTTAATTAATTAAAACAAAGTGACCACATGTGTGTGTATATATAATTTTTTGGCAGAAACGACAATAAAATAAATTTTAACAAAAACGACTACATGTGGTCTCTTTTGTATATGGATTAATTAATTAATATTAACAAAAGCGACCACATGTGACCGTTTTTGTATATATATATTAATCAATTAATTTTAAGAAAAGCGACCACATGTGGTCGCTTTTGTATATATATTAATTAATTAATCTTAACAAAAACGACCACAAGTGGTCACTTTTGGATATATTCATTTAATTAATTAATTTTAAGAGAAGCGACCACATGTGGTCACTTTTGTATATATGTGGTCTCTTTTGTACATATACTAATCAAGTGTGCGTTGTTTTGAACGTGTGTGTGAAGATAATAATAAGTGTATATAAAAGAATAAATTTCTATCATTTATATCGAACAATATACTTGATTCGTCTTTAAAAATCCTTCTTTTACGAATCGAATCCATTTAAAGTCACGTAAGGTTAATTTCTTGATAAAAAAAAGCTTACCCTTCAAAAGATCTCCTATTTCTCTCTTTTCATACTGCTCACGTCAAGACACGTAAAATCACATTCCATTTCATGCATCTTCTCATTCAAGACAAATAATTATAAATTATAAAATAAAGATATGGACAAAACATTGAAAAAAAATCTGACATTGAAATATCAATTATTTAATATTATACTTTGAAAGAAAAAATATACTTTAGAGTCTTGATGACGATACTAAAATTAAACGTAAAATGAGCAATTTAAATTATCTTTGATGGAAGAATGAAATCGGTTAGAAATTTGATTTACTAACGCATGAAATCTCTAATTACCATTATATTTTATCTTCTAGCCAACTAATGACTTTGCTTAATATGCTTGTTTGACACTATGATTTGTTTGCTATTATGCTACAACAAATTTTATTTTCTGTGACGAATTATTTTGTCACTTAAAAATCATATTTCATCATAAAAAAATATTTTGTGATGAAAAAAAAATCGTCAACCTTTCGTCCCTAAACGTGGGTCACTAAAAGTATATAAAGACAAATTAGTGTCTCATCACTAAATAAAGTTATTTAACTACAAAATTAAATTTTGTCCCTAAAATCATAGTATTTATGACGAACTTCTTTGTCATAAATAACATAAAATTTTGTGGCTAATAACATTATAACGTCACTAAAAGGGTGTTTATTACCAACAATCTAATTTGTCACTAATTATAAGTTTAATTAATAATGAAATTGATTGTCCTTAAAGCTAAACATAATTTGTAGTTAAAAGATTGTTATTGCGTCACTAAAAGGTATACAGTTTGTGTACGAAAGGAAAATTTTCGTTCCTAAATATATAAACTATCGACATTTTTCTTTGTTTAGAAAAGAAAACAATTTCGTAGTTAAAAAAAAAATTGATATTGAAAGTGTTGTTATTAATGACAAAACTAATTCGTCACTATATGTTATCTTAACTAGGGACAATTTTAATTGTTATAAAATATTAAATTTATTTAATCTAAAATGTAAATTATATTATTAATGTGGTGGCCCTTTTAGGGTAAATAATTTTTTTCATTAGATGTAATCATTTTGAAATGAATGAAAATATAGCAGCACTATTTACTTCCTGTAGATACACATTTCTGTAACAAAAAGTTTTCTTTTTTTTGGGTCAAATTCTGTAACAAAAAGTTGTTGTCATAAAATGTATAAATACTCAACGGTTGAATTATGTGTAACAAATTATTTATTTGTTTAATTGTAATTGCACTATTTAAATTTGTAATTGATAAGTTAATAGTAATTATGTGTATTTTAATTTTTAAAAGTAGCTTATGTAAATTAAAATTCAAAAAAATAAAAGAGAAAAACAATATCGAAAATTCATACAAAACTCTCATATACTAATTGCATCTATAATTATTATAACATAATATTAGGACACAAATTTTATTGAAAAATCAAGTGAAATCACTTATACTTAAAAAATCTAATTGAAGGCGAATAATGGTCAATCGAAAAAAGCCAAAAATATGATGCTTCCTCGTGTGTGATTGCAGTGTTGTTTATTTAAAAACTCCATTCTTGAGATACTTTTTGCACCTTCACGTACTTGTATGATAAGAAAAATGTATATATCATGATTTAAGAAAAATATATCTTCAAACGTTAATCATAATACTAGCATTAATTAGTGAAGCAAATAAACTAAAAAATAAGTAACTTCTATATCAAATTTGTGACAAATAAATTATCACGATGAACTTCTGCAAAGAGACTAAGGTTGCATTTGTTTTTTTTAAGATTCAGAGGTCTGAATCTGAATGCATATCTGAATGATTAAGATGTTGTCTCTAGATCTGAAAACTGAATGATTAAGACTATTTGTTTTTCAACATCTGAATGTGCAAAAAAAAATTATTTATATATATAATAAAATAAAAAATACAATTCAAATAAAAAATTAATTATATATCATAAAAGTATGTAATTTAATACAACAAAATTATTATTTGATTGTAAAAAATATTTATGTTTGTTAGTGATAGTGGAGATGGTTTATAATAGTGGTTGTAGTGACAATGATAGATATTAGTGATTAGTAATGTTGGTGGTGATAGTTGTGATGGTGGATATTGTAGTGACTGTTATGATGGTGAGGGTTGATAGTAGTTGTGGTGGTTGTGATATGACGTTGCTTGATGTTAGTAGTTGGAGGTGTTGATTCTGATGGCTGAAAAATGAATGCATGATGGTTTGACAATGTGTTGGTGCTAGTTGGAGATGTTGTTAGTTGTGATAGTGAAGATGGTTGTTAGTAGAGTAAATTGTAGCGATGGTAGTGGTTGAAGTGATGGTAGAGACGGCGTTACTAGTGACAATGGTAGTGGCGGCCAAAGAATGTGGGGAGATTGTAATGTATTAATGGTAGTTAGCGGTGGTGCTAGTTGTGATAGATGAGTTGGTCGATAGTAGGGATTGGCCGATAGTGGTTAATGATGGTGGTGCTATTGACGACGTATAATTAGAATAATAGAGGTAGTAGGTGTGGTAGTGGTTGACAATAATGGTTGGTAGCGGTATTTGTTGCTGATGGTGGTTGTGATAGTGGAGGTGGGTGGTGGTTGACAATGGTGGCGGTGGCAGAGGTGGTTAGTGGTGGTAACGGGTGATTATAAATAGAGTGGCGGTGAATATTATCTAACACCAGAATACCTCTTCAGACCTATTAAACTTTGATTGTAGATCTGAATGGTTAAGACCTATTAAGAGTTAAAATCTTAATAAAAATAAATGCACTTAATGGTCTGAAGTCTGAACCATTTAGATTCAGACCTTCATTAAGTGCAAACAAATGAGCCATAATAGAGTAAATATTGTTAGGAACTCTTGTTAGTAGAAATATTGATATGTATTGAAAAAAATATTTATGGGTTGAAATCAAAAAATAGAAAGGAGAATTAATTTAGCTGAAAATTATGATTTTTTAATAGTCAGCAGTAGCAGAATAGAAATAAATTGATAGAAAAATGAAGAAGAAAATGTATGTGGGGAAGTTTCTTTTCATTTGGAAATTGAGACTATATGTTTTTGCATTTTAGTTGGATACTAAAATTTAGATGAGTGAATAGTTGTTTGTGGGTTACAGGGAGGGAATGGGTGAGAGGGAATTTCACACGACAAGATTGGAGGGAAGGAAATATAATTGAAAGTGAACTTTTGTTATTTTACCTTCTCTCCAATATTTTCTTTCAATATTCCATACTTAAGACTTCTCTAATTAAATGTTTTTCTACTAAAAATTAAGATTATACTTTTGTCTTATATCAATTGTCTATTTTTCTCTCTTACGCGTTTTTTAAAAATTAAAAATAAGACGGATATTCTCACTAAATTTTATTTAATTCGTCTAAATACACTATTTGTTGTTGTTAGCCATCTCCCCTAAGATTAATAATGGAGAACATTTTGGAAACTTTACAATTTTTATACTTTATAAAGAATTAATTTTAAGGACAAATAGGAAAAATCAATTAAATTTTGTCTTGATTTTATAAATGAACTAATGACTTCGAAATTTATTTTTAGTAACATCGGCAAGTAATTTGAAACGTAAAGAGTATTTCTATCCTTGTATTTTTATGCTTATAAATAATTTCAATACATTGTACCTTACAATTTTCTCTGGGCAAAATATGAAACACTCACTACTAAAAAAAACAGTTTTTGCGATCACAGAAAAGCGACCATAGTTGGTGGTCACAATAAAAGCGACCACATGTGGTCGTTTTAATTTAAAAAAAAAAGTAATAAAAAACGACCACATGTGTTAACTTTTATATTTTAATTTTATATTTTAAAATTATAAATAATCATTTCAAAAAATTTATAATTTTTTATGTTAATTATTATATTTTTTAAAAATTAAAAGTGACCACAAGTGGTCTAATTTCGAAAAAGCAAACACTTTTGGTCGCTTTTTATTAAAAAATAAATTTAAAATATTATACAAAAACCGATAATTTCTGGTCGATTTTTGATAAAAAAAAAAAGAATTTTTTTAAAAACATGACCACAAGTGGTTGGTTTTGAATTAAAAAAAATATTTTGAAAAAGAGACCACACTTTTTAAAAAATAAAATATTTTGAAAAAGCGACCAGTTGTGGTCGCTTTTATTTAAAAAATTAAATTTACATTTCTTTTAAAGAGCGACCACTTGTAGTCGCTTTTATTTAAAAATTAAATTAAAAATAATTTTTAAAAAGTGACCACTTGTGGTCTCTTTTTGATTTTAAAACGAAACAAGAAAATTATTTGAAAAAACAGATCACTTGTAGTCGTTTTTATTTAAAAAATTAAATTAAAAATAATTTTTGAAAAGCGACCACATGTGGTCACTTTTATTTAAAAAATTAAATTAAAAATATTTTTAAAAAACGACCACTTGTGGTCACTTTTTGATTTTAAAACTGAAAAGAAAATTATTTACAAAAATCAACCACTTGTGGTCACTTTTATTTACAAAATTAAAAATAATTTTGAAAAAGTTACCACTTGTGATCACTTTCATAAAAATAATAAAATAAAATACTATGCAAAAACAATCACTTGTGGCCATTTTTTGATTAAAAAAATATATTTTAATCATTATATTTAAAATCAAATATATTTTTAATCTGTATTATTTTTTTAATGACACTGACAACAGGTAGTCAATAACCTATATAATAATAAAAAAAATTAATTAAACTTAAATTTTGTAAAAAAATTATACTTAAAAATAAACTAAGAAATATATTAAATAAAATAAATTTCTATATTATATACTACAAGATCAGGCTTAATATGAGGATAATTGTACATATTGATTGTAGATATTAACAAATTTTTTATATTTAAAATAGAAAAGTTACAAACTTTATGATGTAATTGAAGTAATTTCAAGGACAGTAAAAATAATTGTAATATTGTACATAGCTACAGTCTAGTTTAAGGATCAAGTATTTGTTGCATCCTTCAAAATTTGGACGTGACATTATGTCCAAAAAAAAGGAACATAATAAATTAGAATAATATAATAGAGCTACGAAAAGAACTTTTTCATATTTTTTTTAAAAAATTATTGTATTTATTATGATGGGTTATAAATGAATTTTTCATCAGAATTTTAATGTAGCTAGAGTATACCATATATACTATGTGAGTATCATAAATGTCTGGTGAGTGTTTTATAGAATTAAAATTGTACTTTATGATATTCTATCAGTATATAATATATATCAGTATAAAAAATCCTCACTTTCAAAGAATCTAACGAAGTGGAAGGGAGGACAGGTTCTTTTTGTTAGTGTTTTGAGAGACGAGATAAGGAATGGGGAGAGAAGTAGAAGGCGGCTGGTGATATGGTTTCACCCAAGGCTTATCGGTGATAGGGGCATGTGGTGGTTAAAGGATGAGATAGTGGTAGTGTTGTGAGAGAGGAGAGTGAGGCCAGCAGTTGGTGGGAGCATAAAATGAACAAGAGTTTGAGGTATTCGAGGGTGGTAGATTAAAAAGAAAGAAAAAATAGAAATTCCACCCAATCTGTTGAATGATTGAGATTGAAGGTTGATATTTGTCACACCCCAAAAATCCCATTGGGCCGGACTGGCACCCGAAGCCGAGAAGGCCTGGGAAAACCCGTTCAAATACCTGTACTTTCACTTATATGTCACCAAAAATCTGGACAGCACTTCGTTGCATATAGAAGGGTCTAATTACCTGTATCAGCACAACACGCACAAATATATATATATATATAATACTTGGCCGTCGGGGCCACCACATATACAAATATAACATCACTATATAAACTTCCATGACTTTACCCTTTCTTATGTCTACAAAGCCTCTAGGATAAACATGACATAACTAGGGTCGGGACAAACCCTCGCCCACACATGACTCCTGTACAATAACAAAACATAAGGAACCGACTCGGAAATCTCCGAAGCAAACTGGAGCTCACCAACAATAGTTGTATGACCTGACTCCTACTTGTGCGGTGTATGAGCTGAGGTACCTGTGCCTGCAGCATGAAATGCAGGTCCCCGTGGGGGACGTCAGTACGAAATATGTACTGAGTATGTAAAGCTGTAGATAATCACATATGATATAGGAGCTCAATAGAAATCAGAAACAAGTGAATAAATCGTAATAGGAGTGGACCACACTTACTAAAACTTGTGACAACCTGTACATTGTATTTATTCAATCACTTTACCTTCGTTCTTATCGTCTTTGTAATCATTACTGTACTGTACTGTGACCATTAGGCTACCTCCAGTACATATCAACTGGGATCGACCCATGCTAGGCTTATGCCCCTGGGATACCACCCATAAACACATAAATAGGGATCGACCCATGCTAGGCTTATGCCCCTGGGATACCACCCGATAAGAGAGAACTTCCATCACTTAGTTCAATTAATCTTTGAGATTGTTATTTCGGTCGCCACCACATTTTTTGATACTTTGAAACAATGATACATCAATAGGAACCAAGTAATAGACCTTCTATACAATAACGATGTAATAAAGACTCATTGGTACATCAACAATATGTTTCAGAATCATCAATATCACAACAATGAAATAGGAGCCTTTTGGTATATCAATGAAATATTTTGACACTTTATAGGATGGAAACAACTTCGTTGGTAACGTAGAACAATACATGTTTTTGGACAACCTCAGAATCTTACTTGATGGAACATTGGTGTTTTCATGCCAAAGAACATTGTTAGAGTATGCTTTACATACCTCGTCGTAGATTCGGATACCAATTCAACACAACTTCCCGCCTTTACAAATCACTTATCTACAATGAAATGTTTGGCATCTAGTATTAGCAACCCAACACCACAATTCTCTTCCATAATTCCATACAACCAATATTTGCATAGCATTCCAAAAACCAACTTGAACAATAGGTTTATGTGTGTGTGTGTGTATATATATATATATATATATATAATCATCATTTCAATACCACATCATCACACCAAATCCCTTCACAATTCAACATAATCCAACCATGCATAAGAATAATCCAACATCATTTCCAATCATCTTTCAACAACAATCAAATAACACACTTCTTATGCTTACATGCATATATATACATATCCATATAAATAACACCAACATAATTTACATCCTTACCATAAAATGGCCCTTTTGATTTCGAAGTCCTGTTGGCACAAATAAGGGGTGCTTCTCGAAGCCCTCGAGACGGTGAACACAACTACGGAATCAATTTGGATTTTCTACGGTTGAATCACAAGATAATTGGAGTTGAAATTTGGCTAGGGTTTCTTATTCTTCAATAATGGATGATAAATAATGGATATTAGGCTAAGTATATGTATATAATGACCAATTTTCGTTCATGAGGTGATGGAAAATGACCATATTGCCCTTAAAATTTTAAGTAAATCCGAATTTGTCCATGGTGGACTGTTTTGACAAGCTAAAGTAGATCGACCATAACTCTTTTCTCCGATATCGGATTTGGGTGAAATTGGTATCGTTAGAAATATAATTCAAAGGTATTTCATTTCATATAAAGTAGGCCACCCAGTTCGTCCTGTACAAGGAGTTATGATCGTTTGAAGTTGACCCTAAAAATCTGTTTTGAGAGGCTAAAGTAAAACGAGTATAACTCCTTACTCAGACGTTGGATTTGGATGAAACCAATTGCATTGGAAAGAAGACTCAAATATATTTCTTTTGATAGGTCGTATCTCTCCCAGTTCATTATATTAAGGGAGTTATGATCGTTCAAAGTTGACCCAAAAAACTGGCAGGCCTCAGTAGTTTGTGTGCAGGAAATTTTCCTGCACATTTACTATTCACCATATCCCGGCCACCGTTTTATAGTTTCGAACGTGCTCGATTATATCTGAAACTTATCCGTTTTTGGAAATCTTTATATCGTTGGAAAGCTTATTCAATAACCTTCGTATGGAACCATCGACGGGCAAATTCCGGTATAAATAAAATAAAAAAATTAATTCCATATAAATAAGACCAATACACGTACTTGAATACGCCAATACATGTACTTGAATACGGGGTATTACATCCTTCCCCCGTTTAGGACATTCGTCCTCGAATGTTAACGTAGTTATTCAACCAAAACAAGTTCAAGTCCACTATTAACATTCACATCATCACATAAATACTATGCATATATAAACAAAAACTTACTTGTTAATGTTCTAACTCCGTTTCTTGAACTTCCTCTTCATCTTTGAACAAATGAGGGTACTTAGATTTCATTGCTTCCTCAGCTTCCCATGTAATCTCTTCCCTTTGTTGATTTCTCCAAAGTACTTTCACCGATGCTACTTCTTTATTTCTCATCTTCTTAACTTGACGATCTAATATAGCAATAGGCATCTCCTCATAGGTAAGATCTTCTGTTACTTGCACATCTTCAGTAGAAGTAATAAAGGACGGATCTCCGATGCACTTTCGAAGCATCGATACATGAAATACTGGATGCACTGATGAGAGTTCCCGGGGTAGCTCTAATTCATAAGCAACTTGCCCACATCTTCGAATAATCCTATACGGGCCTATATACCGTGGACTCAACTTTCCTTTCTTGCCAAATCTCATCACCCCTTTCATTGGTGATACCTTCAAAAATACCCAATCGCCTAACGAAAATTCTAGCCCTCTTCTTCTACTATCCGCATATGACTTGTGTCGACTTTGGGTTGTTTTCAACCGTTGCTGAATCACCTTGACTTTTTCTATGGCTTGATACACAAGATCCGGTCCGAACATAAGAGTTTCACCCGCTTCGAACCATCCTATTGGTGATCTACACTTCTTCCCATATAAAGCTTCATATGGTGCCATTTTGATACTTGAATGATAGCTATTATTGTAGGCAAACTCAATAAGAGGTAAATGATCATCCCAGCTGCCTTTAAAATCTATAACACATGCTCGTAGCATATCTTCAAGTGTTTGAATGGTGCGCTCTGCTTGTCCATCCGTCTGAGGGTGAAAAGTTGTACTCAGATTCACTTGTGTTCCCAAACTTCGTTGGAAAGACTTCCAAAAGTTTGCGGTAAATTAAGTTCCCCGATCCGATATAATAGAAGTTGGCACTCCATGTAATCGGACTATTTCCTTAACATACAGCTTCAAATATTCTTCAACTGTGTAAGTGGTCTTAACGGGTAAGAAATATACGGATTTAGTAAGCCTATCCACAATCACCCATATAGAATCAAATTTCCGAGCTGTATGAGGCAAACCTGTAATAAAATCCATGTTGATCATGTCCCACTTCCAAATTGGAAGATCTATGCATTGCATATAGCCTCCGGATTTTTAGTGCTCAACTTTAACTCTTTGACAATTTGGACATTCAGCTATAAATTCTGCAATGCTCTTCTTCATGTCATTCCACCAATACATATCTTTCAAATCTTGATACATTTTGGTTGATCCTGGATGAATGGAATACCTTGAAAAATGTGCCTCTGTCATAATCTTCTTTCTTAGCCCGTCTATATCCGGCACATACAATCGGTTTTGGCACTGAAGTACTCCTTCTCGCGTAAGCTCAAATGCCTTGGTTGCACCACTCTGAACGTTCTCCTTAAGCTGTAATAAAATAGGGTCTTCATATTGCTTCTCTTTCACTTCACCTACTAATGAAGATTCCACAACATTATGTACGATAAGCTCTTTATTTGGAGTTTCAAGAAGGCGAACTCCCAAACTAGCTAACTGGTGAAGATCCTTAACCATCCCTTGCCTTTCTATAGGCGCCATCATAGCCTTACGACTTAACGCATCAGCTACCACATTTGCTTTCCCTGGATGGTACAAGATATCAACATCGTAGTCCTTTAATAGTTCAAGCCATCTCCGCTGCCTTAAATTTAGATCCTTCTGATTAAAAATATATTGCAATCTCTTATGGTCAGTATATATATCAACATGAACCCCATATAAGTAGTGGCGCCATATCTTTAAAGCAAAAATAACTGCTGCCAGCTCAAGATCGTGTGTAGGATAATTTTTCTCATGTGGCCGCAATTGTCTAGAAGCATATGCTATTACCTTACCATGCTGCATCAATACACATCCTAAACCAATTCTGGAAGCATCACAATACACTGTATACCCTTCGGTGCCTTCTGGAAGTACCAACACGGGTGTAGAAATCAACTTGTTCTTTAAATCATGAAAACTCTTCTCACAGGCATCATTCCATTGGAATTTGGATGCTTTATGGGTTAGCTTGGTTAAGGGTGCTGAAATGGAAGAAAAGCCTTTAACAAACCTTCTATAATAACCGGCCAACCCGAGAAAACTACGAATCTCCGTAGGCGTTGTGGGCCTTGGCCAGTTCTTCACAGCTTCTATCTTTTGAGTATCAACCTTTATCCCTTCACTAGATACAATATGACCCAAAAATGCCACCGACTTTAACCAAAACTCACATTTAGAGAACTTTGCATAAAGCTTACAATCACGAAGAGTCTACAATGCCTGTCGTAAGTGATTGGCATGGTCCTCTTCTGATCTAGAATAAACTAGAATATCATCTATAAAAACTATCACAAATACATCCAGGAATGGCTTAAAAACCCTATTCATCAAATCCATAAAAGCCGCGGGTGCATTTGTTAGCCCAAATGACATAACTAGAAACTCATAATGACCATACCTTGTTCGGAAAGCTGTTTTGGGTATACCTTTTTCTTTGACCCTCACTTGGTGGTAACCTGACCTCAAATCAATCTTAGAAAAGCACTTGGCGCCCTGTAACTGATCAAATAAATCATCAATTCTTGGGAGAGGATATTTATTCTTAATAGTCACCTTATTCAATTGCCGATAATCAATACACATCCTCAGCGAGCCATCCTTTTTGCGTACAAATAACACTGGTGCTCCCCAAGGGGAAATACTAGGCCTAATGAACCCCTTTTCTAGCAAATCTTTCAATTGCTCTTTCAATTCTCGTAATTCTGCTAGGGCCATTCTATACGGAGGAATGGAGATTGGTTGGGTGTCTGGTATTACATCAATACCAAACTCTACTTCTCGTTCAGGAGGCAAACCTGGAAGATCTTCAGAAAATACATCAGAAAATTCATTTACCACCGAAACAGCGTGAAGAGTTGGTGGCTCCGCTTCTGTATCCCTTACTCTAACTAAATGATATATATATCCCTTGGAAATAATTCTTCTTGCCTTAAAATAAGAAATAAATCTACCTCTTGGCGCTCTAATTTCACCTTTCCATTCAAGGACTGATTCATTTGGAAAATGGAAATATACCTTTTTCGTGCAGCAATCAATTGTGGCATAACAAGACGCCAACCAGTCCATACCCATTATAACATCAAAATCTACCATTTCTAACTCCACAAGATCAGCCATCGTATCATGACCACAAACCGTTACTATGCAGTTTCGATAAACCCTTCTAGCTATAATAGATTCCCCGATCGGTGTGGACACTTCAAATGGCTTAACTAACAGTTCGGGTATTCTTTCGAACTTTACAGCAACCAATGGAGTAACATAAGATAATGTAGAACCGGGATCAATTAAGGCATATAAATCGAATGAAAATATAGACAACGTACCCGTAACCACATCTGGGGAAGCCTCTAAATTCTGTCGATCCACTAGAGCATACGTACGATTTTGAGCCCCACTAGAACTCGTGGCTCCTCTATCACCTCTAACACGACCCATTGGTTGTGCACCCCTTCCTGAATAAGGCATCGATGATGATGATGCAACAAATGACCCCGTAGGTCATGCCATACCCCCTATGTCCCTTCGTGGGCATTCCCTCATCATATGCCCCGACATACCGCACCAAAAGCAAACATTGGTCCCCAGCCGACATGCGCCCAAATGATACCTTCCACATTTATTGCATGACTCTTGAGGAGGTCTCGATTGGCTCATATTCCCTTGCCCTTGGTAACCCACTGATCGCGAACTATGACCCTCACTTCTTTGCCCAAATTAACTGCCTCTGAACCCCTGATGCTGTGGTGGAGCACTAGCTGCAGAATAAGAAAATAATGGCCTAGGTGGTCTAGCAGAAAATTGAGGTCTAAAACCTCCCTGTGGCGCCATAAACTTCCCTGTAGATCTGGCCCTCTTAGAAGATCCGCTTTCAAATTCCTGTATTCTTCTTCTTTGCCTCTGATCTTCCATTTTCTGTGCAAATGCTTAGATCCTAGCTATATCCATGTTTTTATTCAGTGCAGCAATAGTACAATCCCTAACCAAATACGGATCCAATCCAACCACATACCGATGAACTCTGTCATCCATAGTAGCTATAACATTAGGAGCATATCTGGACAAAGAATTAAATTGAAGACTATACTCCCTCACACTTGTATTACCCTGTCGAAGATTTAAGAACTGATCCGCACGGGCCTGACGAGTCTCATATGGAAGATAATGATCAATAAATGCCTCTTTGAACTCTTTCCAAGTAGCTGGGGGTGCATCAATGCCCCTTGACCGTTTCCAGTCTTCATACCAATATATAGCCTCACCTTTGAATCTATACGCGGCTAACTCCACTGTCTCTCTGCCCGATACATGCATCACCTCTAGGGCCCTTTGGATCTGATCAATAAAGTCTTGTGGGTCCTCGTTAAGATCTGATCCAGTAAAAGTAGGAGGATCCATCTTAAGAAAATCCTGTGTTCGAAGGCTAGCCGCCCTATCTATACCACTAGGACCTGCAGTAGGAATGGCTTGCCCTTGAGCTTGCCCAGCAACTATACGAGTCAAAAGTTGCACTGCATTTCTAAGATCTTGATCAACAACATTAATAGGTGGCTCTGGGGATATAGTTCTCCCCCCCCCCCTTATTTCTTCCGGACTGGGGGAAGTTTCTGATGCATGCTCAGCTGGAGCCTCACTTTGATTAGCTGGTATAGTGGGTGACTTACTAGTCCCCTCTCCGGCAGCCACATCTACTTCCTTACCGGTATTCTTGCTTCTGGTAACCGGCATCATTACTATAATAAGAGAAACAAACTGATTCAGTGGTCAACTATGACTTCATATACAATATAAGCTCTATCGCACAATCTAAGACATGAAGAAAAGAAACAATTCCTAAATGTCCATAGCCTCCTGTTTATAGATGCGGTGCACAACACACCGATAAACAAGACTCTACATAGACACGGCTTTGTAGACTCACTAGGACGAACCGCGCTCTGACACCACTATTGTCACGCCCCAAAAATCCCATCGGGCCGGACTGGCACCCGAAGCCGAGAAGGCCCAGGAGAACCCGTTCAAATACCTGTACTTTCACTTATATGTCACCAAAAATTTGGACAACACTTCATTGCATATAAAAGGGTATAATTACCTGTATCAGCACAACACACACAAATATATATATATATAATACTTGGCCGTCGGGGCTACCACATATACAAATATAACATCACTATATAAACTTCCATGACTTTACCCTTCCTTATGTCTACAAAGCCTCTAGGATATACATGACATAACTAGGGTCGAGACAAACCCTCGCCCACACATGACTCTTGTACAATAACAAAACATAAGGAACCGACTCGGAAAGCTCCGAAGTAAACTGGAGCTCACGAACAATAGTTGTATGACCTGACTCCTACTTGTGCGGTGTATGAGCTGAGGTACCTGTGCCTGCAACATGAAATGCAGGTCCCCGGGGGGGACATCAGTACGAAATATGTACTGAGTATGTAAAGCTGTAGATAATCACATATGATATAGGAGCTCAATAGAAATCAGAAACAAGTGAATAAATCGTAATAGGAGTGGACCACACTTACTAAAACTTGTGACAACCTGTACATTGTATTTATTCAATCACTTTACCTTCGTTCATATCGTCTTTGTAATCATTACTGTACTGTACTGTGACCATTAGGCTGCCTCCAGTACATATCAACTGGGATCGACCCATGCTAGGCTTATGCCCCTGGGATACCACCCATAAACACATAAATAGGGATCGACCCATGCTAGGCTTATGCCCCTAGGATACCACCCGATAAGAGAGAACTTCCATCACTTAGTTTAATTAATCTTTGAGATTGTTATTTCGGTCGCCACCATATTTTTGATACTTTGAAACAATGATACATCAATAGGAACCAAGTAATAGACCTTCTATACAATAACGATGTAATAAAGACTCATTGGTACATCAACAATGTGTTTCAGAATCATCAATATCACAACAATAAAATAGGAGCCTTTTGGTATATCAATGAAACATTTTGACACTTTATAGGATGAAAACAACTTCGTTGGTAACGTAGAACAATACATGTTTTTGGACAACCTCGGAATCTTACTTGATGGAACATTGGTGTTTTCATGCCAAAGAACATTGTTAGAGTATGTTTTACATACCTCGTCGTAGATTCAGATACCAATTCAACACAACTTCCCACCTTTACAAATCACTTATCTACAATGAAATGTTTGGCATCTAGTATTAGCAACCCAACACCACAATTCTCTTCCATAATTCCATACAACCAATATTTGCATAGCATTCCAAAAACCAACTTGAACAATAGGTTTATGTGTGTGTATATATATATATATATATATATATATATAATCATCATTTCAGTACCACATCATCACACCAAATCCCTTCACAATTCAACATAATCCAACCATGCACAAGAATAATCCAACATCATTTCCAATCATCTTTCAACAACAATCAAATAACACACTTCTTATGCTTACATGCATATATATACATATCCATATAAATAACACCAACATAATTTACATCCTTACCATAAAATGGCCCTTTTGATTTCGAAGTCCTGTTGGCACAAATAAGGGGTGCTTCTCGAAGCCCTCGAGATGGTGAACACAACTACAGAATCAATTTGGATTTTCTACGGTTGAATCACAAGATAATTTGAGTTGAAATTTGGCTAGGGTTTCTTATTCTTCAATAATGGATGATAAATAATGGATATGAGGCTAAGTATATGTATATAATGACCAATTTTCGTTCATGAGGTGATGGAAAATGATCATATTGCCCTTAAAATTTTAAGTAAATCCGAATCTGTCCATGGTGGACTGTTTTGACAAGCTAAAGTAGATCGACCATAACTCTTTTCTTCGATATCGGATTTGGGTGAAATTGGTATCGTTAGAAAGATAATTCAAAGTTATTTCATTTCATATAAAGTAGGCCACCCAGTTCGTCCTGTACAAGGAGTTATGATCGTTTGAAGTTGACCCTAAAAATCTGTTTTGAGAGGCTAAAGTAAAACGAGTATAACTCCTTACTCAGACGTTGGATTAGGATGAAACCAATTGAATTGAAAAGAAGACTCAAAGATCTTTCTTTTGATAGGTCGTAGCTCTCCCAGTTCATTATATTAAGGGAGTTATGATCGTTCAAAGTTGACCCAAAAAACTGGCAGGCCTCGGTAGTTTGTGTGCAGGAAATTTTCCTGCACCTTTACTATTCACCATATCCCGGCCACCGTTTTATAGTTTCGAACGTGCTCGATTATATCCGAAACTAATCCATTTTTGGAAATCTTTATATCGTTGGAAAGCTTATTCAATAACCTTCGTATGGAACCATCGACGGGCAAATTCCGGTATAAATAAAATAAAAAAATTAATTCCATATAAATAAGACCAATACACGTACTTGAATACGCCAATACATGTACTTGAATACGGGGTGTTACAATATTAGAAACAGGGATAAGTCGGATTAATGGGTCAAATTGGACCATGAATTGGGATTTCAATATTTAGCTAAATTAAATTCAATTTTGATTAAATTGGCGTTAATTAGGTAAAAATAGCTAGGATTTAAATAAATTAGAAAGAAGATTAAATTGAATTGAAATAAGATTGCTATTTAATTAATAAAATCACATATACATAATTTAACAAACAAATAATATCCATATAATTGATACTAATATCATATAAATATTATTTGATAAATCAATGATAAACAAAGTATAAAGAGTAGTAAGAAGTCACGGTGAAATAAGATACTATTTAACTAAAATATATATATTACAACATATGAATATATGTTAGACATAAAACATATGAATTATATACGAAACTAATATATATATATATATATATATATATATATAATAAATAAGACACTTATAAAATTATGAAACTAGAAACAAATGATAAGATGTATGATTAATTGAGTAAATACAATAAGAAATTATATAAAGGAAATTAATTTTTTAAAAGATCTAAAATACATTAATTAGTCCAACAGAAATTCGAACAGGATATAAGGGGGTCAAAATTATATGTTAACAAAGACTACACCGAAGTCAAATTTATAAAGACCCATCATAATACTTCAAAAAAAATCCTTTAAAACTCGACTAACTCATTAACGTCTTATATGAATTCCACTTTATCTGAGAAAACACGAATTGGGGATCCTTAAATTCCGATAAAAAGCCTATGAATGAGAGTATAAAGTGTCGTTTGGTGTGTGTATTATTGTGGTCCGCCAGCTGAATTGACCAGAGATGAAAAAACGACGACAATCAAAAACTAATTAGTTTTTGAGGTTTTTGAAGATGGTAGACTAAAAGAGACAAAATAATGGGAATTTAATCTGGTCCGTTGGATGATTGAGACTAACAACTAAGATTAAAATCAGGATGGATCGAATTAATGATTCAAAATTAGATCATGAATTGAAATTTCAAAATTCAGTCAAATTGAATTTAATTTTAGCTAAAATTGAAGTTAATTATATAGAAATTGACTAGAATTTAAATAAAATGGGTAGAAAATTAAATTGAATTAAAATAAGTCTTTTAGTTTATAAAATCACATATACATTATATAACAAATAAATAATATTGATATAATTGATAATAATATCATATAATATATCATTCATTAAATTAATTACAATATCTGAATGTATGTTAGATATAAAATATAGGAAAAATACTCAGAAAAATACCTGAGCTTTGACCGAATTTGCAGTTGAGCATACTGAATTTTGCGGGGTCCTATTACCCACCTAGAATTTTTTTAAAGTGGATTTAATTTCCCCCCGAAATGCTATACTCAGTTTTGGCGGCTGGCAGTATAATACACGCGCCAATCTCATTTTTACACGTGTTTTTTTTTTAAAAATTAATTATTATTTACTTTCTTTTCCATTCTTATTCTCTTCATCAATTTACATTTATTTAAGTGTAAAGACTCTTAGAAAAATACTATGACAATAATTAAATTGTCTTCTATATATACTAAATAGCTATACTTGCTCCATCAAATGCTCCACAGCCAAATTCTCTTAATGAAACTCTATTTTTTTAAAAAAATCTATTGTATCTATTTAAAACCCGTTTGGATAGGATTAAAAAAATAGCTTGTTAGCTTAAGTGATTGAAAGCTTAAAATAGGTGCTTATAAATTATGCAGATAAGTGTTTGAATTGAAGTGCCGAAACTGAAAAAAAATTATTGATGTGATTGATAAACAAGTGATGTTAAACACTTTTTTGTTGTTAAAATGACTTAAATGTCCTTAAAGTTGTTAACATCATAAATAAGGTAAATTATTTATAATTTTTAATTCTAAAATAAAATTTTTGAACAAACCTCTGATGTAATGATGGATTCGACGAAAACAAAGAAAAAAGATGAAGAGAAAACTGGAGGGAAGAGATGAAGCAAAGCGGCAAAGAGAAAAAGAAAAAAATTATATATTTAAAGACTACAAGTTTAGGATATTGTTGAAATAAGAGAAAAATATAAGGGATAAAAAGTTAAATATTTTGGTCAAACCTAAAAGAATTTTAATCTAAAAAGCAAAAAACTGGGGGTACCCAGCTTCTAACTTGTTTTTTTTAAATCATTTTTTTAGCCTTTTTAAAGTATTTTTTAATTTTATCAAACACATTAAAAATCTAAAAAGGAGATTAAAAGCTGGTTTGACTAGATTTTAATCCTATCCAGACATGCTCTTAATCATTTAAAAGACATGTAAATGAATGTTGTGATTTGCATATATACTATTTAAGTGTACATGCTTTGCATGTATGTCTCATGTTAATAAATAAATTAAATATAAATAAATAAAATTATCAAAAAATTGCAATTGACATTAAAATAAAAATATATAGCTTGACATTGTAAATGTCTCATGTTAATCAATAAAATTATGTATAAAAATAAATTATTACCAATTGACATTAAAATTAATATTATATTTATTTATAATAAATGTGTATCTACTTGTTAGACTTGGTGTGTTCAAGAAATCTCTAATCTATAATTTATATCTATATATATAATCTATATCTATAATATATTAAAAGTGTGAAGGGTGTTAGAAATATTGTTTGAACTTTTTGTCCTTCATTAAAAGTCTTTGCTTTAGACAAAATCGTCTTTTTCATTTTTTTTCTAATATTTAAGTTTTAAAAATTAATTAAATATATTTATGGTAAAAACTTTCCTTATTAGAAGTCATCAGAATTAATAATTTTTTTTAATATTTAAGTGTAGAAAATTAATTAAAAAAATTTATGGTAAAATCTTTTCTTATTAGAAGTCATTATAATTAATGACAACTAAAACTTTTTTCATTAGTTAAAAAATTCTAAATCAACTAAATTTGATTTTAAGAAGATTTGAAAATATAGAAATAAATATAAAAGCGTTAGAATAAGAAAAATTCAAGAAGTACCAAATTTTAAAATTTTTAAGTACGTAATAAAAATGTAATCAATAATTTGGTAAGGATTTGACTTTAGAAACAAGAAAAAAAAATATAGAAAAAAATAAAAAATAATCGTTCCACAAATATGGTTCAAATTGATGCATCACTCTTAGCCTCAGACATCAAGGGAAAGAGGTACTACATGACAAACACAAAAGTGATGATCGATAAATCACTTGAAACTTCTGGTGGTAAAATATATATAAGCTTATACTAAAATATTTGTTTATATTTATATTATTATATTAAAATGTATTTGTAATAGACAAAATTATTTAATTTTAAATAATCAAATATTATACGTATGAGGCACGTGCGGTTAAACTAGTATCCCGAAATATGTATAATATGTGTATACTAATTGTATATATCTGTATAATTAATGAGAATTTATACATTTACTATACATAAATTATACAATTATAATACCTTTTTTTTATATACATAGAGATACATATTTTATACAATAACGATACAGTTTAATTAAGTACGATACATTTTTCAGACATATATGATACGATTTCTATACTATGATGAAAATAGTTGTATACATTAGTGATACAAAAATCATACAATTTTTTCTACACATAATACATTTTTCATACACATATAGTAGTTATACATTTTCTATATAGTAATGATATTATTCTATACGGAATAAAATTATTTTAAAGAGGCTAAAAATCTTTTCTAAGCTTCTTGGGCCATCTGATATATCATTTCTGTTCTTGTCCACATAATACATTGCTCTACTTGTAATCATTAACAATAGTAGCCGAAGAAAATTTTGTATTTTGCTACAAATTTTTTTCGTCGCAAATAGTTGAATTATTCAACTACAAATTTTAAAGTCGTCGTTATTTATACCTTGCAAATTTTGTGACAAATTTTTATTATCACTAAATCATAGATTGATTAGAGACAATAAAATGATCCGTCACTAATTATATATATTATTAGTGACAAAAACTAATGTCACAATTAAATATAAAATTTATGGCTAAAGCTTACAACATTTAGCTGCAAAATATAATTCGTCACTATTGTAACAACATATTTTTTGTGACAAAATATTTTTGTGTCCAAAAATTAATTAGTTTTAAGACAAAAAGTTGATTTGTCACAAACTAGATAAACTATTAGTGACGAAATAATGTATCGATGATAACACATAATTCGTGACTAATGTTGCTTAATAAAATGACGCCAACTCATTTTTTGGCTGAAAACTTTAGAGGACAAAATTATGCTATGAAATTTTATATTTTGTCACTAAAAATATGTGACCCATGTATTTAACGACGAAAGGTAACTTTTGTCACTAAAAATGAATAATTATTGACGAATTTTATATCATAGCTAAAGAATTCGTAGCTAAATATCACATCTGTTGTAGTTATGAGAAGTCACAATTTTCACTTTATTTTTATCTCAATAGTTTTTTAATGTAAGTATGATTTTGACAAAAAAGTATTAACATGAATTACACCTTAATAAGAAGTAGAACTAATATGAATAAAAAATAAAATTTAGAAAAGAAAAAACATACCTTAAATTCACTTGTAATCGATACGAAGTTTTGTCCGCATATTCACATAAATCCTTCTTCATCTGCACAAACATATTAAAGAATCAATCAATAACGATTTATTAATGAAGGCAAATACAAATAATAAAAGAATATGAAAAAAACTTCTTAGAAGTTAAAGGATCTTCAATTTTGTTAATTAAACCTAATTTAAAGCAACACTAAAAAAAAGACGAACTTATTTTGAAGGTAAATTTAAACAAACAAACAAAAAAAGGCATCAAATATAGAAGCTTAAAACCCCAGACGAACTTATTTCCAATCAAAAGAAAACGTTGAAAAAGGTAAAAAAGAATTTGATGTGATTCTTTATGTTGACACCTAATTTTTGCCCTATATGACTAAATTTAATCTTGAGTTTCTTCGATTTTTAAAAAAATCAAAATATTTATTTCATCCGAATAGAAAATTTTTAAAATATATTTTCACGTAATTTTGTTATTTTAAGTAGCGATTAAATATTATCGTGTTCAATTATACGATATTATATAATTTGATTACTTAAATATTTATTCTATGTAATATCGGATTTTGATTAAGGATTATTTTGATAATAGATATAATAATTAAAATCTTGATTTAAATATAATTTATTCTCAAAAATAATTTATTTGAATATATATGTGTTTGATTTAATTAAATCAAGAAGCTCAAAATTAAAAGAAGTATTAATTCGTATCGAATTTTAATTTAATTTAGTCAATCTATTATATTTGGCGATAATTGAAATCAAATTGGCCATAATTGCAATGCAATCTGTCAATTGATTTTTAATTTGGTTAAAATTAAATAAACATGACTAAATTTTAAATCCCAATTGGGGTTATATTTTAAATAATTCCAAAATTCTCAAAAACTCTCATAACTACTACCCAATTCCCACCAAAAAATAATTTTAAATTGTACTACATTGTACTATTTCCCCTCAACTTTATTCTTTCCCAATTTTAAAATTCAAAAATTGTACTACATTGTACAATTTCCCCCCACATTATCTTCCACCTCACCTTCTCTTCAATTTTTTAAAATTCCAAAAATACCCTTAAATGATTTTTCTCTCACATTGGTGGATGAAAAGAATGGAAGCCCCATTCTTTCCTATAAATACTATCATTATTTTGGTAGAAAAACCAAGTCTCAAATCCTCAAGAAATTGAAAATCTTTTGAGCAAATAGTTGAAATTTTTTAAGAAGAAAAAAAAAAGTCTCAAGGTTGGAAAAAAAAGAAGCTTTGAGCAAAAAAAAGTTTTTATTGGAATAAAAACTTTTCCTTTTAATTCGTGGGCTAATTGAAGTTCTCGAGTTGAACACTTTCCGGTGGTAATCAAGACTCCGAAGAAAGTTTGTATTTCCGTTTTGCTGCCCCAAAAAACGATGTCTTAGAACGATAAATCATAGGTCGATACATGTTTTCCCTAAAGTTGGTCATGACTTAGATGTATGAATATTCGTTAATTTCTCCTTAATTGAAATTTAAAGACTCACTTTCTTGAAAAGTTCGCCTTTATTTTCTTTTGTTATATGAATTAGTTTCTATGTTTGTTCAATTTTAGAAGTCATGGGTATTTTTTTTATCACCTTATCCCTTTACCCTCGCACACTTGAGTTGTTTGTTCTCGCATTAATTCATTGAATATGGTTTTCTTCATTTTACCTTTATTCATTCTTATATGAACATAAATCATGAGGCATGTAAGTGGGTGTCTTTACTTTGCATTTTATTTGTTGACTCTCATTCTTGTGCAAGTGTGCTTATCATTGTCATTCAAAATTGATTCTTGATAGTTTCTTTTGCTTTGAAATATGTCACTTTTATGCCTTGAAGTATATTAATTTCATTATCTTTTCTTTGCATGCAAAAAATGCCTCAAGTCCAAATGGACTCCTCTCTTATTGCATTTCGTAATGGACCAATGAGGCCCACCTCTTCGAGTCAAGTTCGACGATTAAACCCAAGGTCGACTATATGTCCTGCGAGTGCTAGAAGATAGAAGAAGAAGAAGGAAAATGGGTCAAAACCCATTGATAAGGTCACTAAGAGACTTGAAAAGTCTTAATTTTTATTATTGTCTTCTCTTTATTTATTCATTTAATCATTTACTTATTCATTTATTCGGGGCCTCGAAGCCAAAATTGTAAATTAATATAGGTGAAGTCAATTATGGGACAAAAGGTCCGAAAAAATAGTTTAGGACAGGTTATGGGCCAAAAGCCCAATATTTAGATTAGGACAGGTGCAGGGGGGCCAACTGCCCAATTATATTAAGACACAAGGATGATAGATTTGGATTACGAGTCTAAGTCTTCTCTTTCTCCCATTTCTTCTTTACGTGCTTATTTGCTATCTTATTTGCTTAGACTTAGTTAAATTCTCTACTAAGTCGTCAAAATTTATACAAGTCTTTCTTTAAAATCACTTTCTATTCAAAAAACCAACTTCTCTTTATAAAGTTAGTCAAAAGAAAATCATTTTCAAACAGTCCGTATAACCGCAAGTTAGCGGATATTTTAAGTGCCTTAAAAACCTTCCTAAAATGTTAATGAGAACCGCTTACCTAGAATTTCTAACTTAAATGATTTCCTTTTTTGAATCATCTAAGTACTTTATAAAGGTTTTCTTAATTCCTTTTTAAATAAATTAAGTGGCTACTCTAAAAGTCAAAATTTCCGCAAAACAGAAATGACGACTCTGCTGGGAATTTTAACTAGGTTCTAACCAAATATTTGAAATTGCCTTTTTGACTAACTGTTATCGTGTTTATGTGCTTATATGTTTAAACTCGACGAAATTAAATTGTTGCATTTCATAGCATACTTTCCATTTGAAATATAAATTGTTTGGGGTTTCGTGGATTTCCCGGCCCCTGTTATTCAACTCCAAATAAAGTATTAGAAATACGACGGTTTATTAGCACGTGAGGCGTCTGATGGTTGTTCGTATTTTCAAACCCAAGTCGTTCGCTTGGAAACTTGGTTCAAACCCCACTCTAGACACTCATGATAGAGCTAAACCAAAACCCCTTTTAGGCATAAGCCTAGGACGACTCAATACCCGAAGAGGGTATTGGGCCCGTTAGAAAACTTGTCCTGCGTCTATTGACCCCGAGTCAATTACAGACGAATCAAATTTATGTGTTGAAGAAATATATGTTTGTTTAATTCAATCCATTATCCTTTGGGGGCGGGAAAAGGCTTGCTTTGCTTACTTTCGTGTAAGGACGCCTCAATCATACACCAATTGAGGGAGAATTGAAGCAAGACAAGCAAGAAATTGATCGATTTGGACGGTTGTATCTAGAGCATAGTTATACAAAAATCGTTCGATCATCAACAGATGTCGCCAATGAAAAGAAATGGACAAAACCAGGAGAGCGAAGGCCGATAGAAGAGCATTCAGGAGCTAGTATTTCCTATCCCCCGCGCGGGACATTGTTCTTTTTCTCATGTTATTTTTCCTTTCCCTAAAGATTGTATCCTTTTTGTGCAACTTTTGTAGGCATACATGCCATTTATGTACACCTATGAAGGTTTTGGGGGGGATAATGGATTGGTTTTAAAAAATATATACTTTCTTCAAATACGTTAGGCCAACTCTTGGCTCAAAAGGGTCACCCAATTAGGATGCACGTTTATTACCATATGCTTGTGTGATATAACTATTTATGTGTTTGTACGTGTTATGTTGATTTGAATCAAAAGCGAATTGATCCAATTCCATTTTCCACAGAGCATCTCTAGGCAGAAATATATCTCACTATACATAAGTCCAACCAAACATACTCCAAGTCTCCCAAGTTTCTCAGAAAAGTCCGCAAGCATTCTTAAAACTTTCAAAATGCTCGCTACCATTTTAGGAAAGTTGACTTTAGAATCCGAAAAAGCCACTATAGTTTCGAACTATGTAGGGCCTAATTTATCCTTCGTGGGATACGTAGGCAGCCTTTCGGCCCGGCTTCTATCTTTAAAAACTTTGTTGTCATCCGTTTTCTTGAAAGAAGAGATAAGATCGAAAAAAAAAAAAAGTTGAGCCTTCCTGATGAATTCCACCCATCCATATCATTGAGTAAAATCCTGTTGATTGAAATTCTCGAGTCATCATTACTTTATGGATCAATTCGCATGAGATGAGAAACAACTCTATGTGTTTACTTCCTACCTTATCATCTTGCTTTGCTTATTACTAACGAAATCTAACACGTCAGCCTTTGAGTTGTTTATACTTTGCAGGTAATAGAAAATACTTTGTGTTGGCACAAAATGACCCTACTTCACCATATCAAAATGAATAAGAGATCCCCTTCTTGACTATAGCTTTGTTACAGGAAAAGAAAAATGACTAGTAGTAAAACTGGACTTTACCAATCATTTTTCAAACCTGTAAGCAATGTTCTCGAGGATGGAATAATAAAAATATGAGGGAAGAATTTTTCAAGACAACCGGGATCATGAAAGATTAATTGGAGGAAACATTGTTGAATTGGACCTCCACCCCACTCATGACTCATCGCCCGTCGTATTACAATAACTTAAAACCTGCCATTGTCATGTCATGTCAAGAAGCAAGTTAATGGTAGTCCTAGAACAGTCAACAGAAGAGTCAAAGAGTTTGAGAATCAAAGAAGCCTAATCTAAAGGAAATCGAGGTGGTTAACTAGGAAGGCGATGACAAAGAAAATTGGACATTTGATCCTTTGTTCTATCAAGACAAACGCAATGCAAATGTCATGTCATCCATAGATGTGCTTATTTCTATCCTAGTAAGATGGATAAGAGTATTTTAGAGCCATTATGAGTTTATATACGAACTATGTTTGACCTGAATTACCAAGAAAGGGATACGTAGGCGGCCTATGTCGGTTTCGGTCAACCCCTTAGGAAAATTTATCATTTTCTTTCATGTACGAACTATGTTTGACCTGAATTCCCAAGAAAGGGATACGTAGGTGGCCTATGTCGGCTGCGGTCAACCCCTTAGGGAAATTTATCCTTTCCTTTCATGTACGAACTACGTTTGACTTGAATTCACAAGAAAGGGATACGTAGGCGACCTATGTTGGCTTCGTTCAACCCCTTAGGACAATTTATTCATTCCTTTTATGTACAAACTGTGTTTGAACTGAATTCCTACGAAAGGGATACATAGGAGGCCTATGTCGGCTTCGGTCAACCCCTTAGAAAATTTATCCTTTCCTTTCATGTATGAACTACGTGATGACCTGAATTCCCCAAAAAAGGATACGTAGGCAGCCTATGCCGGCTTCGGTCAACCCATTAGATTTTTTTATATATCCTTAGCGTAGTCCTGAACTATGTTTGACCTGATTCCTGCTTCAACGGGATACGTAGGCGCACCAAAGGCTCGATAATATAACCCCAGGAAATGGAAACTGGGGCAGAATTTTCGAGAAGAAATCTCAAAAATTCACAAGAGGAAGATCATCTTCCAAAAACAAAGAGAAACAAGACTAACAAAGACTTCGGATCCCTTCGAGCTGAGATCATCTCAAACAACTTTAAACTGGGGCAGAAATTTTGAGGAAGGACTCAAAATTTCCACTAAACACTGGAATATATTTCAAATTCCCCAGCACCAGAGGTCAAAGTCAACCTTTAAAAGTCATCAGCTGCGATAGAGTTTAGATAGACTAAATCTCTGGCTATGATAGAACTTCTGATAGAGAGCCTCAACAACAATGAATCCCTGACAATCCTCCGTCAAATATCAGATATAGTCTAGACCAAGAGAAAGACGTTCGTTGAGCTAGTACATGAGATGACTGGCAGAGATTTTCTAATGTTCTTATAGAAACTTTTGAAACTATTTTCTAAAATTAAGACTACTTTCAAAAATTTAAACAAATATTTTACTTAGTGATTGCCTAGGCGTCTATTGGAACAGGGAGTCGGGGTGGACGTACCAACATGATGGAGAACCTAAAAGATGGTGAGGAGTAAATCGAGGAGCGAAGGAGGTTAACACGGAGTAGTTTCACTCAAAACTAATCATTTTTCTGTGGATGCAGGGATCAATACACAAAAATGAAAATATTTTTCAAAAAAATCTCCAAGCGGATTGCAAGCCACACCAAAGCACATAATGCCCAAGAACGGTATTTTTGGGTAGCCCAAAAGATGGGTTTAATACCCATTTATCGAGGTCCTTTTAAATTATCTATGAAGGACAAACAAAGGCGCCTTATCTTCTTTATAAATATTGTATTTAGAATTCTTTATATAAAAGCAGTCGCTAGCATAAGCGACTTTGTGTCTATTAAATATTTACTTTGAAGCGCAGGTGTATTCAAAGGAGTCGGCCCAGTAAATACAACAATCCAAAGGATCACTCAATTGGAAGAAGAGTGGAAATTCTTTCTCAAAATTTATTAAAGCAAATAGAACGGTATTTGAGTGACCCTAAAAAGGGATTTTGCCCATTCATTTATATCTGGTGGGTCTGCTATTTAAATACTTCTTTGAAAGAGGATGAATAGCGGATTAAACCATTCAGATTATGATGCCGAGTATATGACATTTAAACTTCTACCAATTTAACTGCGGTAGCCAATAAGAGCGACATTATGTCTACTAAGCGTTTACATTAAGTGCAGGTACATGTGGAAAGAAAAAATACAGACAAACGAGCTTAGGTGAAATTGTTTTCATTGCCAAAAGGGCCATTACACAAAGGATTATCAGCATTTAATATCTTTTGACACGCGAGACACAAACTCTGGCGTCGAGGATATCATCGGCATTTAATATTTGTTGACACGCGAGACACAAATGCTGGCATCGAGGATATCATCAGCATTTCATAACAGTTGAGATGCGAGAAACAAATGTTGTCGTTGAGGATATCATCGGCATTCAATATATGTTGTCACGCGAGACACAAACACTGGCATCGAGGATATCATCAATATTTCATATTTTTGACACACGAGACACAAATGCTGGTGTCGAGGATATCATCAACATTCATTATCTATTGATATGCGAAACACAAATGCTAGCGTCGAGGATATCATCAGCATGCAATATCTGTTGACATGCGAGACACAAACGTTGGCGTCGAGGATATCATCAGCATCTAATATCTGTTGACACGCGAGACACAAATGTTGGCGTCAAGGATATCATCAACATCTAATATCTGTTGATACGTGAGACACAAACACTGACGTCGAAGATATCATCAACATTTAATACCTATTGACACGCGAGACACAAAAGTTGGCATCGAGGATATCTCATCATTTTATGAATCAGCATTTGAATGCATCAAGAGCACGCGATTTGGAGGGACGCCTTTAAGTCACTATATGAAGATGAGTGATATATGAGATTTCCTAGAAATTGACAATTTGAGGGTCATCTGTAATTCATAATATTTGAAATAGGATAGCATGCAAGATTACCTTTGAGTTGATAGCCCATAGGTCATCCGTAAGCCACAACGACATCCTAACCAGATAGTGTGCAAGGTTACCCAAAAATTGGTAGTCCAAAGGTTATCCATAAGCTGCAACTAAATCCTTACAGGAGAATTGCGAGGTTATCAAATTGATAAGTCCAAGGGTTCTCTATAAGCCGCGTTATGTGCAGGATTACCCAAAGACTAGTAATTTGAGAGATATCTATAAGTCATATTGTATCCAAGGTCAGATTATGTGCAGGAACACCTGAGAGCTAGCAGTTGGAGAGATATCTATAAGTCATCTCTTATCCAAGGTCGAATTATGTACGGGATTACCTGAAAGATAGAAACGCAAAAGATATCTGTAAGTCACCTCGTATCCAACATCAAATAATGCACAAGATTATCCAAAGATTGATAATTTAAGGTAAATCTTTAAGTCGTATCGATACAAAAGATGCGCATGACTTACTCGAGGTCGCATGCAAAAAATTATTGTCAATAACCAAATAGGCAACCAAAAGGGTTGCCGCATCGGCATAAGATTACACGGTTGCAGGGACCGTTCTGCATAAAGTGTCATCGGTGTCCAAAAGGGCCACCCCAATTTGAAGACATATTCAATCGACAAAGGAGATAATTATGCAACAACCAAGAAGGTTTTTGTGTCTGTTATTGCAAGTTATTTTCTTCCAAATAGGTACCTGAGGGGATGACTTCGCTTTTTAGGCAACAACTCACATAGAGATATGGTAAAAGACTATATACCTCTTTCGTGAATTATGTTTAGCACTAATAATTTTATTTGAGACATTGTCGAGAGAATACGAGAGGATGAAAATATCAAATCAAAACCACAGGTGCGGATGACTCCAGATAGGACGCAACACAACGTGGAACTCTTTCTTAGCAGCAAAATGGGACATAGTCTAGGGAGGAACGTCAAACTCTCTGGACGCGAGCTAAAGGATGAGCACCACCACCATCCAACCAAACCCCTATTATAAGGAATGTGGGTATTTTGGGATATTCTGGGTTCAGCTTCACCTTTGGGATATTTCTAAATTCATACCGAGGGTAAACTTCTCTTTTTTTCAAATTCGGGTGACAACATACTTAGAGTTTTGGAAATTATGTCCAGGTAAGTTCTTGCCTATGGATGTGAAGGATCCCACATTCATGCTTAAGAGGTTACAAGCCTCTTTTCTGCGACTTGATCAACTTATCACTTATCCTAAGCCAAAGATCGTCTGAAATAAAAGACCTATCTTTTCTACCTATTGAGTCGAACTACAAGCAGTCTGATTCCCTGAGTTTCAAGGATATGTAGGCTGGGATCTATCTTGAAAACACAACTACATTCCAACCTCTCTCCAAATCCCTTTATTCTCCGGCTTTTTGGTTTCACCAAAAAACTTCAAAACCGATATAGCTTGTGATTTTTTTGAAATCGTACTTTAAATCAAGCTTTATGAACTACAAGTGACCTGAATTCTCATGTAACCTAAGATATATAGGAAACCTGATACCTAGGTCCGGCCATAACTATATGAAACTCGTGCGAAAAACAACCTCTTTCAGATTTGAATTTGTGGTCGGACAAAAATTAAGAATGTCAATCTCCCTTTGCCCAGGGTTACTTGCATCCACCCTACCCAAAGGGAGGGGGCAGTTGTTGACACCTAATTTTTACCCTCTACGACTAAATTTAATCCTGAGTTTCTTCTATTTTTAATAAAATCAAAATATTTATTTCATTCGAATAATTTTTTTTTAAAATATATTTGCACGTAATTTTGTTATTTTAAGTAGCGATTAAATATTATCGTATTCAATTATACGATATTATATAGATTGATTACTTAAATATTTATTCTATGGAATATCGGATTTTAATTAAGGATTATTTTGAAAATAGATATAATAATTAAAATCTTGATTTAAATATAATTTATTTGAATAAATATGTGTTTGATTTAATTAAATCAAGAAGCTCAAAATTAAAAGAAATATTAATTCGTATCGAATTTCAATTTAATTTAGCCAATCTATTAGATTTGGCCATAATTGAAATCAATTGGCCATAATTGCAATGCAATCTATCAATTGATTTTTAATTTGGTTAAAATTAAATAAACATGACTAAATTTTAAATCCCAATTGGGGTTATATTTTAAATAACCCCAAAATTCTCAAAAACTCTCATAACTTCTACCCAATTCCCACCAAAAAGTAATTTTAAATTGTACTACATTGTACTATTTCCCCTCAACTTTATTCTTTCCCAATTTTAAAATTCAAAAATTGTACTACATTGTACAATTTTTCCTCACATTATCTTCCACCTCACCTTCTCTTCAATTTTTTAAAATTCCAAAAATACCCTTAAATGATTTTTCTCTCACATTGGTGGATGAAAAGAATGGAAGCCCCATTCTTTCCTATAAATACTATCATTATTTTGGTAGAAAAATTAAGTCTCAAATCCTCAAGAAATTGAAAATCTTTTGAGCAAATAGTTGAAATTTTTTAAGAAGAAGAAAAAAAGTCTCAAGGTTGAAAAAAAAAAAGCTTTGAGCAAAAAAAAGTTTTTATTGGAATAAAAACTTTTCCTTTTAATTCGTGGGCTAATTGAAGTTCTCGAGTTGAACACTTTTCGGTGGTAATCAAGACTCCGAAGAAAGTTAGTAGTCCCGTTTTGCAGCCCCAAAAAAGGTAAACACACCTTTCCCTTTTTTAGTTTTATTATCATTTTCTTCTTCATCCTTTTCTTTTTCGTAGTTCGTAGTTATAATTTTGTTTGTTGTAGACGGCCTTGAAGGTCCTAGGACGTTGTGGTATCAATATTATGATTATTTTCATGTTTATGATATAAAAATGAGCTAGCAATAGTTGTACATGCCTTTTTGACTTTATTCTTTGATTATTATAGATAAAATTTCAATCTTTGCTTAAAAGATGTATTTATGCTTTGTTTAAATTCATTGTTGGCGGATATATTTGTGTCTAGCATGTAAAGTTGTTTCCTTTATGTTGAAAAGATTAGTTAATATTGATTTTTTCTCCTTTTTTTATTCTTTGATTATGATAGATAAAGTTTCAATTTTTGCTTAAAAGATGTACACATGTCTTATCTAAACTCATTGTTGGTGAATATGTTTGCTTTTAGCATGTAAAGTTATTTCCTTTATATTGAAAAGAATAGTTAATATTGATTGTTTTGCTTTTTACCTTTATTCTTTTATGATTATTTATAAAGTTTTGATCTTTTGGTCAAAAGATGTATTCATGTCATGTTTAAATTCATTGTTAGTGGATATGTTTGTTATTAACATGTAAAGTTGTTTCTTTTATGTTAGAAAATAGTTACTATATTATTTGTTTTGCCTTAATAAAAATAGTAATTGATTAAGTAAAGAATTTGTCATTTGCTTGCTAATTATTTTGATAGATTTTAAAATCCTCATATAAGAGATGAGTACTAGCTTTATTTTTCATCCAAGATGTTTATTCTTTTTTTTTCTTTGTTACGCATGTTGTTAATTTGTCAAAATGATGAGAAAGTTCGGATTTTTGTGGCTTAATAGAATTATTTAGATATTCTCGAGTCATGCATAGTATGATTATTGAACGATATTTCACTTTTAGACATGCTAAACTTTTATTCTAATTTTCTTACTTCCTTTGCATTGTTGTACATGATCTTTGTGTGTGTAAAAACTTGATTCATGTCTCTTTTTGAGTCATAATGTCAAAAGAGAATCAACGATGTCTTAGAACGATAAATCATAGGTCGATACATGTTTTCCCTAAAGTTGGTCATGACTTAGATGTATGAATATTCGTTAATTTCTCCTTAATTGAAATTTAAAGACTCACTTTCTTGAAAAGTTCGCCTTTATTTTCTTTTGTTATATGAATTGGTTTCTATGTTTGTTCAATTTTAGAAGTCATGGGTATTTTTTTTATCACCTTATCCCTTTACCCTCGCACACTTGAGTTGTTTGTTCTCGCATTAATTCATTGAATATGGTTTTCTTCATTTTACCTTTATTCATTCTTATATGATCATAAATCATGAGGTATGTAAGTGGGTGTCTTTTCTTTGCATTTTATTTGTTGACTCTCATTCTTGTGTAATTGTGCTTATCATTGTCATTCAAAATTGGTTCTTGATAGTTTCTTTTGCTTTGAAATATGTCACTTTTATGCCTTGAACGCATATTAATTTCTTTATCTTTTCTTTACATGCAAAAAATGCCTCGAGTCCAAATGGACTCCTCTCCTATTGCATTTCGTAATGGGCCAATGAGGCCCATCTCTTCGAATCAAGTTTGAAGATTAAACCCAAGGTCGACTATATGGCGTGCGGGTGCTAGAAGATAGACGAATAAGAAAAATGGGTCAAAACCCATTAACGAGGTCACTAAGAGATTTGAAAAGTCTCGATTTTTATTAATGTCTTCTTTTTATTTATTCATTTAATCATTTACTTGTATGTTTATTCGGGGCCTCGACGCCAAAATTGTAAATTAATACAGGTGAAGTCGATTATGGGCCAAAAGGTCCGAAAAAATAGTTTAGGACAAGTTATGAGCCAAAAGCCCGATATTTAGATTAAGACAGGTGCAGGTAGGCCAAAAACCTAATTAGATTAAGATAGGAATGATAGATTTGGGCTTACGAGCCTAAGTCTTCTATTTCTCCCCTTTCTTCTTTACGTGCTTATTTGCTATCTTATTTGCTTAGACTTAGTTAAATTCCCTACTAAGTCGTCAAAATTTATACAAGTCTTTTTCTAAAACAACTTTCTATTCAAAAAACCAACTTCTCTTTTCAAAGTTAGTCAAAAGAAAATTATTTTCAAACAGTCCGGATAACCGCAAGTTAGAGGACATTTTAGGTGCCTTAAAAACCTTCCTAAAATGTTAATGAGAACCGCTTACCTAGAATTTCTAACTTAAATGATTTTCATGTTTTGAATCATCTAAGTATTTTATAAAGGTTTTCTTAATTTCTTTTCAAATAAATTAAGAGGCGACTCTAAAAGTCAAAATTTCTGCAAAGCACTTTACATATATTATTTTAGGACTGTTAATTTATTTTCATATATTTTAGGATTCATATATTTTAATTTTTATGTACTTTAGGATTCTTAATCTTTCCATATATTTATTTTATCAGGGTTTTCTCATATATTGAAGGAAATAGGTGAAAAGACGATTTTGTCTATTGCATGGTGTTTTAATGAAGGAAAAAAAGTTCGAATCACTTTTTTAAGGGTTTTCACACTTTTAATATACTATAGATTAGTTAATTAATTTTGTATCGCTTTTGTGGTCGTTTTTTCAAAAATATTTTCGTTTTAGATTTTGTTCTAATAAAAATCGACCACTTGTGGTCGCTTTCTGTAAATATTTTATTTTTTAATCAGAAAGCGACCACAAGTGGTCGCTTTTTGCATAATATCTCTATTTAAAAAAAAAAAAAACTGACCACTTGTGGTTGCTTTTTCATAAAAACTTTCTTTTAATTTTTTTTTAAAGAAAACGACCAGGTTGTTTTTTGTTAATATTTTTTTCAATAATTGCATAATATTTTTTATTTAATTTTTTAATGAAAATCGACCACTTGTGGTTTCTTTTTCAAAAATATTTTCTTTTATTTTTTTAGAAAACCGACCACAAGAGATCGCTTTTTGTAAATATTTTTTTAAAAATCAAAAAGCGACCACACATAATATTTTTAATTATTTTTAATAAAAAATCGATCATTTGTGGTAGATTTTTCAAAAGTATTTTTATTTTTAATCAAAAATCGATCATAAGTGGTTGCTTTTTATTTTAAGAAAACACAATAATTAATATACTAATTGAAGAAGAATTTTGAAATGATCATTTCATAATTTTAAAATATAAAAGCGATCACATGTGGTCGATTTTTAATTCAATTTTTTGTTTTAGAATTTTTTTTTTGGAAAAAAGACCACAAATGGTAGCTTTTTTTGCGACCACGAACTGTGATCGCTTTTTGCTGGTCGTAAAAATCATTTTTTTTAGCAGTGAATTTACATTATGCTAGAGCTGATATAAACTCTTCATATTAATGGAAAAATGCAACAATGATGTCAGATGTGTTATTAACCTATATATATATACTAGTTTCACGAGGCCCGTGCTAAGCCTGGGCCCAAGTTATAGATATATAATTAGAAATTTCATATAATTATAATATTTTAATTTAAAGAGATAAATCTTATATCGTATTTTCTTACTGCATATTTAATATGTATCTCCTTAAATTTATCTCTAAAAAGTATGAAGTATTTGTACTAAATTACTCGATAAATAATGTAAGGAGTAATTTAATATTTCCTCTGATTCATATTTTATGAATTTATTTTTTCTTGGGCACACTTTTATAATTAAGTTTCTCCAAGAAAGTAATTTTTTTTTACTTTATTATCCTTGAATAATTAATATCAATTTAATATAGTTTCTGAATTATGCAAAAATTGACTTATCTAAATAAGAAAAAAGGTTTGAAGAAATTATTAATATGGTATTGACCATGTATAAGATCATTTATTACCCCCTCGTAAAAATTAGGGATAGGAGAAGGGGAAACGGAAGAGGTGGATTAAATTGTGGGAATTGAATCTTCATCAACAAAGTGAGAGTTCATGTAGTCAATCAAGCTACTAAGACTCCCTACTCCCTCGTTTCAATTTGTTTGATATATTTTTCTCTTTAGTTTTGTTTAAAAAGAATGATTACTTTTCTTTTTATCAATTCTTCAATTTTAACAATCCACTTAACATATTTAATACACAATATTAAAAAATATTTTAGTACGTTCGACATATCCTTAATTTACAAACATAAAATTTAAAAATTTAGTTGATTTTTTAAAATTTTCTTTTAGACTAAAATATGTCAAATAAATTAAAATGGAGGAAGAATATGAACAAAGGAATAAGCAAATATTAAAAATAAAAAATAAAAAAATAAGTAAGAATAATCAAAGATTGAAAAAAAAAGGGAATCAAAAGAAATAAGGAGAAGACCGATTAACAACATCAATATACAACCAACCGTAGAGTTCCATGTTATAGTGGACAAAGAAAATAGAAAAAACTCAAATATGTCATCGAATTATAGAAAATGGTTCATTTATGTCATTCATTATAAGTTGGGAAAAGGCTCAAATATGTCATCGATCTTTGAGAAAAGGCTCATCTATGTCATTCATTTAAAGTTTGGTTCATTCATGTTATTGCCGTTACACAAAAGACTCATTCATGCCATTTTTTAGCAATCTAGTATGGTGATTTTTGACAAAACCATTTTGTACACGTGGTCAGCAATGATTCGTCCACGTCATTAATTAAATAAGCCAAAAAAATTAAGAAAAAAGGCTCAAATATATCATTGAACTATTAGAAATGACTCATTTATGCCATCAGTTAAAAGTTTGGCTTATTCGTGTCATCGCCGTTATAAAACCAACCCATCCATACGATTACTTTTTAACGGTGAATTTTCAAAAATAGCTTTACCACGTGACATTTTATTAGAGGTATGCATCATTAATTAAAATAAATCAATATTAATTTTAAAATATCTTAGACCCATTAAAAAGAACCGATCCATTTAAGATAACCCGACTCACACCCATTAAAGTATTATTTTTTCTACAACAACAACTATATTTCTGATCATAAAAATTGTGATTAGTGTATATTCTCTGGCTATTTCTTGTTGATTCTAAATCATTATAAATTTGTGCTTATAGAAGCCTCAAAAGTTCTATCATACAATAATTTTTTTTTATCCTACAGTAACTGATTAGTTGTAATTCCACTGACTCCAATATATACTCCAGAGTTGCAAGAAAGAGAAGCCAATGAACGATTAAGGCAAGCAAGAAAAAGGACGCGTACCAATAAAGCTTCTCTATTCTACCATCATACTAACTAATTTCAGATATTTTGAAATTAATATAGATTTATTTTAATTAATGATGTGGATCTCTAATAAAAGGCCACGTGACAAAACTGTTTTTGAAAATTCACCGCAAAAAAGTAATCGCGTGGATGAACTGATTATATAACGGCAATGGCACGAATGAGCTGAGCTTTTAACCGATGGCATAAATGATCCATTTCTGATAATTCAAGGACATAGTTGAGCCTTTTCTCTTATTTTAATTAATGATATGGACCTCGATTAAAAGGCCACATGACAAAGCTGTTTTTGAAAATCCACCTTAAAAATAATGACATGGATGAGCTGATTTTGTTATGGCGATTGCATGAATGAGCCAAACTTTTAACTAATGGAATTAATGAGCCATTTCTGATAGTTCAATGACATATTTGAATCTTTTCTATAAGTTTGCCTAATCTATGTCATCAACTTTAAAAGTTGGACCATCTATGCCACTGTCGTTACAGAAAAATTCACTTGTTCCATTATTTTACAATGGTGATTTTGCAAAACTACTTTGCCACATGACTTCTTATTAGAAGTCCACGTCACCAAATCTAAATCAACCAATATTACGTAAATCAAAATAAAAAATCATACTTATTAAAATAAAACCTGACACGACTAATGAATTTGATTTTGTTTTTAATTAGTTCAACTTTTATTTTTAAAAAGTTCAATTTTTTTTTAACTATGTGAAACATATTTTATTTTAACGAATTTTATTTTTAAATTTTTAGTTTTTAATTTTAAGTAATATTAATTGATTTAGATTTATAATATGAACCTTTAATAAGAGGTCATGTGACAAAAATAATTTTGCAAAAATTACTATTATAAAATGTTGGCATTAATGAACTTTCTATAACGACAGTGACGTAGGTGAGCCAAACTTTCAATAATAGTGACATAGATGAGCTTTAAATGATAGAGACATAGACGAGTCAAACTTATGATGGATGAGATAAATATATTATTTTTAATAATTCGATAAAATATTATAATTTTTTTCCAAGAAAATAAAATAAGTAAACAAATTACAGCAAAACAATGAAGTGACCACGTGTAGCTTTTCGAAGAAAATAAAATAAGTAAACAAATTACAGCAAAACAATGTAGTAGCTTTTCCAAGAAAATAAATTAAGTAAACAAACTATAGCAAAACAATGAATTGACCACGTGTAGCTTGACTATTTGCTGTCATAAAAGCATATTCCTCTTTTCCTTTTGTGAGGACGACGAATCTGAAGATTGTCGTTTATATATAGTGTAAATATATGTTGCATCGAGTAAAAATCTCAATAATTTAAGCGAGAGTATAATTTTCTTTTTGTTTCACTTTTAAGAATAAATAGTACATCAAATTAAATACTGAATAAGAAATAAATTCAATATTACTAATATCAATACTACTAATTTCAATATTACTAACCCTATTCAGTACTATACCAAACGACCGCTAAAGGATCAACTAAATGCAAGTGGTATTCCAATGAAGGTCTTAACAGAATGAAAATATTACGCACTAATGCATATGTTAATGTATGATTTAAGACAATCAATATACGATCTGTCTCAAGAAATGCAGGAAGAAACTAAAGGTTGCGAAAACGATATTAATTGAGTGTCATTACATTTGTTCTCAAATTATCCCAAAGAATCAGTTCTACTCATTTTGAAATCACAAAGGAGGATGCATATAAGCTAATAACAAATGTCAGTAGGGGCAGAGGCGACCCCAGGATTTGAAGTCTGTGGGTGCACCAGTGTTGTCAAAGATGCGTATAAGCCTCGAAGTAAGACTCAAAATATGTTGAGCGCTCGTTAAAGACGCGCATAAGCCTCGAAGTAAGACTCAAAATGTGTTGAGCGCTCGTCTCGCTTAATGTACAGCTTAGGTTCGAATTTCTGATACATACTTTTCCTTGTCAATGAGGCTTTCTGAGGAGACGAACACTAAACAATTGATATTTCACTTTATAAAAAAAAATTAATTTTTTTGTTCATATATTTGTCATTCATGCTTATATTATTAGTCTTGGACTAGACATATATTTATATCTTTTCTACCTTTATGCATTTTTCGTTAAATTTCACGCTTTATTTGTACTTTGTACTTAAACACAATAAACCTTCAAGCTTTTTTACGCTTATTACTTTTGATAATATTGTGGAGCACCAATATTATCTTAAGAGGTTAAAATAAAATTCAGTGTCGATTGAGGAATATTATCATATTCAACAGGTCTCTAAAGACATGAACAATATGAAAAAATAAATATATAGAACAAATAAAAATTTTAAGCTAATAACTTTACTTTCATAGAATATGAAGTTTACTTTTAACATTTATAAACGATTAGTTATGGTAGCTCAATGGTCAAAGAGGGTTCCCCTTATGGACTGGTCGCAAGTTCAAATCCCATGTAACGCCCTGAGTCTGGTACCCAGAATGCTACACGATGCCCGTGACCCCGAAGGACCACAAACTAACTGTAACGCCCGTGACCCATGACTGATATCTATAATTGAGCATTGCATGATATACTGTATAAATGTGGAATATAAGCTGTAAGGCCGTAAGGTTCAAATCTGTAACATATCTGATAAAACAATATCTGAACGGGGTATAAAAATACCCAAAAACTGAAATAAATTATCTGAACTTACTGTAGTCTGAAAGCCTCTAAACTGACTGAAAATTGTGGAGTTGATGGGACATGTCCCCAACTAACTCCGAACTATTGAAATAAACTAAGTACTGAAGGAACAAAATAATTAAATAATAACATCCTCGAATGATAAGGACTCACTGTTCACTCTGACTACTGAAACTGAAATGCTACTGATGCTCTGGATCTCATGCTTCTGAACCTATGGTATAAAAATACCATAGTATAAATGCGTCAGTACGATTGAATGTACTGGTATGTAAGTGAGGTAGGCGGAATGCAAAGGGTTCATATGCATGAACAATACTAACTGACTGTATAACATGAACGTGAGAATACATGCATGGATAAGTAACTAAAACTGAATCCGTGGTAATACTGACTACAGAGTCTGAATACTGATAACCTGAACTACTGATAACTGAGATAACTGGTACTGAGTGACTGTATCTGACAGTTTAGATTCTTATGAAACTAGCTGAGTTCCGTACTGTACTGAGTGACTGTATCTGACAGTCCTGATATCTGAAGAACTACCTGAGTTCTATTACTGAGACTGAGTGACTATATCTGACAGTCCTGATTCTGTAACAGAAACTGTGAGAGAATTCATCTAACCGACTTGCCCCTAATAAGCTATTATAGCTGAGTTGGGGTCCAATCTGTAACCCCAATTGGAAAGGTATCAATACTGTGCCACTGATAAGGACAAGCTGTTAGTGATCCTCATCTGACAGTGTCCCCAAAGGAGAACGGTGGGACTCTCATCTGACAATGTTAATCCACCTCATCAACCCTCAACTGACAGTGTTAATGTCACAACATATGCTGGCTACATAGTTCTGGAACGTAAGGATTGCTTCTAAGAATCACACTCTCTACTGACAGTGTGTGTTCCCATCCTTGGGTTCACTCGGTGCTGAATCCTACCCCCATCTGAATAGACACTGAACTGGACTGGACTGGACTGATTTGTTACTGATTGTACTGATAACTGGACTGAACTGAGTTCACTGGATTCTGTTGACTGACGGAATACTACTGAGATCTGATAACTGACTGAGATTTCTGAGTACTGAGATTACTGGATTATTGAGATTACTGAGTACGGACTGATACTGAATTTACATTTTTCTAAGTCATGTGACTGACTGAATTCTATTGATTGTGGCTTGACTGAGAGTATCGTGAAAACTGACATTGGCTCTAGGCACACAACTAAATTGTCGAGTACAAGTACCCCCAGGACTCTATAGAAGAAAACTGACAAAGCATAACAGTCTTGAATACTCGACCAACATCAACAATCCATAATACAATAAGTTGGGGATTTCATAAAGTACATGGTTATCATAATTTTGTACATGATAGGAATGCATATACTCAATGTCATAATTTCATACTCTAACATCATGAGCATTCCAACAAACATCTACATTGCACATCAATAGCATGGGAGTCATTTGAACATAAGGGTAAAACATGAATCCTTCACTTAAGTCACAATTGAGTCATATTACATAATTTCTTGTCTCTTAAGCATTTTGTCAAACACTTAGGGTGCATGACTTAGGGCATGGCATAATTATCAAATTAACATATCATAACCAACTAAAATTCATGATTTTCAACTCACATGCTAACATGTTTTCATAAAAACACATAAAGATTCCAACTTGGGAATCATACAACAACAACCACATGAACATAATCAATACATAGCATGGATATCATAATTCATAGATTAAAACTTGATTCTTGGGTTTCATGGACGAAAGGAATCCATGAATGAACATTATGCATACCTGAGAAAGAAAACCTTGAAGGTTCTTGGAGTTCTTGGATGGATTTCTTGAGATTGACCTTGATTCTCAAGGGGGTTTTGTTTTCTTGAGAGAGAATGTTCTTGATATTGAGGAAAACGTGAATAATAAGTAGCTAAGGACGTTTTTAGGGCTTAAATCCCACATCTGGGTGGAATAAAATCATGGGAAAAGACCCATTTAACCCTAGACACGTCTTTTAATTTTTGTGAAAATTTTCCGATTAGGACCCCTGGCGCGACGCGACACCATCGCGCTGTGTCTCTGGAAAGTGACAACTGAAAAATTGCATGGTAGCGCGATGCGGTACAATCGTGTTGCCACTTTGGACGCGACCTGAAATCTCACCGCGACGCGGTGGTATTGCGTTGGAACAATAGAAAAGGACAATTGTGAACTGGTTCTTTAGCGTGACGCGCCACTATCGCGGAACAACACTGTTAATTGACAATTACTGTTTAAGCTGGCTCCGCAACGCGCTGATGGCTCAGGTGATACACTGTCTCACTAAAAAGGCTCTAACTCTTCACCCGAGTGTCGGATTTGGGCGAATTCGGTATCGATGCATGCTTATTGAATTTCCCACACAACAAAAAGTAAAAATCTTAAAAATTCTACATATATAAAAGTGTATTTATCTTTAAAGCATGTCTTTGACATCTTCGAAACGAATTTAAGTTAGGTAGAAGTACGGGATATTACATCCCCATTCCAACAATTTTGTTGTTATGGACTGGTCAAGGATCTATCCGTGGTTGCGTAATGCATGCATTAGTTTTGCGCATTATTAATACATTGTTGGTACAGTTTTTCATCCTATGTTATTAGTAATATTTGTATTAGTTGTACACACTATTTGATATTGAAGAGTTTATTACTAATGCATGAAAATCCATGATATTGGTAATGCAATGGATGTAATGCATACATTAGTGTGGTTAAAGTCACAAATACCCCTCAAAATTTTTCCTACATCCTTTCTACCATATTTATGAATGGTATTTTTATTAAAAATTATACAATTCATGTTATTTTTAATACACTAAACCAAATGTTGCATAAGGAAAATGCAAACATATATAACCAATACAAGTACAACTAATGCAAGAATTACTAATACAAACATTACTAATATACTATATTTTACATTATTCCTATACACTCTACCAGAGGACTCCTTAATAATTGTAATAATAAGTTACAATTAATTTATTCAGTTGTTCTTCTAGAAAAAATTAAAGAGGCACACATGACATGACTATTTATTCGATCGCCTAGAGAAATTGTAAGAGCAACTAGTAGTAGGAGCAAACATGAATGGGTTGGTTCAGGTTTCTTAGATACCAAATCAAACTATTGTGTCGAGTTTTTAAATCTATAAACCAAATTAATAAAACTTGAGTTTGTCAATCTCGGATTTTTTTGAATTTCTTGATTTTCTTGGATATTTCAAAATTTTTGGACTTTTTTCATTTAAGTCTTCATACAAATATATAATTAACTTGTGATTTAAATATTTCTTTAGTCCTAACAACATGCAACGATCTTAGAGTATTCTTTAAGAAAATAACATAAAATATAAAATGAGCATGACTATAAAATATTCAACAAAAAAAAATAAAAAATCATATAAATAAGTTTTGCATATAGTTAAGTTATAATAAAAATATAATTAAATCGTGCTAAAAATATAGGTAATATATTTATTCAAAACTAAAGAATAGATATCTAACATTATTATTATATTCCTAGTGTTTTTAATAGAATAATTTTGTTAGCATTAGTATTGATTTGAACTTTATTTGAGTTATTAATATCTATGGGCTAAAACTTATCTAAACATTCAAAATTCTATGTTTAAACTTAAAATACTATGTTGAAATTTAAAAAACAATGAAAAATTTAAGAAGCATTTATAAATTACATCACAGTAAATATTTTATGTATTAATTTTTCAAATAATATAAATATAATATCGGGTTAGTTCAGGTTGGTTTGACCTTTTTTAGTTTAAACCATACAAAATCAATTATGGTCCTGTTATTTCTTTCAAAATCAAACCAAGTCAAACTAAATCATTAATCGAATTTTTTTTGTTTGACTTAATTTGCAGTTTGGTATGGTTTTCGGTTCGATTTTGTTCCCCCCTAAATCTAGGAGCACTTTTATCTTATCAACTCCAGACTTAAATACTACTTGTGAATTAAAAACAAGTAGAGAAATTAATCTCCTCCTTGATTGTAACCAAACAAGATTGCATACATATATATAGCAGTAGCTTCTCTCCACGTTGTAAATTAAACTCCATAGTGCACTATTCTTCAGCCCTATACCTTATTCCTAAAACAGGGGTAAGACAAACACATTCATTTTTAATTATGGTGTTAAACGCAATGTCGATAAATAACAATAGGAAGTAGAGGGCAGTTAACATTGGCAGATAGAGACATCACCGTGCGAGCGAAGGAAGAGACTTGATGGATGATGGGCAGTATTCTGCACAAAAGCACACCTACAGAGCTTAGTATTTCCAAACTGAGAACTGATCATTGGTGATTTGTAGATTCTTTATCTTCAATTTTTGTTGTAATTGCAATATAAAAGGCAGAGTAATAATATATAGCAAATGATTAGCAGGGTTGGCTCGATCATAAAGCTGCAAAAGCAATGGCTTGGGGCTTCAATTTTTAGGGCCTCATTTTTTCTAAATATTCTTACTAATTGACAATGGAATGCACGTATGACACACAAAATGCACTTAAGTCGAACGATATACATGTACGTGGTACAAGACGCACGAATGGCACACGAGATACACGTATGATGCACACAAAAGCTAATTTTATCAAATATATTTAAAACTTTTGATTAAGATTTGACTTTACGCCACCAAATTTGTTGAGTCGTCCTTGACGGCTAGCTATATTTTTCTTCTTTGACATAATAAAGAGAGTAATGATACAACCATGACCGACAGACGCCTTGACTAGCTGGTGGCTACCAACTGCCACTCCACTTTTCTGGGTGGTGGAAATTTATGCTTTATTTAATTAATTTATTTATTTAAAAAAAGAAAAAAAAATTATTCAATTGGAGATTTTTTTTAAAATAAAATAAATAAATTAAATTAAAGAGTTTAATGGCTTGTTTCGAACAAAAAATAAAAAAATATAGTGTATTTTTCTCGTAGTCTAGTCATTGTATTTTGTTTTCTTCTTTCCCCTTTTAAAATCACTTGAACTCTTCTACGAAGGAATTGCCTTTTTTATTTCGCTGTGCCTTATGTCCATTTCTTTTGTTATCAAAATATCTTTTAAGAATATCATAGAGTTCAATTTTGCAAAATAAGTTAAAGTTTTTATCAAACCATCTAGTCCATTATTTTTGTTTCAATAATTTGATCATTTCTAATGAGTCTAGTCCAAACGTTATTAAAATCTCGTCCCAACTCTAATATATTTTTAGAAGAACTTCAATACCTCTTATCCTGCCAATTTTTATTTTCTCATGTTTTTATTAAAATCGAGTTTCACTTTTATTTTGTTATTACTTTATTTTTTAATTATTAAAAGAAAAACTATTTCATCTTAATGTTTGGATGTTTAATAGAACTAGTTTAGGTGTACACGTCTCGCGCGTGTACCTCACTTTATTGAGTTCAAACGTTACACTAAATAGGATATTTGTTTAAATAATAAAGATGAATACAATAATTAAATTCAACATCTTTTGAAAAATTTATTTAATTAAACCTAACCTTTACCAAAAAAAATTCTCAAAGCCGATCGACATTCATTTACTACCTGTAAACTGTGATAAAATAATACAATGATAAAGACATCAAAACAATATAATTAAATGTAACCTTTACACAAAAATTTTCTCAAAGCCGTGCAACACTCATCCACCACCTGTAAACTGTAACAAAATAATACGACAATAGAGATATCAAAATAATACAACTAAACTTTACATTTACACAAAAAAATTCTCAATACAGAGATATAAAAATAATACAATTAAACTTAATCTTTACCTAAAAAAATTCATCAAAGTCGATCGACATTCATCTACCACCTGTAAATTCATCTACGACTTGTAAACTACAACAAAATAATACAACAGTGATCACAGACCCTCAGTTTTGATGAAAATAATTCTTGTCTGAACGAAAATTTTAAAACTATATATATACACACATACACACACATTGAATTCTATTATGTTGACAAAAATAGTGAAGAAGTTGAGAGTTAGAAAATTAAACATCCAACAATCTAGACATCCAACCGAATCAAGTTAGATGAGCACAGTCATATTTCCCGATAAGTACACTAGTTTCTTCTTTAGTTGAACATGAATCTCAATATTTATAGAAGTATTTTCTTAATAGAGTCCTATTTTAGGAGTATTTTTCTAATTGATCAGTACAAAAGAAAAATACTAATTGATTCTCCTTCCATATATTTTAGGAGTCCCATATATTTTAGGAGTCTAGTTAATCTAATAAAAATAATTAAATAATAAATTGAAGAAAATAGTGAAAAGACAGTTTTGTTTAAAGGAGAGTCATTTAATGAATGATAAAAAATTCAAATCACTATTCTAAGGGACTTCACACTTTTAATATATTATAGATAGTAATTTCATCCTAATGGCTGGATGTTTAAAATCGAATATACATGAGCTTCAATTTGTCATCATCATCTTATAGGATAATATGAACTCAATTGGAAAAAGCGACAATAGGCCAAGAGACGATGAATCACCTCAATTCATGGTGTTGGATAAATCTCCTGTATTTTTGTGGACTTGATATGAAAATATGACAAATCAAGAAGAGAAATAATGTTCAAACACTTAGGATTTTACAAAGCCTCTTGTATGTTGAGCCACAGAGGAATGTGATAGGAGCCTTAGTTCATTTTTGGGATCTATTGAACAAGGTATTTCGCTTCTCGGACTTTGAATCACCCCTACTCTGAAAGAAATAAGAACATTTATGGGAAAGGGCAAGAATCTTCACTGAGGAGAAACTATGATACCAAAACATGTTAATGGTGAAAGATTTTTGGAGTTGTAGCAAGCCAATGAGAAAAACATAGGTGGTTGTCTTGATAATGGATGGATGCATTTGGAGTTATTCTATAAAAGGTATGGCCAAAGAGATGAATTTGATTTGTTTGGAGCGAAACTCAACAATGATGGATGCCGTCTGACCTGAAAAAAGCATAGTTATGAAGCCTTACTAGTAACTTTTTTGGGGATCATGATATTTTCAAAAAGAGAAGGAAATATCAATATAAACTTAGCCGCAGTCATTACAGCTTTTGAAAAGAAGCCTAACATCACCCTCATGCCCATGATTCTAGTAGATATTTATCGTGCCTTGACAATGTGCAAAAATAGAGCAAATTATTTTGAGGAATGTAATATTCTATTGCAACTATAGATGATTGAGCATGTTTGTTATCACTCCTTCGCGGTTAGATTTCAAAGTTGAATAGAATGACTACATTAAAGGTCATAAGGATATGATTAAAGATAAAAAATTTCTAGAAGGAATTGGAGCTTGGGAAGAGTACTTGAAGGGATTGACTGTTAACAAGATTGTGTGGACTATTTGTGGACACATAAAATTTATTGGATCAAATTCATATAAAATTTAAATTTGATCTACATTTTATTGGGTTTAAACTTATTTTGGGCTTAAAAATATAATAAGCCTATTGTATTCCTCATCAAAGTCCATCGCACTTTGAAGCCCAAACTCATCAAGTGACGTGGTATCCTAGTCAAATCCAAGACCAATGAGACGTCGCCACATGTACAAATGATGTGGAAATCTCATTCAAATTCAACAACCAGTCAAAAGGCGCCAAGTGACAAAGTGACATGTTTTGGCCAATCACAAGCAACTAGGCCTACCCCCTACAACTATAAATAGGGGAGTAACATAACATTCTAAAGGGAAGAAAAGAAAAAGGAGGACATTCTGCAAGCATTGGAGGAAGTTTCTGCATTGACTGCACAACTCTTCAACGAATTGACTAACGGAGTTCTGTCCGGAGATCAACACGACAAGACGAAGTGCTATCAGACAATTTTTGGAGATCCAAACACATTTCTAGGAGGCTAAAATCATTCTACATTCGAGAATCATGCTGCAAAGGCCCTCGAATCACGAAAAATTTTAGGAGAGAAGAATCGAGAGAATAATAAAATTGTACCCGCAAAATTCATTTATATAAAATTATTCTTTTTGTTTATTTTATTTTTGCTTGCAGTTAATTTTCAGCGTCGATAAAAATTTGTTGCGAACAAATTGGTACGCCCAGTGGGACTTGTTCTGCTCTTCATCTCTTCCTCCTACAAGTCAAAGAAAATCACATATTCAACTACTACAATGGACTTCAGAAAAATCAATGAAGTTTCGTGCAAGAAGTCTACTACTGCCATGTCTATTGAGATCAAACTTGTTGGCCCCATCAATCGACGCAATCTCAACTCTTGTGCTTTGGATGGATCCCAATACTTCACCATTTTGGAGATGACAAAAAGAAAAAAATCTCAATTTTCAGCAGTAACTACAACCCCTGGGGGCAACTTTACATATATTTTATCAGATGAACCGTCTGAAACTGGCTGCAACTTTGGAGAATCTAAAAACTTAATGACTTCTCCAACTTCAACGAAAGTCAACACCTTCATGGTTGATACAATTGACTTGAACGAGATGTTTGCAATGATGGAGCAAACCATTGAAGCCTTGAAAAAGTTCGTTGATGAGAAAGATCATCAAATCGCCCGACTTATGAGCAAGTTAGATCTCTACAATCCTGGAGAGTCAAATTATAATCTAACACCGCGAGAAAAAGTTGATGGTGAATCTCTCCTCAAAACAAGTGACAATTATTGTGATGATCAATCCGCTTTAGTGGCTACTCTAATAGTTCAACAACTGCAAGATATGATTGTAAACACTATCAAATCATAATATGGCGGTCCATTACAAAGTTTTGTAGGATACTCAAAGCCGTATTCGAAGCGAATCGAGAGCTTACTGATGCCAATTGGATATCAACCGCCAAAGTTTTAATAATTTGATAGAAAGGGAAATCCAAGGCAACACATCGCTCATTTCGTTGAGACTTGTAGTAGTGCTGGTACACATTACGATTTTCTTGTCAAGCAATTTGTTCGCTCCTTGAAAGCAAACGCTTTTGATTGGTACACAGACTTGGAGTCTGAATTAATTAATTGTTGGGAGCAACTAGAAAGTCACTTCCTAAATCTCTTCTACAGTACCCGTCGTATGGTCTGCATGATGGAGTTGACAAACACAAGACAAAGTAAAGATGAGCCTGTACTGGATTACATAAATCGCTGGCAAACATTGAGCTTTGATTGTAAGGATCAACTTTCTGAAACTTCCGCAGTTGAAGTTTACATTCAAGGGATACATTGGGGCCTTGTATATATCCTCCAAGGAATTAAGCCTTGAACTTTTGAAGAATTAGCTACGCGCGCTCATGACATGGAGCTAAGTATTGTAAGTCATAGAATGATGTCACCTATTTTTGATCCTAGGAAGGAAGTCACGAAATTTGAAGACTCATCTGAAAACCAAATTGGGGAATCTATGACGACAATTGTGAGTTTTACGAAGTCCCCTATAAGACAAGAGTTAAAAAAGAAAGCTCCAAAGCAACAAATGCGAGAAGTGAAAAATCAACCAACCTTGAAAGAGTTAAAAGCAAGGGTATATCCTGTCACACCCCTTTTTACGCAATGCGTACTCCAAAACATTGGAATACATTTTTAAAGTTCGAAAGGGTTTTATTATTTAAGTGACAAGAAATGAAAATTTGTTTCGGAAAAAGGATTATTTGCATTTTTTATTCAGAGTCGCCACTTGGCATAATCCGGTGTGCCAAGTCACCTTTAGAAAATCCTTTTCGAAATCGTTTGACTCTTAAACTGGTTTTGCGAACAAAGATTCCGATTAAGGAATTCTGTTGACCAAGGGGAAGGTGTTAGGCACCCCTCGATCCCGTGGTTTGACCACAGTCGCCTGGTGGAGGGTATCGACTAATTTGGCATTACAAATGTATAAAACACATAAAACAATCCATCCAAACACATGAAACAAAACAAATCCAAAATTAGTGTCCAGTCCAATTATACAATCCCGAAATAGAAAAATGCAAAAATATAAACCTACACTAACCTATATTAATCCTAAACTATGCTCCAAAGCTTTACCCGATGCCTCGGGCCTTGATAACGAGCGTCCTCCGAGTACAAGATACCTCGGGGCATTCCCCGGATAAAATAATACAAGTGCTTCGGGGCATTCCCCGGTCAAATGAATACATTTCTTAGTGCGGAAAAAATAAAACTATTCAACAAAATTTCAAACACTCCACAGAATTTCCAACATTCAACCGAAGCCACGAATCCTAAATTTTGCCTACCCAAACTACGTTTGCCTAAACCAATCGGCGCATCATGATACTACCCAATCAAATACTCGTATTTGCTTCAAAATAACCAACGACAATAAATCAAAACAATATTCATTCTTTATCAATTCCTACCCTCCAACCCCACATTCCATTTTTTATACCAAATTCCAACGATTCAAGACAGTCATCTCAACAATCCACAACCATCTATTCAATGAAATCGAACACCGAATTAATGTCACCAAAATTCAACCACACATCAGGCAAATCAAACACGTATAGTAAAGTAAAATTAGAAGAGATAGAGTTGGACCTTAAATTTGAAGCTTTCAAACTCAATGTTATTCGAATAAAGAGAGTCCGCACCCGAAAACCTCGAGCCGAACCTTAACACCAACAATCCAACTCGACAAATAAAGATCCGTTCACCGGTTACTATTCACCGGTTACTGTTCACCGGTTACTGTTCACGGTTACTGATCACGGTTACTGTTCACCGGTGTTTTTTTTTTTGTTTTTTTTTGTTTTTGTGAGGAAGATTATTTTGTCATTGTTGTTATTGTGGAGAAGATGATGATCAAAGCCTTTCTTCTTTTCCTCTTAGAATTTTTCTTTTATAATGGGCATGGATTTGTTATGATGTGGGAATTTTGGTGGGTCCCCCATATATTCTTTCTTTATGGACAAGAAAAAAGAGGGGGGGATCATATGGGTAGTTAGGGTAGGTGGAAGCTTTTGATTGGGTAGGTTGTTAGGATAAGATAAATTAGTTAGAGGTATTTTTTTTATTTTTTTTTGTATTTTTGTATTTTGTGGAGGGATAATTACACGGGGTAGGGTACACGGTAGGATAACATAAAATGGGTAAAGTGAATAAAAATGGAACTTCAAGAGGACGAAATCACGTGTCTACATCATGCCCCCTTTGACTGTAAACACGCAGTGTTTTCAGACAAAGAAGTAGACAACGAGATAGAATTTTGTCCCGACCATTATTCAAAAGAAGAAACAGAAGAAAGAAGGACTATCGGGTTTTGAATTAGGACAGCCTACCCAACCAAGTTATGAGAGGATCGAGTGACAAGCATCTCAACTTTTGGACGGCGGTGGACTATACCGAGCTGGAGAGTCAAGTGAGGTTCCATCGAGGTTCCGGTCCGCGGCTCTGTTATTACATCAAAAATAAAGATTAAAAGCTAAAACATAAAGAAAATTACAAAAATCCTATCTAAACAGCTTTTGTTGGTTCTTGACTCGACTTTCATCACCCTGTTCTCCAGGCAGGCTCCTGACTTGCAATTTCTTTTCCCTTGTTGCTTGGCTTTCAATTGCTTCACTTTGTTGCTTGACTCTTTTGTTTCTTCACCCTATTCTCCAGGCGGGCTCCTGACTTGCTATTTCATCATTTTGTTGCTTGAATTTTCATTTTCATCACTCTGTTCTCCCGGTGGGATCCGAACATGCTATTTCATCACCCTGTTCTTCAGGCGGGCTCCTGCCTTGCTATTTCATCACCCTGTTCTTCAGGCGGGCTCCTGCCTTGCTATTTCATCACCCTGTTCTTCAAGCGGGTTCTTGCCTTGCTATTTCATCACCCCGTTCTTCAGGCGGGCTCCTGAAACTCAAAATTAAAACTAGAACGAAAATTATCCCAAACAAGAATTATAAATAATTAGTATTTCATTTTTTGAAAACATTGTCCCATTTTCCAGGAGGGTCCTGACCAGAAGGTGAAATCCCATTTTTCAGGAGGGTCCTGAGCAGAAAGTAAAAATATCTAAACAAAAACTAAAGTCCCATTTTTCAGGAGGGTCCTGAACTGAAAGTAAAATCCCATTCTTCAGGAGGGTCCTGAACAGAAAGTAAAGTCCTATTTTTCAGGAGGGTCCTGAACATAAAGTAAAATCCCATTTTTCAGGAGGGTCCTGAACAGAAAGTAAAGTCCCATTTTTCAGGAGGGTCCTGAACAGAAAGTAAAATCCCATTTTTCAGGAGGGTCCTGAACATAAAGTAAAATCCCATTTTTCAGGAGGGTCCTGAAAATAAATTCCCATTTTTCAGGAGGGTCCTGAACATAAAGTAAAATCCCATTTTTCAGGAGGGTCCTGAACAGAAAGTAAAATCCCATTTTTCAGGAGGGTCCTGAACAGAAAGTAAAGTCCTATTTTTCAGGAGGGTCCTGAACATAAAGTAAAATCCCATTTTTCAGGAGGGTCCTGAACAGAAAGTAAAGTCCCATTTTTCAGGAGGGTCCTGAACAGAAAGTAAATTCTCATTTTTCAGGAGGGTCCTGAACATAAAGTAAAATCCCATTTTTCAGGAGGGTCCTGAACATAAAGTAAAATCCCATTTTTCAGGAGGGTCCTGAACAGAAAGTAAAGTCCCATTTTTCAGGAGGGTCCTGAACAGAAAGTAAAATCTCATTTTTCAGGAGGGTCCTGAACAGAAAGTAAAATCCCATTTTTCAGGACGGTCCTGAACAGAAAGTAAAGTCCCATTTTTCAGGAGGGTCCTGAACATAAAGTAAAATCCCATTTTTCAGGAGGGTCCTGAACAGAAAGTAAAATCCCATTTTTCAGGAGGGTCCTGAACAGAAAGTAAAGTCCCATTTTTCAGGAGGGTCCTGAACAGAAAGTAAAGTCCCATTTTTCAGGAGGGTCCTGAACATAAAGTAAAATCCCATTTTTCAGGAGGGTCCTGAGCTGAAAGTAAATTCCCATTTTTCAGGTGGGTCCTGAACATAAGGTAAAATCCCATTTTTCAGGAGGGTCCTGAACAGAAAGTAAAATCCCATTTTTCAGGAGGGTCCTGAACAGAAAGTAAAATCCCATTTTTCAGGAGGGTCCTGAACATAAAGTAAAATCCCATTTTTCAGGAGGGTCCTGAACAGAAAGTAAATTCCCATTTTTCAGGAGGGTCCTGAGCAGAAAGTAAAATCCCATTTTTCAGGAGGGTCCTGAACAGAAGGTAAAGTCCCATTTTTCAGGAGGGTCCTGAACATAAAGTAAAATCCCATTTTTCAGGAGGGTCCTGAACAGAAAGTAAAATTCCATTTTTCAGGAGGGTCCTGAACAGAAAGTAAAAATCCCTGGATATGCATTTCCAATGGTAACTGAATCAAGTGAAACAAATTTGCCCCTGTTTCAATCAAAGAAAAATTTGTCAGTTAAAAACTTAGTGGTGGCTTGCAGATCTTGGCTTTTCAGGTATCTGCCCAACACTCGTTCCTTTCATCTTTGTTCCAAATTGCTAACACTTGTCGTGTCTTGCCGCATCATTGACCTGGATCCAGATTGAGGGAAATGAGTTCTGACTCAAACAATGGGTTTCCATTTTTACCATGCCCCTGAGGTGCACTCTTTTCCCAAATCCGAAATGCTTCTACGAATCCAATAGCCTGTCGGTTGATAGACTTCCTTTGCTTCGTGTTGAATTACGATCATATTTCTTTTCTGTGTTGTTCCTTGGCTTTTCCTCATATAATTGGAAAGACTGGTAGTAAATTTTGAAATCCTTTCTTGCTTGTTTTGACACAGACTTGACTTAAAATGTAAAGAAATGATGGTGACTTTTATTTTGATAAATGACATAAAAAAAAAAGCATGAATATGTAAATGAAAGAAAGAGGGAAATGTCCCATATTCAAGAAGAAAACTTATCTGAATACGACAACCAACTCCAATGAGTATGACATGCATTTAGGATTGAGTTGCCTGATCTTCCTATCCAAAACTCCCCATTTGTTGTCGAGTTTGTGCCTTTGCCGTTGAGCCGCTTCTTCAAGTCTATTGGACTCATACATCACATTCGACTGACGACATCTAAAAAGACATTCGCCAACAAATCTCTTTCTTTTCACTTTTCACTTTTCTCTTGAACTCTCCCTCGCCTTACGGTGCCCGTGAGGGTTTTCACCAATAAGACTTCTCATTTTTGTATTTCTCTCAACTCACCATCGCCTTATGGTGCCTGCAAAGGTTTTCACCAATAAGACTCTCTCATTTTTATTTTCTCACAACTCACCATCGCCTTATGGTGCCTGCAAAGGTTTTCACCAATAAGACTCTCTCATTTTTGTATTTCTTTCATGATTTCTTATGCTGAGGGAGATAAGCGGTACTTCGCAATGTATCGTCATATCCATTGCATGCTTAGCCTTAACACTATCAAAAATTGATCTGAAGGACTTTCTTTGGTTGTAACTTGGCTTTTGGTCAAGGTTAGAAAAGATGGTAAGAGGCTCAAACGATACTTGAAGTGGGGGTGGGACTTACAACTTTTGGAATCGACTCAAACAATGCATTAACTCATGCCCCAGTTTTGTTGACTGAGTGAATCTTAAATCTTTATTTGGTTGGACCGAGCCCGAAATAGGGCAGCCTACGTATCTCACTCCCGAGAGAGGAGAATCAGGTCGCACGTAGTTCCATCAGTTTGTTCTTTGTTTTGATTTGATTTTTTTTCTTTTATTTTCGAACTCTTTCTTTTATTCTTATTTTCTTGACATTTATCTTTGACTCTATTTTGATTCCAAAAGAGGGATATGAAAGAAAAATAAACGAGGCTCAAACGGGTAAACAAAGGGTGACACAATGTTTGGATAGAAGAATAAAATGCCTTCATCATATCAATCTTAAAAAATGCAAGTACTAAACATGCAATAAACTCAAACAATGCAACAATGATGTCAGATGTGTTATTAACCTATATATATATACTAGTTTCACGAGGCCCGTGCTAAGCCTGGGCCCAAGTTATAGATATATAATTAGAAATTTCATATAATTATAATATTTTAATTTAAAGAGATAAATCTTATATCGTATTTTCTTACTGCATATTTAATATGTATCTCCTTAAATTTATCTCTAAAAAGTATGAAGTATTTGTACTAAATTACTCGATAAATAATGTAAGGAGTAATTTAATATTTCCTCTGATTCATATTTTATGAATTTATTTTTGCTTGGGCACACTTTTATAATTAAGTTTCTCCAAGAAAGTAATTTCTTTTTACTTTATTATCCTTGAATAATTAATATCAATTTAATATAGTTTCTGAATTATGCAAAAATTGACTTATCTAAATAAGAAAAAAGGTTTGAAGAAATTATTAATATGGTGTTGACCATGTATAAGATCATTTATTACCCCCTCGTAAAAATTAGGGATAGGAGAAGGGGAAACGGAAGAGGTGGATTAAATTGTGGGAATTGAATCTTCATCAACAAAGTGAGAGTTCATGTAGTCAATCAAGCTACTAAGACTCCCTACTCCCTCGTTTCAATTTGTTTGATATATTTTTCTCTTTAGTTTTGTTTAAAAAGAATGATTACTTTTCTTTTTATCAATTCTTCAATTTTAACAATCCACTTAACATATTTAATACACAATATTAAAAAATATTTTAGTACGTTCGACATATCCTTAATTTACAAACATAAAATTTAAAAATTTAGTTGATTTTTTAAAATTTTCTTTTAGACTAAAATATGTCAAATAAATTAAAATGGAGGAAGAATATGAACAAAGGAATAAGCAAATATTAAAAATAAAAAATAAAAAAATAAGTAAGAATAATCAAAGATTGAAAAAAAAAGGGAATCAAAAGAAATAAGGAGAAGACCGATTAACAACATCAATATACAACCAACCGTAGAGTTCCATGTTATAGTGGACAAAGAAAATAGAAAAAACTCAAATATGTCATCGAATTATAGAAAATGGTTCATTTATGTCATTCATTATAAGTTGGGAAAAGGCTCAAATATGTCATCGATCTTTGAGAAAAGGCTCATCTAAGTCATTCATTTAAAGTTTGGTTCATTCATGTTATTGCCGTTACACAAAAGACTCATTCATGCCATTTTTTAGCAATCTAGTATGGTGATTTTTGACAAAACCATTTTGTACACGTGGTCAGCAATGATTCGTCCACGTCATTAATTAAATAAGCCAAAAAAATTAAGAAAAAAGGCTCAAATATATCATTGAACTATTAGAAATGACTCATTTATGCCATCAGTTAAAAGTTTGGCTTATTCGTGTCATCGCCGTTATAAAACCAACCCATCCATACGATTACTTTTTAACGGTGAATTTTCAAAAATAGCTTTACCACGTGACATTTTATTAGAGGTATGCATCATTAATTAAAATAAATCAATATTAATTTTAAAATATCTTAGACCCATTAAAAAGAACCGATCCATTTAAGATAACCCGACTCACACCCATTAAAGTATTATTTTTTCTACAACAACAACTATATTTCTGATCATAAAAATTGTGATTAGTGTATATTCTCTGGCTATTTCTTGTTGATTCTAAATCATTATAAATTTGTGCTTATAGAAGCCTCAAAAGTTCTATCATACAATAATTTTTTTTTATCCTACAATAACTGATTAGTTGTAATTCCACTGACTCCAATATATACTCCAGAGTTGCAAGAAAGAGAAGCCAATGAACGATTAAGGCAAGCAAGAAAAAGGACGCGTACCAATAAAGCTTCTCTATTCTACCATCATACTAACTAATTTCAGATATTTTGAAATTAATATAGATTTATTTTAATTAATGATGTGGATCTCTAATAAAAGGCCACGTGACAAAACTGTTTTTGAAAACTCACCGCAAAAAAGTAATCGCATGGATGAACTGATTATATAACGGCAATGGCACGAATGAGCTGAGCTTTTAACCGATGGCATAAATGATCCATTTCTGATAATTCAATGACATAGTTGAGCCTTTTCTCTTATTTTAATTAATGATGTGGACCTCGATTAAAAGGCCACATGACAAAACTGATTTTGAAAATCCACCTTAAAAATAATGACATGGATGAGCTGATTTTGTTATGGCGATTGCATGAATGAGCCAAACTTTTAACTAATGGAATTAATGAGTCATTTCTGATAGTTCAATGACATATTTGAATCTTTTCTATAAGTTTGCCTAATCTATGTCATCAACTTTAAAAGTTGGACCATCTATGCCACTGTCGTTACAGAAAAATTCACTTGTTCCATTATTTTACAATGGTGATTTTGCAAAACTACTTTGCCACATGACTTCTTATTAGAAGTCCACGTCACCAAATCTAAATCAACCAATATTACGTAAATCAAAATAAAAAATCATACTTATTAAAATAAAACCTGACACGACTAATGAATTTGATTTTGTTTTTAATTAGTTCAACTTTTATTTTTAAAAAGTTCAAATTTTTTTTAACTATGTGAAACATATTTTATTTTAACGAATTTTATTTTTAAATTTTTAGTTTTTAATTTTAAGTAATATTAATTGATTTAGATTTATAATATGAACCTTTAATAAGAGGTCATGTGACAAAAATAATTTTGCAAAAATTACTATTATAAAATGTTGGCATTAATGAACTTTCTATAACGACAGTGACGTAGGTGAGCCAAACTTTCAATAATAGTGACATAGATGAGCTTTAAATGATAGAGACATAGACGAGTCAAACTTATGATGGATGAGATAAATATATTATTTTTAATAATTCGATAAAATATTATAATTTTTTTCCAAGAAAATAAAATAAGTAAACAAATTACAGCAAAACAATGAAGTGACCACGTGTAGCTTTTCGAAGAAAATAAAATAAGTAAACAAATTACAGCAAAACAATGTAGTAGCTTTTCCAAGAAAATAAATTAAGTAAACAAACTATAGCAAAACAATGAATTGACCACGTGTAGCTTGACTATTTGCTGTCATAAAAGCATATTCCTCTTTTCCTTTTGTGAGGACGACGAATCTGAAGATTGTCGTTTATATATAGTGTAAATATATGTTGCATCGAGTAAAAATCTCAATAATTTAAGCGAGAGTATAATTTTCTTTTTGTTTCACTTTTAAGAATAAATAGTACATCAAATTAAATACTGAATAAGAAATAAATTCAATATTACTAATATCAATACTACTAATTTCAATATTACTAACCCTATTCAGTACTATACCAAACGACCGCTAAAGGATCAACTAAATGCAAGTGGTATTCCAATGAAGGTCTTAACAGAATGAAAATATTACGCACTAATGCATATGTTAATGTATGATTTAAGACAATCAATATACGATCTGTCTCAAGAAATGCAGGAAGAAACTAAAGGTTGCGAAAACGATATTAATTGAGTGTCATTACATTTGTTCTCAAATTATCCCAAAGAATCAGTTCTACTCATTTTGAAATCACAAAGGAGGATGCATATAAGCTAATAACAAATGTCAGTAGGGGCAGAGGCGACCCCAGGATTTGAAGTCTGTGGGTGCACCAGTGTTGTCAAAGATGCGTATAAGCCTCGAAGTAAGACTCAAAATATGTTGAGCGCTCGTTAAAGACGCGCATAAGCCTCGAAGTAAGACTCAAAATGTGTTGAGCGCTCGTCTCGCTTAATGTACAGCTTAGGTTCGAATTTCTGATACATACTTTTCCTTGTCAATGAGGCTTTCTGAGGAGACGAACACTAAACAATTGATATTTCACTTTATAAAAAAAAATTAATTTTTTTGTTCATATATTTGTCATTCATGCTTATATTATTAGTCTTGGACTAGACATATATTTATATCTTTTCTACCTTTATGCATTTTTCGTTAAATTTCACGCTTTATTTGTACTTTGTACTTAAACACAATAAACCTTCAAGCTTTTTTACGCTTATTACTTTTGATAATATTGTGGAGCACCAATATTATCTTAAGAGGTTAAAATAAAATTCAGTGTCGATTGAGGAATATTATCATATTCAACAGGTCTCTAAAGACATGAACAATATGAAAAAATAAATATATAGAACAAATAAAAATTTTAAGCTAATAACTTTACTTTCATAGAATATGAAGTTTACTTTTAACATTTATAAACGATTAGTTATGGTAGCTCAATGGTCAAAGAGGGTTCCCCTTATGGACTGGTCGCAAGTTCAAATCCCCTGTAACGCCCTGAGTCTGGTACCCAGAATGCTACACGATGCCCGTGACCCCGAAGGACCACAAACTAACTGTAACGCCCGTGACCCATGACTGATATCTATAATTGAGCATTGCATGATATACTGTATAAATGTGGAATATAAGCTGTAAGGCCGTAAGGTTCAAATCTGTAACATATCTGATAAAACAATATCTGAACGGGGTATAAAAATACCCAAAAACTGAAATAAATTATCTGAACTTACTGTAGTCTGAAAGCTTCTAAACTGTCTGAAAATTGTGGAGTTGATGGGACATGTCCCCAACTAACTCCGAACTATTGAAATAAACTAAGTACTGAAGGAACAAAATAATTAAATAATAACATCCTCGAATGATAAGGACTCACTGTTCACTCTGACTACTGAAACTGAAATGCTACTGATGCTCTGGATCTCATGCTTCTGAACCTATGGTATAAAAATACCATAGTATAAATGCGTCAGTACGATTGAATGTACTGGTATGTAAGTGAGGTAGGCGGAATGCAAAGGGTTCATATGCATGAACAATACTAACTGACTGTATAACATGAACGTGAGAATACATACATGGATAAGTAACTAAAACTGAATCTGTGGTAATACTGACTACAGAGTCTGAATACTGATAACCTGAACTACTGATAACTGAGATAACTGGTACTGAGTGACTGTATCTGACAGTTTAGATTCTTATGAAACTAGCTGAGTTCCGTACTGTACTGAGTGACTGTATCTGACAGTCCTGATATCTGAAGAACTACCTGAGTTCTATTACTGAGACTGAGTGACTATATCTGACAGTCCTGATTCTGTAACTGAAACTGTGAGAGAATTCATCTAACCGACTTGCCCCTAATAAGCTATTATAGCTGAGTTGGGGTCCAATCTGTAACCCCAATTGGAAAGGTATCAATACTGTGCCACTGATAAGGACAAGCTGTTAGTGATCCTCATCTGACAGTGTCCCCAAAGGAGAACGGTGGGACTCTCATCTGACAATGTTAATCCACCTCATCAACCCTCAACTGACAGTGTTAATGTCACAACATATGCTGGCTACATAGTTCTGGAACGTAAGGATTGCTTCTAAGAATCACACTCTCTACTGACAGTGTGTGTTCCCATCCTTGGGTTCACTCGGTGCTGAATCCTACCCCCATCTGAATAGACACTGAACTGGACTGGACTGGACTGATTTGTTACTGATTGTACTGATAACTGGACTGAACTGAGTTCACTGGATTCTGTTGACTGACGGAATACTACTGAGATCTGATAACTGACTGAGATTTCTGAGTACTGAGATTACTGGATTATTGAGATTACTGAGTACGGACTGATACTGAATTTACATTTTTCTAAGTCATGTGACTGACTGAATTCTATTGATTGTGGCTTGACTGAGAGTATCGTGAAAACTGACATTGGCTCTAGGCACACAACTAAATTGTCGGGTACAAGTACCCCCAGGACTCGATAGAAGAAAACTGACAAAGCATAACAGTCTTGAATACTCGACCAACATCAACAATCCATAATACAATAAGTTGGGGATTTCATGAAGTACATGGTTATCATAATTTTGTACATGATAGGAATGCATATACTCAATGTCATAATTTCATACTCTAACATCATGAGCATTCCAACAAACATCTACATTGCACATCAATAGCATGGGAGTCATTTGAACATAAGGGTAAAACATGAATCCTTCACTTAAGTCACAATTGAGTCATATTACATAATTTCTTGTCTCTTAAGCATTTTGTCAAACACTTAGGGTGCATGACTTAGGGCATGGCATAATTATCAAATTAACATATCATAACCAACTAAAATTCATGATTTTCAACTCACATGCTAACATGTTTTCATAAAAACACATAAAGATTCCAACTTGGGAATCATACAACAACAACCACATGAACATAATCAATACATAGCATGAATATCATAATTCATAGATTAAAACTTGATTCTTGGGTTTCATGGACGAAAGGAATCCATGAATGAACATTATGCATACCTGAGAAAGAAAACCTTGAAGGTTCTTGGAGTTCTTGGATGGATTTCTTGAGATTGACCTTGATTCTCAAGGGGGTTTTGTTTTCTTGAGAGAGAATGTTCTTGATATTGAGAAAAACGTGAATAATAAGTAGCTAAGGACGTTTTTAGGGCTTAAATCCCACATCTGGGTGGAATAAAATCATGGGAAAAGACCCATTTAATCCTAGACACGTCTTTTAATTTTTGTGAAAATTTTCCGATTAGGACCCCTGACGCGACGCGACACCATCGCGCTGTGTCTCTGGAAAGTGACAACTGAAAAATTGCATGGTAGCGCGATGCGGTACAATTGTGTTGCCACTTTGGACGCAACCTGAAATCTCATCGCGACGCGGTGGTATTGCGTTGGAACAATAGAAAAGGACAATTGTGAACTGGTTCTTTAGCGTGATGCGCCACTATCGCGGAACAACACTGTTAATTGACAATTACTGTTTAAGCTGGCTCCGCAACGCACTGATGGCTCAGGTGATGCACTGTCTCACTAAAAAGGCTCTAACTCTTCACCCGGGTGTCGGATTTGGGCGAATTCGGTATCGATGCATGCTTATTGAATTTCCCACACAACAAAAAGTGAAAATCTTGAAAATTCTACATATATAAAAGTGTATTTATCTTTAAAGCATGTCTTTGACATCTTCGAAACGAATTTAAGTTAGGTAGAAGTACGGGGTATTACATCCCCATTCCAGCAATTTTGTTGTTATGGACTGGTCAAGGATCTATCCGTGGTTGCGTAATGCATGCATTAGTTTTGCGCATTATTAATACATTGTTGGTACAGTTTTTCATCCTATGTTATTAGTAATATTTGTATTAGTTATACACACTATTTGATATTGAAGAGTTTATTACTAATGCATGAAAATCCATGATATTGGTAATGCAATGGATCTAATGCATACATTAGTGTGGTTAAAGTCACAAATACCCCTCAAAATTTTTCCTACATCCTTTCTACCATATTTATGAATGGTATTTTTATTAAAAATTATACAATTCATGTTATTTTTAATACACCAAACCAAATGTTGCATAAGGAAAATGCAAGCATATATAACCAATACAAGTACAACTAATGCAAGAATTACTAATACAAACATTACTAATATACTATATTTTACATTATTCCTATACACTCTACCAGAAGACTCCTTAATAATTGTAATAATAAGTTACAATTAATTTATTCAGTTGTTCTTCTAGAAAAAATTAAAGAGGCACACATGACATGACTATTTATTCGATCGCCTAGAGAAATTGTAAGAGCAACTAGTAGTAGGAGCAAACATGAATGGGTTGGTTCAGGTTTCTTAGATACCAAATCAAACTATTGTGTCGAGTTTTTAAATCTATAAACCAAATTAATAAAACTTGAGTTTGTCAATCTCGGATTTTTTTGAATTTCTTGATTTTCTTGGATATTTCAAAATTTTTGGACTTTTTTCATTTAAGTCTTCATACAAATATATAATTAACTTGTGATTTAAATATTTCTTTAGTCCTAACAACATGCAACGATCTTAGAGTATTCTTTAAGAAAATAACATAAAATATAAAATGAGCATGACTATAAAATATTCAACAAAAAAAAATAAAAAATCGCATAAATAAGTTTTGCATATAGTTAAGTTATAATAAAAATATAATTAAATCGTGCTAAAAATATAGGTAATATATTTATTCAAAACTAAAGAATAGATATCTAACATTATTATTATATTCCTAGTGTTTTTAATAGAATAATTTTGTTAGCATTAGTATTGATTTGAACTTTATTTGAGTTATTAATATCTATGGGCTAAAACTTATCTAAACATTCAAAATTCTATGTTTAAACTTAAAATACTATGTTGAAATTTAAAAAACAATGAAAAATTTAAGAAGCATTTATAAATTACATCACAGTAAATATTTTATGTATTAATTTTTCAAATAATATAAATATAATATCGGGTTAGTTCAGGTTGGTTTGACCTTTTTTAGTTTAAACCATACAAAATCAATTATGGTCCTGTTATTTCTTTCAAAATCAAACCAAGTCAAACTAAATCATTAATCGAATTTTTTTTGTTTGACTTAATTTGCAGTTTGGTATGGTTTTCGGTTCGATTTTGTTCCCCCCTAAATCTAGGAGCACTTTTATCTTATCAACTCCAGACTTAAATACTACTTGTGAATTAAAAACAAGTAGAGAAATTAATCTCCTCCTTGATTGTAACCAAACAAGATTGCATACATATATATAGCAGTAGCTTCTCTCCACGTTGTAAATTAAACTCCATAGTGCACTATTCTTCAGCCCTATACCTTATTCCTAAAACAGGGGTAAGACAAACACATTCATTTTTAATTATGGTGTTAAACGCAATGTCGATAAATAACAATAGGAAGTAGAGGGCAGTTAACATTGGCAGATAGAGACATCACCGTGCGAGCGAAGGAAGAGACTTGATGGATGATGGGCAGTATTCTGCACAAAAGCACACCTACAGAGCTTAGTATTTCCAAACTGAGAACTGATCATTGGTGATTTGTAGATTCTTTATCTTCAATTTTTGTTGTAATTGCAATATAAAAGGCAGAGTAATAATATATAGCAAATGATTAGCAGGGTTGGCTCGATCATAAAGCTGCAAAAGCAATGGCTTGGGGCTTCAATTTTTAGGGCCTCATTTTTTCTAAATATTCTTACTAATTGACAATGGAATGCACGTATGACACACAAAATGCACTTAAGTCGAACGATATACATGTACGTGGTACAAGACGCACGAATGGCACACGAGATACACGTATGATGCACACAAAAGCTAATTTTATCAAATATATTTAAAACTTTTGATTAAGATTTGACTTTACGCCACCAAATTTGTTGAGTCGTCCTTGACGGCTAGCTATATTTTTCTTCTTTGACATAATAAAGAGAGTAATGATACAACCATGACCGACAGACGCCTTGACTAGCTGGTGGCTACCAACTGCCACTCCACTTTTCTGGGTGGTGGAAATTTATGCTTTATTTAATTAATTTATTTATTTAAAAAAAGAAAAAAAAATTATTCAATTGGAGATTTTTTTTAAAATAAAATAAATAAATTAAATTAAAGAGTTTAATGGCTTGTTTCGAACAAAAAATAAAAAAATATAGTGTATTTTTCTCGTAGTCTAGTCATTGTATTTTGTTTTCTTCTTTCCCCTTTTAAAATCACTTGAACTCTTCTACGAAGGAATTGCCTTTTTGATTTCGCTGTGCCTTATGTCCATTTCTTTTGTTATCAAAATATCTTTTAAGAATATCATAGAGTTCAATTTTGCAAAATAAGTTAAAGTTTTTATCAAACCATCTAGTCCATTATTTTTGTTTCAATAATTTGATCATTTCTAATGAGTCTAGTCCAAACGTTATTAAAATCTCGTCCCAACTCTAATATATTTTTAGAAGAACTTCAATACCTCTTATCCTGCCAATTTTTATTTTCTCATGTTTTTATTAAAATCGAGTTTCACTTTTATTTTGTTATTACTTTATTTTTTAATTATTAAAAGAAAAACTATTTCATCTTAATGTTTGGATGTTTAATAGAACTAGTTTAGGTGTACACGTCTCGCGCGTGTACCTCACTTTATTGAGTTCAAACGTTACACTAAATAGGATATTTGTTTAAATAATAAAGATGAATACAATAATTAAATTCAACATCTTTTGAAAAATTTATTTAATTAAACCTAACCTTTACCAAAAAAAATTCTCAAAGCCGATCGACATTCATTTACTACCTGTAAACTGTGATAAAATAATACAATGATAAAGACATCAAAACAATATAATTAAATGTAACCTTTACACAAAAATTTTCTCAAAGCCGTGCAACACTCATCCACCACCTGTAAACTGTAACAAAATAATACGACAATAGAGATATCAAAATAATACAACTAAACTTTACATTTACACAAAAAAATTCTCAATACAGAGATATAAAAATAATACAATTAAACTTAATCTTTACCTAAAAAAATTCATCAAAGTCGATCGACATTCATCTACCACCTGTAAATTCATCTACGACTTGTAAACTACAACAAAATAATACAACAGTGATCACAGACCCTCAGTTTTGATGAAAATAATTCTTGTCTGAACGAAAATTTTAAAACTATATATATACACACATACACACACATTGAATTCTATTATGTTGACAAAAATAGTGAAGAAGTTGAGAGTTAGAAAATTAAACATCCAACAATCTAGACATCCAACCGAATCAAGTTAGATGAGCACAGTCATATTTCCCGATAAGTACACTAGTTTCTTCTTTAGTTGAACATGAATCTCAATATTTATAGAAGTATTTTCTTAATAGAGTCCTATTTTAGGAGTATTTTTCTAATTGATCAGTACAAAAGAAAAATACTAATTGATTCTCCTTCCATATATTTTAGGAGTCCCATATATTTTAGGAGTCTAGTTAATCTAATAAAAATAATTAAATAATAAATTGAAGAAAATAGTGAAAAGACAGTTTTGTTTAAAGGAGAGTCATTTAATGAATGATAAAAAATTCAAATCACTATTCTAAGGGACTTCACACTTTTAATATATTATAGATAGTAATTTCATCCTAATGGCTGGATGTTTAAAATCGAATATACATGAGCTTCAATTTGTCATCATCATCTTATAGGATAATATGAACTCAATTGGAAAAAGCGACAATAGGCCAAGAGACGATGAATCACCTCAATTCATGGTGTTGGATAAATCTCCTGTATTTTTGTGGACTTGATATGAAAATATGACAAATCAAGAAGAGAAATAATGTTCAAACACTTAGGATTTTACAAAGCCTCTTGTATGTTGAGCCACAGAGGAATGTGATAGGAGCCTTAGTTCATTTTTGGGATCTATTGAACAAGGTATTTCGCTTCTCGGACTTTGAATCACCCCTACTCTGAAAGAAATAAGAACATTTATGGGAAAGGGCAAGAATCTTCACTGAGGAGAAACTATGATACCAAAACATGTTAATGGTGAAAGATTTTTGGAGTTGTAGCAAGCCAATGAGAAAAACATAGGTGGTTGTCTTGATAATGGATGGATGCATTTGGAGTTATTCTATAAAAGGTATGGCCAAAGAGATGAATTTGATTTGTTTGGAGCGAAACTCAACAATGATGGATGCCGTCTGACCTGAAAAAAGCATAGTTATGAAGCCTTACTAGTAACTTTTTTGGGGATCATGATATTTTCAAAAAGAGAAGGAAATATCAATATAAACTTAGCCGCAGTCATTACAGCTTTTGAAAAGAAGCCTAACATCACCCTCATGCCCATGATTCTAGTAGATATTTATCGTGCCTTGACAATGTGCAAAAATAGAGCAAATTATTTTGAGGAATGTAATATTCTATTGCAACTATAGATGATTGAGCATGTTTGTTATCACTCCTTCGCGGTTAGATTTCAAAGTTGAATAGAATGACTACATTAAAGGTCATAAGGATATGATTAAAGATAAAAAATTTCTAGAAGGAATTGGAGCTTGGGAAGAGTACTTGAAGGGATTGACTGTTAACAAGATTGTGTGGACTATTTGTGGACACATAAAATTTATTGGATCAAATTCATATAAAATTTAAATTTGATCTACATTTTATTGGGTTTAAACTTATTTTGGGCTTAAAAATATAATAAGCCTATTGTATTCCTCATCAAAGTCCATCGCACTTTGAAGCCCAAACTCATCAAGTGACGTGGTATCCTAGTCAAATCCAAGACCAATGAGACGTCGCCACATGTACAAATGATGTGGAAATCTCATTCAAATTCAACAACCAGTCAAAAGGCGCCAAGTGACAAAGTGACATGTTTTGGCCAATCACAAGCAACTAGGCCTACCCCCTACAACTATAAATAGGGGAGTAACATAACATTCTAAAGGGAAGAAAAGAAAAAGGAGGACATTCTGCAAGCATTGGAGGAAGTTTCTGCATTGACTGCACAACTCTTCAACGAATTGACTAACGGAGTTCTGTCCGGAGATCAACACGACAAGACGAAGTGCTATCAGACAATTTTTGGAGATCCAAACACATTTCTAGGAGGCTAAAATCATTCTACATTCGAGAATCATGCTGCAAAGGCCCTCGAATCACGAAAAATTTTAGGAGAGAAGAATCGAGAGAATAATAAAATTGTACCCGCAAAATTCATTTATATAAAATTATTCTTTTTGTTTATTTTATTTTTGCTTGCAGTTAATTTTCAGCGTCGATAAAAATTTGTTGCGAACAAATTGGTACGCCCAGTGGGACTTGTTCTGCTCTTCATCTCTTCCTCCTACAAGTCAAAGAAAATCACATATTCAACTACTACAATGGACTTCAGAAAAATCAATGAAGTTTCGTGCAAGAAGTCTACTACTGCCATGTCTATTGAGATCAAACTTGTTGGCCCCATCAATCGACGCAATCTCAACTCTTGTGCTTTGGATGGATCCCAATACTTCACCATTTTGGAGATGACAAAAAGAAAAAAATCTCAATTTTCAGCAGTAACTACAACCCCTGGGGGCAACTTTACATATATTTTATCAGATGAACCGTCTGAAACTGGCTGCAACTTTGGAGAATCTAAAAACTTAATGACTTCTCCAACTTCAACGAAAGTCAACACCTTCATGGTTGATACAATTGACTTGAACGAGATGTTTGCAATGATGGAGCAAACCATTGAAGCCTTGAAAAAGTTCGTTGATGAGAAAGATCATCAAATCGCCCGACTTATGAGCAAGTTAGATCTCTACAATCCTGGAGAGTCAAATTATAATCTAACACCGCGAGAAAAAGTTGATGGTGAATCTCTCCTCAAAACAAGTGACAATTATTGCGATGATCAATCCGCTTTAGTGGCTACTCTAATAGTTCAACAACTGCAAGATATGATTGTAAACACTATCAAATCATAATATGGCGGTCCATTACAAAGTTTTGTAGGATACTCAAAGCCGTATTCGAAGCGAATCGAGAGCTTACTGATGCCAATTGGATATCAACCGCCAAAGTTTTAATAATTTGATAGAAAGGGAAATCCAAGGCAACACATCGCTCATTTCGTTGAGACTTGTAGTAGTGCTGGTACACATTACGATTTTCTTGTCAAGCAATTTGTTCGCTCCTTGAAAGCAAACGCTTTTGATTGGTACACAGACTTGGAGTCTGAATTAATTAATTGTTGGGAGCAACTAGAAAGTCACTTCCTAAATCTCTTCTACAGTACCCGTCGTATGGTCTGCATGATGGAGTTGACAAACACAAGACAAAGTAAAGATGAGCCTGTACTGGATTACATAAATCGCTGGCAAACATTGAGCTTTGATTGTAAGGATCAACTTTCTGAAACTTCCGCAGTTGAAGTTTACATTCAAGGGATACATTGGGGCCTTGTATATATCCTCCAAGGAATTAAGCCTTGAACTTTTGAAGAATTAGCTACGCGCGCTCATGACATGGAGCTAAGTATTGTAAGTCATAGAATGATGTCACCTATTTTTGATCCTAGGAAGGAAGTCACGAAATTTGAAGACTCATCTGAAAACCAAATTGGGGAATCTATGACGACAATTGTGAGTTTTACGAAGTCCCCTATAAGACAAGAGTTAAAAAAGAAAGCTCCAAAGCAACAAATGCGAGAAGTGAAAAATCAACCAACCTTGAAAGAGTTAAAAGCAAGGGTATATCCTGTCACACCCCTTTTTACGCAATGCGTACTCCAAAACATTGGAATACATTTTTAAAGTTCGAAAGGGTTTTATTATTTAAGTGACAAGAAATGAAAATTTGTTTCGGAAAAAGGATTATTTGCATTTTTTATTCAGAGTCGCCACTTGGCATAATCCGGTGTGCCAAGTCACCTTTAGAAAATCCTTTTCGAAATCGTTTGACTCTTAAACTGGTTTTGCGAACAAAGATTCCGGTTAAGGAATTCTGTTGACCAAGGGGAAGGTGTTAGGCACCCCTCGATCCCGTGGTTTGACCACAGTCGCCTGGTGGAGGGTATCGACTAATTTGGCATTACAAATGTATAAAACACATAAAACAATCCATCCAAACACATGAAACAAAACAAATCCAAAATTAGTGTCCAGTCCAATTATACAATCCCGAAATAGAAAAATGCAAAAATATAAACCTACACTAACCTATATTAATCCTAAACTATGCTCCAAAGCTTTACCCGATGCCTCGGGCCTTGATAACGAGCGTCCTCCGAGTACAAGATACCTCGGGGCATTCCCCGGATAAAATAATACAAGTGCTTCGGGGCATTCCCCGGTCAAATGAATACATTTCTTAGTGCGGAAAAAATAAAACTATTCAACAAAATTTCAAACACTCCACAGAATTTCCAACATTCAACCGAAGCCACGAATCCTAAATTTTGCCTACCCAAACTACGTTTGCCTAAACCAATCGGCGCATCATGATACTACCCAATCAAATACTCGTATTTGCTTCAAAATAACCAACGACAATAAATCAAAACAATATTCATTCTTTATCAATTCCTACCCTCCAACCCCACATTCCATTTTTTATACCAAATTCCAACGATTCAAGACAGTCATCTCAACAATCCACAACCATCTATTCAATGAAATCGAACACCGAATTAATGTCACCAAAATTCAACCACACATCAGGCAAATCAAACACGTATAGTAAAGTAAAATTAGAAGAGATAGAGTTGGACCTTAAATTTGAAGCTTTCAAACTCAATGTTATTCGAATAAAGAGAGTCCGCACCCGAAAACCTCGAGCCGAACCTTAACACCAACAATCCAACTCGACAAATAAAGATCCGTTCACCGGTTACTATTCACCGGTTACTGTTCACCGGTTACTGTTCACGGTTACTGTTCACGGTTACTGATCACGGTTACTGTTCACCGGTGTTTTTTTTTTGTTTTTTTTTGTTTTTGTGAGGAAGATTATTTTGTCATTGTTGTTATTGTGGAGAAGATGATGATCAAAGCCTTTCTTCTTTTCCTCTTAGAATTTTTCTTTTATAATGGGCATGGATTTGTTATGATGTGGGAATTTTGGTGGGTCCCCCATATATTCTTTCTTTATGGACAAGAAAAAGGAGGGGGGGATCATATGGGTAGTTAGGGTAGGTGAAAGCTTTTGATTGGGTAGGTTGTTAGGATAAGATAAATTAGTTAGAGGTATTTTTTTTATTTTTTTTTTGTATTTTTGTATTTTGTGGAGGGATAATTACACGGGGTAGGGTACACGGTAGGATAACATAAAATGGGTAAAGTGAATAAAAATGGAACTTCAAGAGGACGAAATCACGTGTCTACATCATGCCCCCTTTGACTGTAAACACGCAGTGTTTTCAGACAAAGAAGTAGACAACGAGATAGAATTTTGTCCCGACCATTATTCAAAAGAAGAAACAGAAGAAAGAAGGACTATCGGGTTTTGAATTAGGACAGCCTACCCAACCAAGTTATGAGAGGATCGAGTGACAAGCATCTCAACTTTTGGACGGCGGTGGACTATACCGAGCTGGAGAGTCAAGTGAGGTTCCATCGAGGTTCCGGTCCGCGGCTCTGTTATTACATCAAAAATAAAGATTAAAAGCTAAAACATAAAGAAAATTACAAAAATCCTATCTAAACAGCTTTTGTTGGTTCTTGACTCGACTTTCATCACCCTGTTCTCCAGGCAGGCTCCTGACTTGCAATTTCTTTTCCCTTGTTGCTTGGCTTTCAATTGCTTCACTTTGTTGCTTGACTCTTTTGTTTCTTCACCCTATTCTCCAGGCGGGCTCCTGACTTGCTATTTCATCATTTTGTTGCTTGAATTTTCATTTTCATCACTCTGTTCTCCCGGTGGGATCCGAACTTGCTATTTCATCACCCTGTTCTTCAGGCGGGCTCCTGCCTTGCTATTTCATCACCCTGTTCTTCAGGCGGGCTCCTGCCTTGCTATTTCATCACCCTGTTCTTCAAGCGGGTTCTTGCCTTGCTATTTCATCACCCTGTTCTTCAGGCGGGCTCCTGAAACTCAAAATTAAAACTAGAACGAAAATTATCCCAAACAAGAATTATAAATAATTAGTATTTCATTTTTTGAAAACATTGTCCCATTTTCCAAGAGGGTCCTGACCAGAAGGTGAAATCCCATTTTTCATGAGGGTCCTGAGCAGAAAGTAAAAATATCTAAACAAAAACTAAAGTCCCATTTTTCAGGAGGGTCCTGAACTGAAAGTAAAATCCCATTCTTCAGGAGGGTCCTGAACAGAAAGTAAAGTCCCATTTTTCAGGAGGGTCCTGAACATAAAGTAAAATCCCATTTTTCAGGAGGGTCCTGAACAGAAAGTAAAGTCCCATTTTTCAGGAGGGTCCTGAACAGAAAGTAAAATCCCATTTTTCAGGAGGGTCCTGAACAGAAAGTAAAATCCCATTTTTCAGGAGGGTCCTGAACATAAAGTAAAATCCCATTTTTCAGGAGGGTCCTGAAAGTAAATTCCCATTTTTCAGGAGGGTCCTGAACATAAAGTAAAATCCCATTTTTCAGGAGGGTCCTGAACATAAAGTAAAATCCCATTTTTTAGGAGGGTCCTGAACAAAAAGTAAAGTCCCATTTTTCAGGAGGGTCCTGAACAGAAAGTAAAATCCCATTTTTCAGGAGGGTCCTGAACATAAAGTAAAATCCCATTTTTCAGGAGGGTCCTGAACAAAAAGTAAAGTCCCATTTTTCAGGAGGGTCCTGAACAGAAAGTAAATTCTCATTTTTCAGGAGGGTCCTGAACATAAAGTAAAATCCCATTTTTCAGGAGGGTCCTGAACATAAAGTAAAGTCCCATTTTTCAAGAGGGTCCTGAACATAAAGTAAAATCCCATTTTTCAGGAGGGTCCTGAACAGAAAGTAAAGTCCCATTTTTCAGGAGGGTCCTGAACAGAAAGTAAAATCTCATTTTTCAGGAGGGTCCTGAACAGAAAGTAAAATCCCATTTTTCAGGACGGTCCTGAACAGAAAGTAAAGTCCCATTTTTCAGGAGGGTCCTGAACATAAAGTAAAATCCCATTTTTCAGGAGGGTCCTGAACAGAAAGTAAAATCCCATTTTTCAGGAGGGTCCTGAACAGAAAGTAAAGTCCCATTTTTCAGGAGGGTCTTGAACAGAAAGTAAAGTCCCATTTTTCAGGAGGGTCCTGAACATAAAGTAAAATCCCATTTTTCAGGAGGGTCCTGAGCTGAAAGTAAATTCCCATTTTTCAGGAGGGTCCTGAACATAAGGTAAAATCCCATTTTTCAGGAGGGTCCTGAACAGAAAGTAAAATCCCATTTTTCAGGAGGGTCCTGAACAGAAAGTAAAATCCCATTTTTCAGGAGGGTCCTGAACATAAAGTAAAATCCCATTTTTCAGGAGGGTCCTGAACAGAAAGTAAATTCCCATTTTTCAGAAGGGTCCTGAGCAGAAGGTAAAATCCCATTTTTCAGGAGGGTCCTGAACAGAAGGTAAAGTCCCATTTTTCAGAAGGGTCCTGAACAGAAAGTAAAGTCCCATTTTTCAGGAGGGTCCTGAACATAAAGTAAAATCCCATTTTTCAGGAGGGTCCTGAACAGAAAGTAAAATCCCATTTTTCAGGAGGGTCCTGAACAGAAAGTAAAAATCCCTGGATATGCATTTCCAATGGTAACTGAATCAAGTGAAACAAATTTGCCCCTGTTTCAATCAAAGAAAAATTTGTCAGTTAAAAACTTAGTGGTGGCTTGCAGATCTTGGCTTTTCAGGTATCTGCCCAACACTCGTTCCTTTCATCTTTGTTCCAAATTGCTAATACTTGTCGTGTCTTGCCGCATCATTGACCTGGATCCAGATTGAGGGAAATGAGTTCTGACTCAAACAATGGGTTTCCATTTTTACCATGCCCCTGAGGTGCACTCTTTTCCCAAATCCGAAATGCTTCTACGAATCCAATAGCCTGTCGGTTGATAGATTTCCTTTGCTTCGTGTTGAATTACGATCATATTTCTTTTCTGTGTTGTTCCTTGGCTTTTCCTCATATAATTGGAAAGACTGGTAGTAAATTTTGAAATCCTTTCTTGCTTGTTTTGACACAGACTTGACTTAAAATGTAAAGAAATGATGGTGACTTTTATTTTGATAAATGACATAAAAAAAAGCATGAATATGTAAATGAAAGAAAGAGGGAAATGTCCCATATTCAAGAAGAAAACTTATCTGAATACGACAACCAACTCCAATGAGTATGACATGCATTTAGGATTGAGTTGCCTGATCTTCCTATCCAAAACTCCCCATTTGTTGTCGAGTTTGTGCCTTTGCCGTTGAGCCGCTTCTTCAAGTCTATTGGACTCATACATCACATTCGACTGACGACATCTAAAAAGACATTCGCCAACAAATCTCTTTCTTTTCACTTTTCACTTTTCTCTTGAACTCTCCCTCGCCTTACGGTGCCCGTGAGGGTTTTCACCAATAAGACTTCTCATTTTTGTATTTCTCTCAACTCACCATCGCCTTATGGTGCCTGCAAAGGTTTTCACCAATAAGACTCTCTCATTTTTATTTTCTCACAACTCACCATCGCCTTATGGTGCTTGCAAAGGTTTTCACCAATAAGACTCTCTCATTTTTGTATTTCTTTCATGATTTCTTATGCTGAGGGAGATAAGCGGTACTTCGCAATGTATCGTCATATCCATTGCATGCTTAGCCTTAACACTATCAAAAATTGATCTGAAGGACTTTCTTTGGTTGTAACTTGGCTTTTGGTCAAGGTTAGAAAAGATGGTAAGAGGCTCAAACGATACTTGAAGTGGGGGTGGGACTTACAACTTTTGGAATCGACTCAAACAATGCATTAACTCATGCCCCAGTTTTGTTGACTGAGTGAATCTTAAATCTTTATTTGGTTGGACCGAGCCCAAAATAGGGCAGCCTACGTATCTCACTCCCGAGAGAGGAGAATCAGGTCGCACGTAGTTCCATCAGCTTGTTCTTTGTTTTGATTTGATTTTTTTTCTTTTATTTTCGAACTCTTTCTTTTATTCTTATTTTCTTGACATTTATCTTTGACTCTATTTTGATTCCAAAAGAGGGATATGAAAGAAAAATAAACGAGGCTCAAACGGGTAAACAAAGGGTGACACAATGTTTGGATAGAAGAATAAAATGCCTTCATCATATCAATCTAAAAAAATGCAAGTACTAAACATGCAATAAACTCAAACAATGCAACAATGATGTCAGATGTGTTATTAACCTATATATATATACTAGTTTCACGAGGCCCGTGCTAAGCCTGGGCCCAAGTTATAGATATATAATTAGAAATTTCATATAATTATAATATTTTAATTTAAAGAGATAAATCTTATATCGTATTTTCTTACTGCATATTTAATATGTATCTCCTTAAATTTATCTCTAAAAAGTATGAAGTATTTGTACTAAATTACTCGATAAATAATGTAAGGAGTAATTTAATATTTCCTCTGATTCATATTTTATGAATTTATTTTTGCTTGGGCACACTTTTATAATTAAGTTTCTCCAAGAAAGTAATTTTTTTTTACTTTATTATCCTTGAATAATTAATATCAATTTAATATAGTTTCTGAATTATGCAAAAATTGACTTATCTAAATAAGAAAAAAGGTTTGAAGAAATTATTAATATGGTATTGACCATGTATAAGATCATTTATTACCCCCTCGTAAAAATTAGGGATAGGAGAAGGGGAAACGGAAGAGGTGGATTAAATTGTGGGAATTGAATCTTCATCAACAAAGTGAGAGTTCATGTAGTCAATCAAGCTACTAAGACTCCCTACTCCCTCGTTTCAATTTGTTTGATATATTTTTCTCTTTAGTTTTGTTTAAAAAGAATGATTACTTTTCTTTTTATCAATTCTTCAATTTTAACAATCCACTTAACATATTTAATACACAATATTAAAAAATATTTTAGTACGTTCGACATATCCTTAATTTACAAACATAAAATTTAAAAATTTAGTTGATTTTTTAAAATTTTCTTTTAGACTAAAATATGTCAAATAAATTAAAATGGAGGAAGAATATGAACAAAGGAATAAGCAAATATTAAAAATAAAAAATAAAAAAATAAGTAAGAATAATCAAAGATTGAAAAAAAAAAGGGAATCAAAAGAAATAAGGAGAAGACCGATTAACAACATCAATATACAACCAACCGTAGAGTTCCATGTTATAGTGGACAAAGAAAATAGAAAAAACTCAAATATGTCATCGAATTATAGAAAATGGTTCATTCATGTCATTCATTATAAGTTGGGAAAAGGCTCAAATATGTCATCGATCTTTGAGAAAAGGCTCATCTAAGTCATTCATTTAAAGTTTGGTTCATTCATGTTATTGCCGTTACACAAAAGACTCATTCATGCCATTTTTTAGCAATCTAGTATGGTGATTTTTGACAAAACCATTTTGTACACGTGGTCAGCAATGATTCGTCCACGTCATTAATTAAATAAGCCAAAAAAATTAAGAAAAAAGGCTCAAATATATCATTGAACTATTAGAAATGACTCATTTATGCCATCAGTTAAAAGTTTGGCTTATTCGTGTCATCGCCGTTATAAAACCAACCCATCCATACGATTACTTTTTAACGGTGAATTTTCAAAAATAGCTTTACCACGTGACATTTTATTAGAGGTATGCATCATTAATTAAAATAAATCAATATTAATTTTAAAATATCTTAGACCCATTAAAAAGAACCGATCCATTTAAGATAACCCGACTCACACCCATTAAAGTATTATTTTTTCTACAACAACAACTATATTTCTGATCATAAAAATTGTGATTAGTGTATATTCTCTGGCTATTTCTTGTTGATTCTAAATCATTATAAATTTGTGCTTATAGAAGCCTCAAAAGTTCTATCATACAATAATTTTTTTTTATCCTACAATAACTGATTAGTTGTAATTCCACTGACTCCAATATATACTCCAGAGTTGCAAGAAAGAGAAGCCAATGAACGATTAAGGCAAGCAAGAAAAAGGACGCGTACCAATAAAGCTTCTCTATTCTACCATCATACTAACTAATTTCAGATATTTTGAAATTAATATAGATTTATTTTAATTAATGATGTGGATCTCTAATAAAAGGCCACGTGACAAAACTGTTTTTGAAAATTCACCGCAAAAAAGTAATCGCATGGATGAACTGATTATATAACGGCAATGGCACGAATGAGCTGAGCTTTTAACCGATGGCATAAATGATCCATTTCTGATAATTCAATGACATAGTTGAGCCTTTTCTCTTATTTTAATTAATGATGTGGACCTCGATTAAAAGGCCACATGACAAAACTGATTTTGAAAATCCACCTTAAAAATAATGACATGGATGAGCTGATTTTGTTATGGCGATTGCATGAATGAGCCAAACTTTTAACTAATGGAATTAATGAGCCATTTCTGATAGTTCAATGACATATTTGAATCTTTTCTATAAGTTTGCCTAATTTATGTCATCAACTTTAAAAGTTGGACCATCTATGCCACTGTCGTTACAGAAAAATTCACTTGTTCCATTATTTTACAAGGGTGATTTTGCAAAACTACTTTGCCACATGACTTCTTATTAGAAGTCCACGTCACCAAATCTAAATCAACCAATATTACGTAAATCAAAATAAAAAATCATACTCATTAAAATAAAACTTGACACGACTAATGAATTTGATTTTGTTTTTAATTAGTTCAACTTTTATTTTTAAAAAGTTCAATTTTTTTTAACTATGTGAAACATATTTTATTTTAACGAATTTTATTTTTAAATTTTTAGTTTTTAATTTTAAGTAATATTAATTGATTTAGATTTATAATATGAATCTTTAATAAGAGGTCATGTGACAAAAATAATTTTGCAAAAATTACTATTATAAAATGTTGGCATTAATGAACTTTCTATAACGACAGTGACGTAGGTGAGCCAAACTTTCAATAATAGTGACATAGATGAGCTTTAAATGATAGAGACATAGACGAGTCAAACTTATAATGGATGAGATAAATATATCATTTTTAATAATTCGATAAAATATTATAATTTTTTTCCAAGAAAATAAAATAAGTAAACAAATTACAGCAAAACAATGAAGTGACCACGTGTAGCTTTTCGAAGAAAATAAAATAAGTAAACAAATTACAGCAAAACAATGTAGTAGCTTTTCCAAGAAAATAAATTAAGTAAACAAACTATAGCAAAACAATGAATTGACCACGTGTAGCTTGACTATTTGCTGTCATAAAAGCATATTCCTCTTTTCCTTTTGTGAGGACGACGAATCTGAAGATTGTCGTTTATATATAGTGTAAATATATGTTGCATCGAGTAAAAATCTCAATAATTTAAGCGAGAGTATAATTTTCTTTTTGTTTCACTTTTAAGAATAAATAGTACATCAAATTAAATACTGAATAAGAAATAAATTCAATATTACTAATATCAATACTACTAATTCTAATATTACTAACCCTATTCAGTACTATACCAAACGACCGCTAAAGGATCAACTAAATGCAAGTGGTATTCCAATGAAGGTCTTAACAGAATGAAAATATTACACACTAATTCATATGTTAATGTATGATTTAAGACAATCAATATACGATCTATCTCAAGAAATGCAGGAAGAAACTAAAGGTTGCGAAAACGATATTAATTGAGTGTCATTACATTTGTTCTCAAATTATCCCAAAGAATCAATTCTACTCATTTTGAAATCACAAAGGAGGATGCATATAAGCTAATAACAAATGTCAGTAGGGGCAGAGGCGAACCCAGGATTTGAAGTCTGTGGGTGCACCAGTGTTGTCAAAGATGTGCATAAGCCTCGAAGTAAGACTCAAAATATGTTGAGCGCTCGTTAAAGACGCGCATAAGCCTCGAAGTAAGACTCAAAATGTGTTGAGCGCTCGTCTCGCTTAATGTACAGCTTAGGTTCGAATTTCTGATACATACTTTTCCTTGTCAATGAGGCTTTCTGAGGAGACGAACACTAAACAATTGATATTTCACTTTATAAAAAAAAATTAATTTTTTTGTTCATATATTTGTCATTCATGCTTATATTATTAGTCTTGGACTAGACATATATTTATATCTTTTCTACCTTTATGCATTTTTCGTTAAATTTCACGCTTTATTTGTACTTTGTACTTAAACACAATAAACCTTCAAGCTTTTTTACGCTTATTACTTTTGATAATATTGTGGAGCACCAATATTATCTTAAGAGGTTAAAATAAAATTCAGTGTCGATTGAGGAATATTATCATATTCAACAGGTCTCTAAAGACATGAACAATATGAAAAAATAAATATATAGAACAAATAAAAATTTTAAGCTAATAACTTTACTTTCATAGAATATGAAGTTTACTTTTAACATTTATAAACGATTAGTTATGGTAGCTCAATGGTCAAAGAGGGTTCCCCTTATGGACTGGTCGCAAGTTCAAATCCCCTGTAACGCCCTGAATCTGGTACCCAGAATGCTACACGATGCCCGTGACCCCGAAGGACCACAAACTAACTGTAACGCCCGTGACCCATGACTGATATCTATAATTGAGCATTGCATGATATACTGTATAAATGTGGAATATAAGCTGTAAGGCCGTAAGGTTCAAATCTGTAACATATCTGATAAAAAAATTTCTGAACGGGGTATAAAAATACCCAAAAACTGAAATAAATTATCTGAACTTACTGTAGTCTGAAAGCTTCTAAACTGTCTGAAAATTGTGGAGTTGATGGGACATGTCCCCAACTAACTCCGAACTATTGAAATAAACTAAGTACTGAAGGAACAAAATAATTAAATAATAACATCCTCGAATGATAAGGACTCACTGTTCACTCTGACTACTGAAACTGAAATGCTACTGATGCTCTGGATCTCATGCTTCTGAACCTATGGTATAAAAATACCATAGTATAAATGCGTCAGTACGATTGAATGTACTGGTATGTAAGTGAGGTAGGCGGAATGCAAAGGGTTCATATGCATGAACAATACTAACTGACTGTATAACATGAACGTGAGAATACATACATGGATAAGTAACTAAAACTGAATCCGTGGTAATACTGACTACAGAGTCTGAATACTGATAACCTGAACTACTGATAACTGAGATAACTGGTACTGAGTGACTGTATCTGACAGTTTAGATTCTTATGAAACTAGCTGAGTTCTGTACTGTACTGAGTGACTGTATCTGACAGTCCTGATATCTGAAGAACTACCTGAGTTCTATTACTGAGACTGAGTGACTATATCTGACAGTCCTGATTCTGTAACTGAAACTGTGAGAGAATTCATCTAACCGACTTGCCCCTAATAAGCTATTATAGCTGAGTTGGGGTCCAATCTGTAACCCCAATTGGAAAGGTATCAATACTGTGCCACTGATAAGGACAAGCTGTTAGTGATCCTCATCTGACAGTGTCCCCAAAGGAGAACGGTGGGACTCTCATCTGACAATGTTAATCCACCTCATCAACCCTCAACTGACAGTGTTAATGTCACAACATATGCTGGCTACATAGTTCTGGAACGTAAGGATTGCTTCTAAGAATCACACTCTCTACTGACAGTGTGTGTTCCCATCCTTGGGTTCACTCGGTGCTGAATCCTACCCCCATCTGAATAGACACTGAACTGGACTGGACTGGACTGATTTGTTACTGATTGTACTGATAACTGGACTGAACTGAGTTCACTGGATTCTGTTGACTGACGGAATACTACTGAGATCTGATAACTGACTGAGATTTCTGAGTACTGAGATTACTGGATTATTGAGATTACTGAGTACGGACTGATACTGAATTTACATTTTTCTAAGTCATGTGACTGACTGAATTCTATTGATTGTGGCTTGACTGAGAGTATCGTGAAAACTGACATTGGCTCTAGGCACACAACTAAATTGTCGGGTACAAGTACCCCCAGGACTCGATAGAAGAAAACTGACAAAGCATAACAGTCTTGAATACTCGACCAACATCAACAATCCATAATACAATAAGTTGGGGATTTCATGAAGTACATGGTTATCATAATTTTGTACATGATAGGAATGCATATACTCAATGTCATAATTTCATACTCTAACATCATGAGCATTCCAACAAACATCTACATTGCACATCAATAGCATGGGAGTCATTTGAACATAAGGGTAAAACATGAATCCTTCACTTAAGTCACAATTGAGTCATATTACATAATTTCTTGTCTCTTAAGCATTTTGTCAAACACTTAGGGTGCATGACTTAGGGCATGGCATAATTATCAAATTAACATATCATAACCAACTAAAATTCATGATTTTCAACTCACATGCTAACATGTTTTCATAAAAACACATAAAGATTCCAACTTGGGAATCATACAACAACAACCACATGAACATAATCAATACATAGCATGAATATCATAATTCATAGATTAAAACTTGATTCTTGGGTTTCATGGACGAAAGGAATCCATGAATGAACATTATGCATACCTGAGAAAGAAAACCTTGAAGGTTCTTGGAGTTCTTGGATGGATTTCTTGAGATTGACCTTGATTCTCAAGGGGGTTTTGTTTTCTTGAGAGAGAATGTTCTTGATATTGAGAAAAACGTGAATAATAAGTAGCTAAGGACGTTTTTAGGGTTTAAATCCCACATCTGGGTGGAATAAAATCATGGGAAAAGACCCATTTAATCCTAGACACGTCTTTTAATTTTTGTGAAAATTTTCCGATTAGGACCCCTGGCGCGACGCGACACCATCGCGCTGTGTCTCTGGAAAGTGACAACTGAAAAATTGCATGGTAGCGCGATGCGGTACAATTGTGTTGCCACTTTGGACGCGACCTGAAATCTCATCGCGACGCGGTGGTATTGCGTTGGAACAATAGAAAAGGACAATTGTGAACTGGTTCTTTAGCGTGATGCGCCACTATCGCGGAACAACACTGTTAATTGACAATTACTGTTTAAGCTGGCTCCGCAACGCACTGATGGCTCAGGTGATACACTGTCTCACTAAAAAGGCTCTAACTCTTCACCCGGGTGTCGGATTTGGGCGAATTCGGTATCGATGCATGCTTATTGAATTTCCCACACAACAAAAAGTGAAAATCTTGAAAATTCTACATATATAAAAGTGTATTTATCTTTAAAGCATGTCTTTGACATCTTCGAAACGAATTTAAGTTAGGTAGAAGTACGGGGTATTACATCCCCATTCCAGCAATTTTGTTGTTATGGACTGGTCAAGGATCTATCCGTGGTTGCGTAATGCATGCATTAGTTTTGCGCATTATTAATACATTGTTGGTACAGTTTTTCATCCTATGTTATTAGTAATATTTGTATTAGTTATACACACTATTTGATATTGAAGAGTTTATTACTAATGCATGAAAATCCATGATATTGGTAATGCAATGGATCTAATGCATACATTAGTGTGGTTAAAGTCACAAATACCCCTCAAAATTTTTCCTACATCCTTTCTACCATATTTATGAATGGTATTTTTATTAAAAATTATACAATTCATGTTATTTTTAATACACCAAACCAAATGTTGCATAAGGAAAATGCAAGCATATATAACCAATACAAGTACAACTAATGCAAGAATTACTAATACAAACATTACTAATATACTATATTTTACATTATTCTTATACACTCACCAGAAGACTCCTTAATAATTGTAATAATAAGTTACAATTAATTTATTCAGTTGTTCTTCTAGAAAAAATTAAAGAGGCACACATGACATGACTATTTATTCGATCGCCTAGAGAAATTGTAAGAGCAACTAGTAGTAGGAGCAAACATGAATGGGTTGGTTCAGGTTTCTTAGATACCAAATCAAACTATTGTGTCGAGTTTTTAAATCTATAAACCAAATTAATAAAACTTGAGTTTGTCAATCTCGGATTTTTTTGAATTTCTTGATTTTCTTGGATATTTCAAAATTTTTGGACTTTTTTCATTTAAGTCTTCATACAAATATATAATTAACTTGTGATTTAAATATTTCTTTAGTCCTAACAACATGCAACGATCTTAGAGTATTCTTTAAGAAAATAACATAAAATATAAAATGAGCATGACTATAAAATATTCAACAAAAAAAAATAAAAAATCGCATAAATAAGTTTTGCATATAGTTAAGTTATAATAAAAATATAATTAAATCGTGCTAAAAATATAGGTAATATATTTATTCAAAACTAAAGAATAGATATCTAACATTATTATTATATTCCTAGTGTTTTTAATAGAATAATTTTGTTAGCATTAGTATTGATTTGAACTTTATTTGAGTTATTAATATCTATGGGCTAAAACTTATCTAAACATTCAAAATTCTATGTTTAAACTTAAAATACTATGTTGAAATTTAAAAAACAATGAAAAATTTAAGAAGCATTTATAAATTACATCACAGTAAATATTTTATGTATTAATTTTTCAAATAATATAAATATAATATCGGGTTAGTTCAGGTTGGTTTGACCTTTTTTAGTTTAAACCATACAAAATCAATTATGGTCCTGTTATTTCTTTCAAAATCAAACCAAGTCAAACTAAATCATTAATCGAATTTTTTTTGTTTGACTTAATTTGCAGTTTGGTATGGTTTTCGGTTCGATTTTGTTCCCCCCTAAATCTAGGAGCACTTTTATCTTATCAACTCCAGACTTAAATACTACTTGTGAATTAAAAACAAGTAGAGAAATTAATCTCCTCCTTGATTGTAACCAAACAAGATTGCATACATATATATAGCAGTAGCTTCTCTCCACGTTGTAAATTAAACTCCATAGTGCACTATTCTTCAGCCCTATACCTTATTCCTAAAACAGGGGTAAGACAAACACATTCATTTTTAATTATGGTGTTAAACGCAATGTCGATAAATAACAATAGGAAGTAGAGGGCAGTTAACATTGGCAGATAGAGACATCACCGTGCGAGCGAAGGAAGAGACTTGATGGATGATGGGCAGTATTCTGCACAAAAGCACACCTACAGAGCTTAGTATTTCCAAACTGAGAACTGATCATTGGTGATTTGTAGATTCTTTATCTTCAATTTTTGTTGTAATTGCAATATAAAAGGCAGAGTAATAATATATAGCAAATGATTAGCAGGGTTGGCTCGATCATAAAGCTGCAAAAGCAATGGCTTGGGGCTTCAATTTTTAGGGCCTCATTTTTTCTAAATATTCTTACTAATTGACAATGGAATGCACGTATGACACACAAAATGCACTTAAGTCGAACGATATACATGTACGTGGTACAAGACGCACGAATGGCACACGAGATACACGTATGATGCACACAAAAGCTAATTTTATCAAATATATTTAAAACTTTTGATTAAGATTTGACTTTACGCCACCAAATTTGTTGAGTCGTCCTTGACGGCTAGCTATATTTTTCTTCTTTGACATAATAAAGAGAGTAATGATACAACCATGACCGACAGACGCCTTGACTAGCTGGTGGCTACCAACTGCCACTCCACTTTTCTGGGTGGTGGAAATTTATGCTTTATTTAATTAATTTATTTATTTAAAAAAAGAAAAAAAAATTATTCAATTGGAGATTTTTTTTAAAATAAAATAAATAAATTAAATTAAAGAGTTTAATGGCTTGTTTCGAACAAAAAATAAAAAAATATAGTGTATTTTTCTCGTAGTCTAGTCATTGTATTTTGTTTTCTTCTTTCCCCTTTTAAAATCACTTGAACTCTTCTACGAAGGAATTGCCTTTTTGATTTCGCTGTGCCTTATGTCCATTTCTTTTGTTATCAAAATATCTTTTAAGAATATCATAGAGTTCAATTTTGCAAAATAAGTTAAAGTTTTTATCAAACCATCTAGTCCATTATTTTTGTTTCAATAATTTGATCATTTCTAATGAGTCTAGTCCAAACGTTATTAAAATCTCGTCCCAACTCTAATATATTTTTAGAAGAACTTCAATACCTCTTATCCTGCCAATTTTTATTTTCTCATGTTTTTATTAAAATCGAGTTTCACTTTTATTTTGTTATTACTTTATTTTTTAATTATTAAAAGAAAAACTATTTCATCTTAATGTTTGGATGTTTAATAGAACTAGTTTAGGTGTACACGTCTCGCGCGTGTACCTCACTTTATTGAGTTCAAACGTTACACTAAATAGGATATTTGTTTAAATAATAAAGATGAATACAATAATTAAATTCAACATCTTTTGAAAAATTTATTTAATTAAACCTAACCTTTACCAAAAAAAATTCTCAAAGCCGATCGACATTCATTTACTACCTGTAAACTGTGATAAAATAATACAATGATAAAGACATCAAAACAATATAATTAAATGTAACCTTTACACAAAAATTTTCTCAAAGCCGTGCAACACTCATCCACCACCTGTAAACTGTAACAAAATAATACGACAATAGAGATATCAAAATAATACAACTAAACTTTACATTTACACAAAAAAATTCTCAATACAGAGATATAAAAATAATACAATTAAACTTAATCTTTACCTAAAAAAATTCATCAAAGTCGATCGACATTCATCTACCACCTGTAAATTCATCTACGACTTGTAAACTACAACAAAATAATACAACAGTGATCACAGACCCTCAGTTTTGATGAAAATAATTCTTGTCTGAACGAAAATTTTAAAACTATATATATACACACATACACACACATTGAATTCTATTATGTTGACAAAAATAGTGAAGAAGTTGAGAGTTAGAAAATTAAACATCCAACAATCTAGACATCCAACCGAATCAAGTTAGATGAGCACAGTCATATTTCCCGATAAGTACACTAGTTTCTTCTTTAGTTGAACATGAATCTCAATATTTATAGAAGTATTTTCTTAATAGAGTCCTATTTTAGGAGTATTTTTCTAATTGATCAGTACAAAAGAAAAATACTAATTGATTCTCCTTCCATATATTTTAGGAGTCCCATATATTTTAGGAGTCTAGTTAATCTAATAAAAATAATTAAATAATAAATTGAAGAAAATAGTGAAAAGACAGTTTTGTTTAAAGGAGAGTCATTTAATGAATGATAAAAAATTCAAATCACTATTCTAAGGGACTTCACACTTTTAATATATTATAGATAGTAATTTCATCCTAATGGCTGGATGTTTAAAATTGAATATACATGAGCTTCAATTTGTCATCATCATCTTATAGGATAATATGAACTCAATTGGAAAAAGCGACAATAGGCCAAGAGACGATGAATCACCTCAATTCATGGTGTTGGATAAATCTCCTGTATTTTTGTGGACTTGATATGAAAATATGACAAATCAAGAAGAGAAATAATGTTCAAACACTTAGGATTTTACAAAGCCTCTTGTATGTTGAGCCACAGAGGAATGTGATAGGAGCCTTAGTTCATTTTTGGGATCTATTGAACAAGGTATTTCGCTTCTCGGACTTTGAATCACCCCTACTCTGAAAGAAATAAGAACATTTATGGGAAAGGGCAAGAATCTTCACTGAGGAGAAACTATGATACCAAAACATGTTAATGGTGAAAGATTTTTGGAGTTGTAGCAAGCCAATGAGAAAAACATAGGTGGTTGTCTTGATAATGGATGGATGCATTTGGAGTTATTCTATAAAAGGTATGGCCAAAGAGATGAATTTGATTTGTTTGGAGCGAAACTCAACAATGATGGATGCCGTCTGACCTGAAAAAAGCATAGTTATGAAGCCTTACTAGTAACTTTTTTGGGGATCATGATATTTTCAAAAAGAGAAGGAAATATCAATATAAACTTAGCCGCAGTCATTACAGCTTTTGAAAAGAAGCCTAACATCACCCTCATGCCCATGATTCTAGTAGATATTTATCGTGCCTTGACAATGTGCAAAAATAGAGCAAATTATTTTGAGGAATGTAATATTCTATTGCAACTATAGATGATTGAGCATGTTTGTTATCACTCCTTCGCGGTTAGATTTCAAAGTTGAATAGAATGACTACATTAAAGGTCATAAGGATATGATTAAAGATAAAAAATTTCTAGAAGGAATTGGAGCTTGGGAAGAGTACTTGAAGGGATTGACTGTTAACAAGATTGTGTGGACTATTTGTGGACACATAAAATTTATTGGATCAAATTCATATAAAATTTAAATTTGATCTACATTTTATTGGGTTTAAACTTATTTTGGGCTTAAAAATATAATAAGCCTATTGTATTCCTCATCAAAGTCCATCGCACTTTGAAGCCCAAACTCATCAAGTGACGTGGTATCCTAGTCAAATCCAAGACCAATGAGACGTCGCCACATGTACAAATGATGTGGAAATCTCATTCAAATTCAACAACCAGTCAAAAGGCGCCAAGTGACAAAGTGACATGTTTTGGCCAATCACAAGCAACTAGGCCTACCCCCTACAACTATAAATAGGGGAGTAACATAACATTCTAAAGGGAAGAAAAGAAAAAGGAGGACATTCTGCAAGCATTGGAGGAAGTTTCTGCATTGACTGCACAACTCTTCAACGAATTGACTAACGGAGTTCTGTCCGGAGATCAACACGACAAGACGAAGTGCTATCAGACAATTTTTGGAGATCCAAACACATTTCTAGGAGGCTAAAATCATTCTACATTCGAGAATCATGCTGCAAAGGCCCTCGAATCACGAAAAATTTTAGGAGAGAAGAATCGAGAGAATAATAAAATTGTACCCGCAAAATTCATTTATATAAAATTATTCTTTTTGTTTATTTTATTTTTGCTTGCAGTTAATTTTCAGCGTCGATAAAAATTTGTTGCGAACAAATTGGTACGCCCAGTGGGACTTGTTCTGCTCTTCATCTCTTCCTCCTACAAGTCAAAGAAAATCACATATTCAACTACTACAATGGACTTTAGAAAAATCAATGAAGTTTCGTGCAAGAAGTCTACTACTGCCATGTCTATTGAGATCAAACTTGTTGGCCCCATCAATCGACGCAATCTCAACTCTTGTGCTTTGGATGGATCCCAATACTTCACCATTTTGGAGATGACAAAAAGAAAAAAATCTCAATTTTCAGCAGTAACTATAACCCCTGGGGGCAACTTTACATATATTTTATCAGATGAACCGTCTGAAACTGGCTGCAACTTTGGAGAATCTAAAAACTTAATGACTTCTCCAACTTCAACGAAAGTCAACACCTTCATGGTTGATACAATTGACTTGAACGAGAAGTTTGCAATGATGGAGCAAACCATTGAAGCCTTAAAAAAGTTCGTTGATGAGAAAGATCATCAAATCACCCGACTTATGAGCAAGTTAGATCTCTACAATCCTGGAGAGTCAAATTATAATCTAACACTGCGAGAAAAAGTTGATGGTGAATCTCTCCTCAAAACAAGTGACAATTATTGCGATGATCGATCCGCTTTAGTGGCTACTCTAATAGTTCAACAACTGCAAGATATGATTGTAAACACTATCAAGCACAATATGGCGGTCCATCACAATGTTTTGTAGGATACTCAAAGCCGTATTCGAAGCGAATCGAGGGCTTACTGATGCCAATTGGATATCAACCGCCAAAGTTTTAATAATTTGATGAAAAGGGAAATCCAAGGCAACACATCGCTAATTTCGTTGAGACTTGTAGTAGTGCTGGTACACATTACGATTTTCTTGTCAAGCAATTTGTTCGCTCCTTGAAAGCAAACGCTTTTGATTGGTACACAGACTTGGAGTCTGAATTAATTAATTGTTGGGAGCAACTAGAAAGTCACTTCCTAAATCTCTTCTACAGTACCCGTCGTATGGTCGGCATGATGGAGTTGACAAACACAAGACAAAGTAAAGATGAGCCTGTACTGGATTACATAAATCGCTGGCGAACATTGAGCTTTGATTGCAAGGATCAACTTTCTGAAACTTCCGCAGTTGAAGTTTACATTCAAGGGATACATTGGGGCCTTGTGTATATCCTCCAAGGAATTAAGCCTTGAACTTTTGAAGAATTAGCTACGCGCGCTAATGACATGAAGCTAAGTATTGTAAGTCATAGAATGATGTCACCTATTTTTTATCCTAGGAAGGAAGTCACGAAATTCGAAGACTCATCTGAAAACCAAATTGGGGAATCTATGACGACAACTGTGAGTTTTACGAAGTCCCCTATAAGACAAGAGTTAAAAAAGAAAGCTCCAAAGCAACAAATGCGAGAGGTAAAAAATCAACCAACCTTGAAAGAGTTAGAAGCAAGGGTATATCCTTTTCCCGACTCTGATGTTCCTGAAATTCTTGACGAGTTGTTAGCCAAAGAAGTCCTTGAACTTCCTAAGTCAAAGCGACCCAAAGAATCAAACAAAGTCGATGATCCTAAGTACTGCAAATTTCACCGCATTGTTGGTCATCATCCCACAAAATGTTTCACCCTAAAGGAAAACATCATGACATTAATGCAAGAGGGAAAGATCATCGTCGATGATGGCGATACAGCTGATGCAAATCATGTTAGCACCGAACTGGATCATAAAAAAGGTTCAATTTCAAAAGTTCTACAAGCTACGCGCTTCGTGGAATCATCAAAAGTTGAAGAAATCATCATGTTACAATTTGGGAACTTTGACCCAATTGAGGTTCGAGCCTTGAAGAAAACAACAAGTAAATTCATGGCAAACGACTTCTCTAATAGCAAGAAGGGTGACACTTAGACATTGATCGCTCACAAAAGAAAAAGTTGTCAAAGAGCTTCTAAACTCCAACTTTCAAAAGACGACACAAGATCAAATGCATATCTTCTTCAATCAATGGGGGAAATAAATACCAAATTGAAGTGCAATAATACTTCATTATAAAGGGTTGGGAGGAAAGCTACATTACAAGAATTCTTTCCCAAGTCGCTCCTTGCTACATTTGCTTAAACTGCAAGTCAAAAATGCTCATTACTGCACGAGCTTAAACTGCAAGTCAAAAATGCTCCTTGCTTCACGAGCTTAAACTGCAAGTAAAAAATGCTCCTTACTGCATGAGCTTAAACTGCAAGTCAAAAATGCTCCTTGATGCACGAACCTAAACTACAAGTCAAAAACGCTCTTTGCTGCACGAGCTTAAAATGCAAGTCAAAACTGTTCCTCGATGCACGAGCCTAAACTATAAGTCAAGATGCTCTTTGATGTACGAGCCTAAACTGCAAGTCAAGAACGCTCCTTAAGGCACGAGCATAAACTGTATGACGCTCCTTAAGGCACAAACATAAACTGTATGATGCTCCTCGATGCACGAGCGTAAACTGCAAGTCAAGATGCTCCTTGATGCACAAGCCTAAACTGTAAGTCAAGAACGCTCCTTAAGGAACAAACATAAACTGTATGACGCTCCTCAATGCATGAGCCTAAACTACAAGTCAAAACGCTCCTCGACGCACAAGCCTAAACTGTAAGTCAAAATGCTCCTTAAGGCACGAGCTTAAACTGTATCTCACTCCTGGACCGCATGAGTCTAAACCGTGAGAGACTCTCCAAAAAAAAAAGAAAAAAAATTTAGTATGAAGTTTGAACACATCTTTGGAGTCCTTTGAAGATGTCGTCCTTAAGGCAAAAGGATTCTTCATTTTCTACCGAGCAATAAAGTCTTCTCGACAAGAAAAAGACTTGTGGTACTTTGAATATTTTTCTATCCTGGCCTTCAACATATTGCAAAAGTGATGCGGCCCAAAACTTGAAGTAGAAGATAAAATTCATGAAGTATTCACAAGATGATGAGGAGTAGAGTATCATTGGATTTAGGCTGCAACTTCGGAAAAGTACCTGAGAAAATATGCAAGTTCTATGATGGTGGTTTTCACGTGGGATGTAAATCTGTGATTTCACTTCTCAATGCAAAAAAATGAAACCTAATTCCGATACTCCCACATCGAGATAAGGAGTTTATGGTGACGCTGCGCAAAGCTGAAATAACTAGCAAACCAAGATTAGAAACCCATTTTTGGAGCGATATCTGGGACTATTCGGATTGCATCTGATTGTGATTCTCGCGTGAGACGTGGCTCTACGAGTCTAGTTTCCAGCGCAAAAACGACTCCTGATTTTGATACTCTTACATCAAAATACAAAATTTATCATGATACTGCGCAAAGATGATAAAATAAACATATCAGGACATTGAATTCCATTTTTGTGAATCTAACAACTCATAGTTTTTTTTTCCCATCGGTGAATAAATATTTTTGAGGACATGCGCCTAGTACTTTCTCACCAAAGTCAGAAAAGGCTACTCCCTATGTCAATATTATCAATCTAGATGGCACCATGTACGTGCTCCTTGAAAAGAATGGGATGCTCTCACTCGAAACCTCTTTGTCGCCGAACCCTACGGATGAGATGCACCACATGCTTGCTTTGCAACAATGGACTGCAGACACTCAGAACTTCATCATCACAAGGTCACAAGAATGACACCAAGTACATGCTCACTGAAGCTAAAATGTAAAACTTTCAGCGTCGTCAATGATAAAATCAGATCATTCCAAGTCACTTTCTTATCAAGCAGTCCAAGTCACTTTCTTATCAAGCAGTAAGGAAGTAGTGCACTAAATGGTTCAACATCAATCATGTTGAATTTTTTGGTCTGACATCAAGACCATTTGCATAAACCTGCACACATCTATAGTGTTGACCAGATGAAGCTTCTCGGTTCTATGCGGATTGATTCCAACTACGTGAAACTTCAATCTGGCGATAAGTGTCGGTACCAAACGCACGATGCTTCAATTTTACATGATTAACATTGGGAGAAACAAATACCTTTGAAATCACGAGAATGAAAACACATTCATGAGTACTTCAAGTCTCGCCGCCAAGTTTCGGCAAGCCTACACGTCGACCAACCTTGAAGTAGGGGGCATCTGTGGACACATAAAATTTATTGGATCAAATTCATATAAAATTTATATTTGATCCACATTTTATTGGGTTTAAACTTATTTTGGGCTTAAAAAAATAATAAGCCTATTGTATTCCTTATCAAGGTCCATCTCACCTTGAAGCCCAAACTCATCAAGTGACGTGGCATCCCAGTCAAATCCAAGACCAATGAGATACCGCTACATGTACAAATGATGTGGAAATCTCATTCAAATTCAACAACCAATCAAAAGGCACCAAATGGCAAAGTGACATGTTTCGACCAATCATAAGCAATTAGGCCTACCCCCTACAACTATAAATAGGGGAGTAACAAAACATTCTAAAGGGAAGAAAAGAAAAAGGAGGACATTCTGTAAGCATTGGAGGAAGCTTCTGCATTGACTACACAACTCTTCAACGAATTGACTAACGGAGTTCTGCCCGGAGATCAACTCGACAAGAGGAAGTGTTGTCAGACAATTCCTGGAGATCCAAACACATTTCTAGGAGGCTCAAATCATCCTACATTCGAGAATCACGCTGCAAAGGCCCTCAAATCATGAAAAAACTTAGGAGAGAAGAATCGAGAGAATAACGAAATTGTACCCGCAAAATTTATTTATATAAAATTATTCTTTTTGTTTGTTTTGTTTTTTCTTGCAGTTAATTTTCAGTGTCGACGAAAATTTATTGCGAACACTATTATGATTGGTCCCCTTCAGAAAAGGTGATATACATGTCTATGTTTCAACAATTCATTGTATTAATGGGGCTTCAAGGTGTTCAACCTTATGTACCACTCATATTTATGCGACAAATTGGTCGACGTCAGTATTTACCTTTAGTTGAAGGTATTTGAGATTTTATGTATGAGTTCTTCCCTAACATTTCTCTCAGAAAGTCTAAAATATTTAAGATTTAGGGAGGATATATACTCTCAGGTTTTGGTGACATGGTGGAAGGTCGTGACAAAGGCGAGGTGAAATATTGGTATTTTCCATGATTTCATGATCAGCCTCCTCTAAGGGTCATGCTAGAAAAATCAGCTAGAGAACCAATAGATCGTGAAACAAAGATTGAGGTTAGGATTAAGCATGCACGATGTGAGGTGGAAGAGAACTATCAATCCACTTTGTATGTTCTGAATATAGATGTAAAGAGAGATAAATAAGAGTTGGCCCAACATGAGGAAAGATTTGAAGTTAGAATTAGGTTGAATCATAAGAAGGTTGAGAAAGAACATCGTGTTATCATTTAGACATTGCAAGAAGACTTAGACATTATCGCAGGCATATGGAGAAACAGTCGAATGATTTTGAAAAAATGAAGACTTTATTGACATGGACAAAATCTAGACTTCAGGCTTAGTTAAAGGTTTATATGAGACGAGAGAAAGAAATAGCAAGGCACTTCTATAACGATCTAAAAATTTGATAAAATATGTGAAATTTGTGATTTTATGTGATTTGACTATTTTACCCCTCTCCGTAGTTGAATTATGGTATTTCTGGAGTATGGGAGTAATTGACATAATTTTTGATGCATTTTGGTATCATTTATGCGATATTGTGGTTTTTGATGGCTTCGAGAGCCTTATTTTAAACTTATGTGGATATCTTTTAATCCGTGCAATGGATGGTTGAACGGACTATGCCAACAGCTCCAGAATATTGATCTTAGGCTAAATAGACCTTTGGTTCGGGTCCCGGTGGACCCGAGCTCATTTCGACCTATTGATCGAAAGTTGAGAAATTGGAAATATAGGCGTGGGACCCACATTTGGTCGAAACGACCTCGGATGGAAAATCCGACTTTGACAGAAGATCCTGAATATCAATTTTAGGGTGTTAGCATATTTGGTACAATTTTACGGCTTTTAAATTTCATTTCGACCCTCGATTTGAAAAATTATAATTTCGGGTTTTGAGGATTAACTTTGTGAAAATGATATTTTTTTTTTAAATCTGATATCGCCATCACATCCAGAACATCGAATTTAGTATGGTTGTAAAGTTCATTTGCATGTATCGGACTCCGAACGAATCTCGGGCACCCTGTCGAAATCCGGGGTGAATTTGAAGGGAAAAATCTGGTGCAAATACCAGAACATCTGCAATATAAATACCTCCTTTTTGGCCCTTTTTGCTCATTTTTCATCTTGACTCTTAGGAGTTAAATTCTAAAATAGTGTGGGAGCTTAAAACTAAAGTTCGTGGGAGCTTGAGAAGCTAAATTAACATCCATTTGTTGGTTTTATTATGGATTTACGGTAAGAATTCACCATTTTCTTAGTAATTTCTTGATTAATTTTTGGCTTAAGTCATCGACAGACCCTCAAAATTATCCCAAAAATTTACTTAGGCCCCTCAGCTAAGGCCTGTACCTATCAGGACCCTAACCCACCCGAATTTTGATCCAATTAGGCCTTTTTTGCCTAATCAGCACCAGACATAGAGTGTGTGTTATATACTCGCCTGACGTGGAAAAATTAACTAATTAGAAAAAAATACGTGGCCAAAAAAAATTATACGTGAAATTGCTGATTTTTCTAATTTTTTTATTTAATTATCTATTTAATAATAATTTCTTAATTACAAAAAAAAAAAAAAAAAGAACCCCCATCATCCAGTTTTCTTCTTCTTCACCCCCACCCCCCGATTGGAATAGAAGGAAAAGCAACAAGATCCTCAAATCCTCACGATTTTTAAAATTCAATGGTGCTTTTAGATTAGGCCACAAATTTGATTAAAAGTTTATAGAAGTGGAAATCTTAAAAGCACAACGTTTATTAAGAATTTTGGCAATGAAGATGAAAGTTGGGGCGAAGAAAAGAAAAATGAGCACGGGCAGTTCGCTGACATCATCACCGGTGAGGTAATCGAGTTCAATGATGGCTATGATCGAAGAAAATATGGGACCTGCATCATCTATAGCCGTTGATGATTTCAACTTCCCAACTTCTCTCATCTCCATTCAGGACCGCAAAGATGAGGCTCTTCAATTTCTCAAATCTGATCTAATGTCTTCACTAAACAAAGAGGTTAAATCCCTTGATGAGGATAGATGGATGTTTGATGGACCTAGGTCTCGCATTCACAAGATTTCTAGGCCAGGTCGTCTTCACAAACATGTAGAAATTGGGGCAATGAAGATGAAATACAAAGCTTTAAGAGTGTTGAAAATAAGAAGGCTGTGAACATGGATGTCCTATGAGGGGAAAAAATATCCTTCGACTCATGGCTCAACTTTAATTCAGTATTGTACTTTCTGGAAAATATGATGACGGGAAGGGGGGTAGGGGTGGGGGTTGACGACGAATTGGGGGAGGGGTGATGAAGACGACGATGAAACCGATGGGGGGTGCTTTTTTTTTTAAATTAAAAATTATATTAATAAAATAATTAAAATATAAGTTTTTTAATTTAAAAAAGTAAAATATTATTTTTTTCTCCAATTCACGCGCCCAAGGAGAGTGTAACACACTCTCCTTGCCAAATCAGCATTTTGTGCCTGATAGGTTTCAATTTTAGCACTTGAGATGCCTGATAGGTACTGGCCTTAGTTAAGGGGTCTAAGTGAATTTTCAAAACAAGTTTAGGTGGCTGGCGATGACGTAAGCCTTAATTTTTCAAAACTCCAAAAATCTTAGGCTTGATTTTAAACCTCAATTTCATTTCTTTTCACTTTAATAATGTTTTTATCATATAATTACTAGTTTTTCATCAATTTAACCTTCAAAACAACTTCGATTCTTTATTTTAACCTGGATTTCAACGAATTTACCCGATAAAGCTCAAAAATAGTTTTTCTTCGATTTGAACATCATTTTTACTCAATTTTACTTGTTTTTTCAACTGTAGGTTCTTAAAAGTATAGAGAACATGTTTTTGTAGTAAAGTTCTGATTTTTCCATTCTTTTTCGAAAAATCATTTCGGGGGTCCGTTTTTACCCCAAACCAAAAGTAGTCAAGATGGGTGTCGTTGGTTTTGTTTTGACGCGTAAATTTTATATTTGATGTTTTTGGTAGAGTTCAATATTGTTCGTGAAAAGTAAGGTCATGGGTTCAAAGTGTAGCGGACCGGTTTCGGCTTTTGAGGTAAGTTATGGCTTAACTCTTTCAGACCGAACTGGGTAATAAATGATGATACAAAATACATGTTAAGAGTGGGAACTAATCATGAAAAATGGCTATTTATGTATTGTTCCCGTGTGGGGGCCTATATGTGATGTAATTATTGAAATTGAGTTATTATATGATATGTGTGACCGTGTGGGGTCCTATATGATATTAATAGCCTTGAATACATGTGAATAATTGTATTGTATTATTAAGATGCTTAATATGGTACCATTGGTGTATTGTGATTATATTCATACTTTATTTGGCATATGAAACATGTGAAAATTCGTGGATGAAACTGAAATAATGAGTGAATATTAGCTCATATGGTTGTGAAAATATATCATTGTGGTTGGTTGTGAAAATACTCATTGTGATTGGTTGGGAACATTACATCCTCATTCATGAAATATTGGTACCAACGTGGCAACATTTGAGAAACATTGACAACACCTTTTTAAGACCCTCACCAAGGGATGTGTAGGAGAGGAGATATTTTTAACACCTTATAAAACTCGTTTCGAGGGATGTTCCGAAAAGGAGATATGAGATATTTGGATTGTATACATATTGACGAGCCCCTCATGGGTCCTACGTTGGGAGGCTTGACTCCGTAGGTGTATACGAGAATTATGCGATGATCCTAGAGGTTATGCGATGACCTCGTGCATCATCATCATCATCATCATATACATTGCACTTACTTTATTGTGTTATGTTGTGTTGTATTTCCATATTGACTTGTCATATATGTATTTATCGTATCTTCTTTTACTTGTATTTGATGATCTTGTATATGTATGTTCCCCCTTGTTCTTCTTATATGTGATATAATACGTACTTCTATCTTGGTGTGATGTTGCAATATATGTGAGATATATTAGAACTGTTAGTGCAAGCGGTGTTGGCTATCGTTGTGGGACATTTTCTGATTGCAGGTGACGTACCCTTAGTGTATATTTTGTATGTTTTATTTAATACTTTGCTTGGTCGGCCTATGATATCTACTGAGTACAAGTGGACCGTACTCATGCCTACTGCGCCCTTTTGGTGCAGGTCCTAGCTTGAGTACGCCTCAGCTTGATTGACTCGTGCGATTGTTGGAGCTTCCAAGGTAGCGGTCGGACATTGCGTCCGAAATTCACTTCTATCTTTCTACAGTAGTTATGTCTTTATTAGTATTCGGAGAGATATTATTTTTTTATGGTTATTTTTTTGATGTATTTGACTCTTGGATTGTGTTGGTAGTTCTTACACTATTGACACCTGATTTTGGGCATGATTGGTATTTTGGATAAGTTCTTTTCGCATTGTTATAATTACTTATATGGTTCGGCTTCATTCTAGAAGTCTTACCTTGAGATATTTTTGTCTTCTCCTCTCTTTGTATCAGTTTGGGTAATAGACTTACTTGTCAAGATACGCCACAATAAGTGCCATCAAGACCCTCATTTTTGAGTCGTGACAACTTCATAGCTTTTCATAAAAAACTGAGATAAAAAAAATCAGGGGATGACTGAGTGAAATGCACTTTGTTGCCGAGTCAAGGAGCTCAGGAACAAGAATGAGATTTGAAGCATGCAGTTCATACTACTCGACATTGGGTGCTGAATTGCCACGAAAGTATGAATGAAGCTAAGGAGTAAGTACTTTAGCTCAAGGATACCCTGATTGATGTTTATGATGGTTTTCTTCATCGGATAATGAGAGTTTAGATTGACACGACACGTACTTTCGTTCCTCATTTACCAACAATATTGTCCAGGATATATTTAAGTATAGGAAGCAACTAAGGTCCAAAACACCTTTGGAAGACATCCTGATTATGATTTATTAAGTCCTTTTAGAGTTTGTTTCTTTTTATGTATTTGTTTTTATCTTATTTCTTCAGTATTTCAACTCTGTTGCAGTTTTAGGTAATCTAGTTTTCTTTTATTTAAGTTGTTGTATTAAAAATAGAGAAAATATCCTATTTCATCCTTGAACTATACCCAAAATGGCTGAGACACACCTCAACTTAACAGGGGTCCTATTACCTCCTGAACTAATTAAAAGTGTAGTTTTGACACCCTTAGTGCCTATGTGGCCCACACGTGTGCCTACGTGGATCCTTCAGTGTGTTGTGCCACAAATGTGCCACATATGTGCCACATAGGCACTAAGGGTGTCAAAATTACACTTTTAATTAGTTCAGGGGGTAATAGGACCCCCTTTAAGTTGAGGTGTGTCTCGGCCGTTTTGAGTATAGTTCAAGGGTGAAATAGAGCATTATCTCTTAAAAATATTTGGAAATGAGTGAAAAAGATTTACTTTTGGTTCAATTTTTATTCATTTACTTATTCATTTTCTGAAAGAAAACTATTATTTATTATATTCATGAACTAGTAATGATCTGATTCATGTTGAACATGATTCGTAGGCAACCCTCAATGGATTTAATATTATTCTCAAAAAAGAATTAAGAAGATCCAAATAGTCTAAAGATAATTAAGGGCCAGTGAAAAAGAACTGTCACTCATGATGAGGTTGAGGAACTCCTTAAGAGATGAAAGTTTAGACTTATTCCATTATTGATCAGTTGAGGAAGACTCCAGCTAAATTTTTTTTTTTTTTAAATCAAATCAAGTCAAACTAAATCATTAACCGATTTTTTTTTGTTTGACTCATTGCAATTTGATGCCATTTTTTATTCGATTTTGTTCACCCCTAAGTCTAGTAACACTTTTATCTTATCAATTTCAGACTTAAAATACTACTTATGAATTTAAAAGAAGCATAGAAATTAATTCTCTCCTCCTAGATTGTAACCAAACAAGATTGCATACATATATATAGCAGTAGTTTCTCTCCACGTTGTAAATTAAATTTCATAGTGCACTATTCTTCAGCCCTATACCTTATTCCTTAAACAGGGGTAAGACAAACACATTCATTTTTAATTATAGTGTTAAACGCAATGTCGATTACAATAGGAAGTAGAGGGTAGTTAACATTGGTAGATAAAGACATCATCGTACGAGCAAAGGAAGAGACTTGCTAGATGATGGCCAGTATAATGCATAAAAGCACACCTAAAGAGCTTAGTATTTCAGAAATGTATCGATATTGTCACCAATCACAACGTCACTTGGCAAATAAAAGGATTTCACCATAAATGATCTTTAAGGTTCCTCCACAATGGAATCCCCTTCTCTTGGCAGATGTTAAACAATTTTTGAACTCGAATTTCAATCAAGAAGAATGTAGTAGTATGATTATTGCTATTGCAAATGATGCTCTGCCAGTCGATCATCCTCGAAATAGTAGAATCATATGACCAAACTAAGAACTGATCGTTGGTGATTTGTGGATTCGCCATCTTTAATTTTTGTTGTAATTGCAATAGAAAGTTGTAAGTTAACCTAAAAGGCAGATTAAATAAAATATATCGCAAATGACTAGCAGCGCCAGCTCGATCATAAAACTACTATAGCAATGGTTTGCCAACTTTTTGGGGGCTTCATTTTTTATAGGAAAAAGTCATCATTTCTATCCTAAACTATACCTGAAAAGTTGAAGTCATATCTAAACTATTGAGACGACCTATTACACACTTATACTATTTAAAAGTGAATTTATTTACACCCTAGAAGCTGATGTGGCAACAAACTAAAAAGAAAAAGAAATCAGGCGCGTTTTTTATTTTTTTCTTTTAAAATACAACCACGTGAACTTTTTTACCAATAAAAAAACTTAAAGAAGTTGCAAGGTAAAGTTCTTCTTCTAGAAAACAAGAAAATCAATTTAAGCTCAATACTTGAAATTTGATCTCTTTATAGTTTAATAGATATTGTAGGAAGTAATAGTTGCAGATCTTCCATGAACATTGCTTATTCCTATTGGAATAAAATCAAAACAGAAAAGGAAAAGAAAAAATGCATAGCCTCCTCTCCGGCAGTGGCAACCTTTCTTGTTCTTCTTGATTTCTATTTCTTCTTCTTTTTTTCATTTTGTCCTTTTTTTCTTCTTCATTTTTCTTATCACAGTCATTTTACTTCGTTAGATCTATTTTTCTCACTAATTGAGTTCTTATTCTTCACTATTTAGTAGTGAAGTTGGTGATTGATAAAAAAATGAGTAGTGGATATGTTTTAATTTTTGATGATTGAAAATGATAATGTTGTGATTTTGATGGTGAATGTAAAATTTATGGTGATTGTTGTTGTGAATTTCGATAATAACAATGGTGATGGCATAATTTTTGTGGTGGTCTTGTGAAGAAAATTAATATGCGACTTTTGATCTCGATTTTTTGTGGGTCATCTTAAATTTATCTTGTAAAGATTTGAACCCTTTTAGCATTATTCTAGTGAAAATGGGAGTTGTTAAGTAAATTTGTGTGTTTTTGATAGTGATGAAACAAAAATAAATAATTTATTAACAAAAGGAGAAAAATAAATATGAACAAGTTGTCTCCCATGAAAGATCTATAATTATGGTAAAAATAAAAATCTAATAAAAACGTTGTTGCAGGTTTTAATAGTAAGAATATTTGGGTGTAGCTTTGAATTTGATGGTATTTTGTGAAAATAATTGTGATGGATATGTGGGTGGTAATAGCTTCAATGATGGTTCTTCAATGGTGAATTGATGATGTATAGTGAAGAAGAAGCAATAATAATGACATGAAATTTATTTATTGTAATTCTCACATAATATCTGACGTGGCAGTGACATATTGATGACGTGTGGCGAGTGCAGAACACCTCCCAGCATGAGACTGGTTGTATGTAGGTTAGAGTGTAAAAAAATTCACTTTTAAATAGTTTAGGTGTGTATTAGGTCACTTCAATAGTTTAATTGTGTTTTCGACTTTTCGAGTATAGTGTAGGGTGAAAATAATGACTTTTTCTTTTTTTCTAAATAATTTTACTAATTGACAATGATATGCACGTATGACGCATGAAATGCACATAAGATGCACTTACGTTGCACGAGATGCACGTATGTCGCACGAGATACACGAGTGACACACAAGATACACATGTGATGCACTCAAAAGTTAATTTTATCAAATATATTTAAAATTATTGGTTAAGATTTGACTTTAGACGATCAAATTCATTTCGTTGCCTAGCTATATTTTTCTTCTTCTTTTGAGTTATAAAGAGAGTAATGATGCAGCCGTGGCCGAGAGACGCCTTGACTAGCCTGAGCTACTAACTACTAGTCCACTTTTCTGAGTGATGGAAATTTACCATAAAATTCTCATTCCATTGAATATATCCATAATAACAAAAGAATAAATACATGCAACAATAAAATGTAATACTGCAATTACTCTCACGAATCTATATCTATATTTATATCTATAATATATTAAAAGTTTGAAACCCTTTAAAAAAGTGAATTGAACTTTTTACCCTTCATTAAAACTATTCGTTTTATACAAAACCGCCTTTTACCTTTGTCCTACAATTAAATTCTACAAAATAAATAGATTAAAATTTTCCTACAATTAAATTCTTCCCAAATTTAGCTCCTTCTTTCAACCCAAAAAAACACGCTTAAAATTTTTCTTCCGAAAAAAAAAAACTCAAAATTTTTCTTTAAATTTTCCTTCCCAAAAAAAATGCTCAAAAATTTCTTTTTTCCCCTACATGAAAACAACCGTTGTTTCAACCAAAGAGAACACCAAAAAAAAAAAACCTCAAAATTTTCCTTTAAATTTTTCTTCCAAAAAAAAACAGCTCAAAAGTTTCCTTTTTCCCCAACGATGAAAACAGCCGTTGTTTTTTTTCAACCAAAAAAAACACACTCAAAATTTTCTTTGATTTCTACGCTCAAAATTTTCCTTCCAAAAAACACATGCTCAAAAATTTCTCTTTTCCCCTACGATTAAAACACCCATTGTTTTTTTAATCCTATTTGATTTCTACTTGGTTTCTTTCAACCAAGAAACGCCGAGCTTTTCCTCTCCTTCTATATAAATGCTTGAACTTTTTTTTTCATTGTTATAATCATCTGCAATCTTTCATTGTTTTTCGACTCAACACAATTTCAACAATTTTGTTTTCAGGTTTTTTGGCGTTATATCATCTCTCCCTTTTTACATGGTTAGTTTAAGCACAATATTACTTGTTATGCCAACTTAAATTACTTAGTTTAATTTAGCTTAATGTGTCATGTTAGTTCAATATATTTTATTTTCTACTTCTCATAACTAACCTTCTTTATCTACCTCACATATTCAGGAATAATTCTTCTCATCTCACAGATCTACCTATATTATGAATTTCTCCGTTCTTATCGTTCTATTTGTCGTTTTAATAGAATATATTATAATTTTTGTTGCTCATATCTCTATTATCATATTGTTTTGTTATTGTTTACAGGTGATAGATGAGTGTTGGACGACTTTGAGAAAATTTTTGTGTCTAAAAATTAGATTTAATTGTATTATTTTGATGTCTCTATCATTGTATATATTATTTTGTTGCAATTTACAGATGGTAGATGAATGTCGATCGACTTTTAAAAATATTTTTGATAAATGTTAGGTTTAATAAATAAATTCTCCATCTTTACATACTCAAAAGAATATTAAATTTAATTATTATATTCATCGTTATTATTTAGTGTAATGTTTGAACTCATCAAAATGAGGTACACGTGCAGGGCGCATATACCTAAACTAGTATATATGAATAAAAGGAACTCTCTTGACCCTGTTTGGTTAAATGGCTTTATGACAATAATACCCCAAAATTTCCATGTAAGTACTACTTTTTATTTTAGATTTGTCAATAATTTTGAAATGTATGGTAACGATCTATTATACAGTACATATGTGTGTCTAATCTCGAAAACCATATATTTAATGCATTCGGATTTATTTAATAAAAAATATAAGAAATAAAAATCACCTTTGTAGCCAGAGAAATGGCTCAATGAAATTCATGATTCGAATGATCAATCATTAGCTAACGGGGAAATTAACTAAAGAGATAATACATCAAAAAACCCCTTAACTTTTCACTTCAACTCACTTTAGTACTTAAACTTAACACGTATTTATTTCCCCCTTTAACATTTTTAAAGTGAATTAATTTCACCCCTAATGCTGACGTGACATTTTAAAAAAATGCATGATTTTTTTTAAAAGAAAAAACCTACACACACACACACACACACATATATATATATATATATATTAAAAAAAAATCCCTCATTTTCTTCTAACCCCCACCCCCATTACACCCCACCCTAATTCTCTTCCCAACCCATCACCCCCCAACCAAATCCACCACCAGCAGCCCCCTCCCCCAACCTTAACCCCAATTACTCCTCCAATTACTAAATCTGTTACCCTCACCTTCAATTTCTTCTCCTTCAACAACTTAGATCAATAAAAAAAGCATGAAATTGATTTTGAAAATTAAAAAATTGACATGATTTGAATGTTTAGTTGTTGATTTTAGAGAATTTGTTGTTGATTTTGATAGAATTTATAAGATAGGTTGGATTTTTAGTCACTGATTTATAATGTTAAAGTCAACAATTGAAAAATCTCCAATTCTTCAATCTTCTTTTCCTTTTAAAAAATAAAATTACGTGTTTGATTCAAATTTTGATGAGTGAAGAAATTGGTGGCGATGGGTATATATATATTATGTGGTGGTGGTGAGGTGATGTAGTTGGTGGACGGTGGGGGAGGGGTGGCGGTAGCTTTTATATATGGGAGTGGAGGTGTTTGTAGGGTTTGGGGAGGGGGGGGAGAGGAAGGGGAAGAGGATGAGTGGTTGTGAAGAAGATGGAAAATGGGGGTTGGGAGTAATTTTCTTAATTTAATTTTATATATATTTAAAAATATGTATATATATATATTATGTGGTGGTGGTGAGGTGATGTGGTGGTGTGGTTGGTGGACGACGGGGGAAGAGTGGCGACAGTTTTTATATACGGGGGTGCGGGTATTTGCAGGGGTTGGGGGGAGAGGATGGGTGGTTGTAAAGAAGATGAAAAATGGGAGGTGGGATAATTTTTTGAATTTAATTTTATATATATTTAAAAATATGTGTGTGTGTGTGTGTATATATAATATTTAAAAAATACTTTATTTATGTGGCTCCGACATGGCGCTGACGTGTCAGCGAGTGTGATACACTCTCCCCCATGAGAGTGGTATTATATATTAAGGGGTGAAATTAATTCACTTTAAAGATGTTAAGGGGGTAAATAAATAGAAGGTTAGTTTAAGTGCTAAAGTAAGTTGTCGGGACAAGTTTAGGGGTGTTTTGATGTATTATCTCTTAACTAAATTAACTTATTAGATTGTTTATTACAAGTTATAGAAAAACTTTTTAGTTTTCAAGTTATAGCCACTTTTATTTTAAAAAAAAGTAGTTAAAATGATTTTTTTTGTTTTTAAAAAAATACAAAAAGTAATTATTGAAAGGAAAATAAAGATTTAATACAACTAATATACAATATTCCTTTCTTAAATGTAGTTAACCTTAATTATTGATATCAATCCACCCCAAATCCCTCTAACCGTTTTTCTTTTCTCCTATTTTCAATGCTTCCATGAAGAGGTTCCATCTTCAGACACTATCTTCTTTTTCTACACGATTTACTTTTTTCAGTAAATCGAATTCGTAATTTCCATTTCTTTTATGCAACTGCTGGAAATTATTTTGTGAAAGAAACACAAACATAAGTAATTCTTGTGTTATAAAAATATGAATTTTGATGATTTGCATTCAATCATGATACGTTATGGAGGGAGGTGGGATTCGTCAAGTATGTTTCATTATTTAGCAAATTGATATTTTGCAATCAAACGTATTTCAAAAATTAAATAATTTTTGTATGTGTTTCTTAAATTCTTTATTGTTAAAATGTGGAATTAAAGTATTGTTCCAACTTCATTAACATGTAAACGACTTCTTCTTTCAAAAATAATATTCAATCTATGATTTCATAATTCGACCATGTTTCATACATTAATCGTTTTCAATAATGTTATTCTGATTGCTTTGAGTAGAACAATTTCGATATAATGTTTATTTTTCTATATTATTTTATGTATGTTTTTTATATGTTGAAATTATGAAATATAGTATGTTGAAATTATGAATTTTCATATTTTCAAATTATAAAATTTCAGATTATTTCAACTAGTGAACTATGTAATATGTTTACAGGGAGACCTAAAGATTTGGCTGTAGATGGGATTATATAGGATGCAGATTCAATGTATAGAGGATTGGTTAATGCAATATCAAAACAGTTGAAGATTGACATTACCTCAATCAAAATTGAGATTAAGTTTTTGATAAGTGATACATGCCCACCAATGCTCATACACAATGACACAGGAGTAATGGTGTATTTAGATTAAAAAAGTAGTATTATCAATTTTTTTGTTAAATATCTATTGTATGTGACAACAAAATATATGACAATGGATATTAATGAAAATACTGAACAATCTATTGTTTGTGTTGGTATATAAGATTTCTACATACAAATGATGTATTCTTATAAATGTTCTTAGTGTATGAAACTAGTATAGTACACAATACAATATCCATGAATTGTTTAATAAATTACGTTGAGACCAGTTTATATACTCATTTCATACTTAAGTAATAGTACTTTTTTTTGTATTCTCAATATATTAAGTTGATATTAAAATTGATATCGATGCAGTTTCGCATATATCACATTTGTATTGAATGGGTTTTATGAATGTGACAATCGATAGGAAAAAATATGTTTTATTTTACATAACCTTTTTAGTGTATGTATGGATATTACATTAAAAATTATCACCTTAAATATTAAAAATAAATTAATTTATAATTATTTGATGTCAAATAATTTTTCGTTGTAATAAAAAAATAATCAATATTAACCATGATTGATATTGGTGTTTATTTTCTAGCAGAAGAAGATGAAGAACATTATATAAATACTATGTTAAATACCAAAACTAAACTTTGTTCATACCAACAATATTATAAAGACAAAGAGTAAGGAGCACCAATAAACATCAAAATACAATAATCATGTCAAATGTTACTAATTGCAAAATCGAAAAATATATAATTTGATGTAGTTGATATCAAATTTAATACCATCTGATGAGACTTAGTTCATATCAATTGTTGACACCTAATTTTTGCCCTCCCAGACTAAATTTAATCCTGAGTTTCTTCAGTTTTTAATAAAATTGAAATATTTATTTCATTCGAATAAAAAAATTTCAAAATATTTTTTGTACGTAATTTTATCATTTTAAGTAGCGATTATATATTATCGTGTTCAGTTATACGAGATTATGTAATTTGATTACTTAAATATTTATTCTATGGAATGTTGAATTTTAATTAAGGATTATTTTAAAAATAAATATAATGATTAAAATCTAAATTTTAAAATAATTTATCATCAAATTAATTTATTTGGATAAATATGCATTTGATTTTATTAAATCAAGAAGGTCGGGATTAAAAGAAGTATTAATTCGTATCGAATTTCAATTTAATTTAGTCAATCTATTAGATTTGGCCATAATTGCAATGCAATCCGTCAATTGATTTTTAATTTGATCAAAATTAAATAAATATGACTAAATTTTAAATTCAATGGGGGTTATGTTTTAAATAATCCCAAAATTCTCAAAAACTCTCATAACTTCTACCTAATTCCCACCAAAAAATAATTTCAAATTGTACTATTTCTCCCCAACTTTGTCCTTTTCCAATTTTGAAATTCAAAAGTTGTACTACATTGTACAGTTTCCCCTCCACATTATCTTCCACCTCACCTTATCTTCAATTTTAAAATTCCAAAACACCCTTAATTGCTTTTTCTCCCACATTGGTAGATGACAAGAAATAAATCTCCATCTTTTTCAATAAATACTTTTCTCCACATTGGTGGAAGAGAGGAAATAAAAGTTCATTCTCTCCTATAAATACTACCACTACCAAAACAAAAAAGACTAGAAAGGTGAAAAAATTCTTTTGAGCAAAGTAGTTATTTTTATTTAGTAAAAATTTTTGTTTCATAGAGTTGGTCGGTTAATCAAAATTTTTGAGTTGCCAGCGACGTTTTTCGGTGATGGTTGATTCCGACGAAACTCGTAGTCTTATTTTTCTTCTCCAAAAAGGTAAACACACCTTTCTTTTTTTTTTTTTAGTTTTATCATCGTTTTCTTCTTCATCATTTTCTTCTTCGTAGTTTGTAGTTATAATTTTATTTGCGAGGATTGGGTCCAGAGATAGGAGCCCGATCAGGCGGGCTTGGGTTTCTTTTTCCTATTGCGCTTATTTGTTTTATTTCTTATTGCTCTGAGTTCTATTTTTATTTTGTCTTATTCCTTTTCATGTTATGCCATCCATCTTGCTTCTTATTTAATTATGTTTTAGTTTACTTTTCTCTTTCTTGAGCCGGAGGTCTATCGGAAACAACCTCTCTACTTCTCTAGAGGTAGCGGTATGGACTGCGTACATTCTACCCTCCCCAGACCCCACTTGGTGGGAATACACTGGGTTTGTTGTTGTTATTGTTGTTGTTGTTGATTGTTTGCTGTAGATGGCCTTGAAAGCCATAGGACGTTGTGGTATCGATATTTTAATTATTTTCATGTTCGTGATATAAAAATAAGCTAGCAATAGTTATACGTGCCTTTTTTTTACTTTATTCTTTGATTATTATAGATAAAGTTTCAATCTTTGCTTAAAAGATGTACTTATGCTTTGTTTAAACTCATTGTTGGTGGATATATTTGTTTTTAGCACGTAAAGTTATTTTCTTTATGTTGAAAAGAATAGTTAATATTGATTGTTTCACCTTTTCACCTAATTCTTTGATTATTTTGGATAAAGTTTAGATCTTTGCTTGAAAAACATACTCATGTCTTGTTTAAACTCATTGTTGTTGGATATGTTTGTTTTTAGCATGCAAAGTTATTTTCTTTATGTTGAAAAGAATAGTTAATATTGATTGTTTTGCCTTTTGACCTTATTCTTTGATTATTTTGGATAAAGTTTAGATCTTTGCTTGAAAAACATACCTATGTCTTGTTTAAATTCATCGTTGGTAGATATGTTTGTTTTTAGCATGTAAAGTTATTTCCTTTATGTTGAAAAGAATAATTAATATTCATTGCTTTGCCTTTTGACTTTATTCTTTAATTATTATGTATAAAGTTTTGATCTTTGCTCAAAAGACGAACTCATGCCTTGTTTAAATTCATTGTTGGCGGATATGTTTGTTTTAGCATGTAAAGTTGTTTCTTTTATGTTTGAAAAATTGTTATTATTGTTTGTTTCTCCAAGATAAAAATAGTAACTAGTTAAGTCAAGAATTTGTCATTTGCTTGCTAATTATTTTAACGAATTTCAAAATCCTCATATAAGAGATGAAGTACTAGCTTTATTTTCCATCCAAGATGTTTATTTCTCTTTTGTTCGCATGTTGTCTTGTCAAAATGATGAGAAAGTTCGAACTTTTATAGCTAAATAGAATTATTTGAAGATTTTTGATTCATGCATAGTATGATTGTTGAACGATATTTCACTTTTAGAAATGCTAAACTTTTGTTCTTATTTTCTTACTCCGAGTTGTTATATGTGCTCTTTGTGTGTGTAAAGACTTGACTCATGTCTTTCTTTTATTCATAATATCAAAAGAGAGACATGAGTCAAGTCTTTATGAAGATCGTAATGGGCCAATGAGGTCCACTTCTTCGAGTCAAGTTCGAAGCTTAAATCCAAGATTGACTACATGGCGTGCGGGTGCTAGAAGATAGATGAAGAAGGAAAATGAGTCAAAACCCATTGATGAGGTCGCTAAGAGACTTGAAAAGTCTCATTTTTTATTATTGTCTTCTTTTTACTTAGTCATTTATTTATTCATTTATTTGGGGTCTCGAAGCCAAAATTGTATTCTAATACAGGTGAAGCAGATTGTGGGCCAAAAAGGGATCAAAAATATAGATTAGGACAAGTGATGATGGGCCGAAAGTCCAAATTAGTTTAAGACAGGTTTATTGGTTTACGCCTAATGGCTTAAATCTAATAATTTCTCCCTTTCTCCTTTTATGTGCTTATTTTGCTTTTCATTTGCTTAGACTTGATTAAATCCCCTGCTAAGTCGTCAAAATTTATTTTTTATACAAATCTCTTTCTAAAATCACTCCCTTTTCAAAAAAATCAACTTCTTCTTTATTCAAAGTTAGTCAAAGATAGTTTTTAAACAGTCCAGATAACCGCAAGTTAGCGAACATTTTAAGTGCCTTAAAAACCTTCCTAAAATGTTAATAGGAACCGCTTACCTAGAATTTCTAACTTAAATGATTTTCCTGTTTTGAATCATCTAAGTATTTCAAAAGGTTTTCTTAATTCCTTTTTAAAAATTAAGTGGCGAATCTGAAAGTCAAAATTTCTGCAAAACATCAATTTCATTCAACGATGTAAAATACGAAACAAATGATAAAGATTACAGAGACGGATCTAGAATTTTAAGTTTGTGGATTTCTTGAGCAAAATAAAAATTCAAAAAAAAGGTTATTGATGGGGTTAGAACCTACAACCAAGAGGGAAACAGTGCTCCAGCAAGCACCTTTTTTGCCACTAGAAGAATAGCACACTTCATTGTGGGTTCCCAACTTATAATTTTTATATATTTACTAAATTTCTTAATATAAATATAAGATTCACACGAAAGTTACTGGGTTCCCGAGAACCCCCACGTTAGCCTCTAAATCCTCCTTTGTTCTCATAACACTAATTTCTATTCATCATAGCACACTAATTTCTTGACTACTACAGTATTAATGTATAGTCTAGCTAATGGATTACCTCTGTTTATGATAATTGCACTTTCTAATTTCTATATTTATATTTATTGTGATATTAATGTAATAGATGATAAATATAGCTACCTGAAAGTATCTATTATCTCACGTGAATTAGTTACAAAAGATAATTTTTACCTGCAATGATTATATGATTTTACTTGCTATTCAACACTAATTACTTAGAATCAATAGATGAAAAGATACTCACTGAAATGAACCACCTACAACGGTTCAATATTTTAGTTACTACACCATATTTTTCGTAAGGAATAGAGTATCATATAGTCTAGTCAATGAGTCACATGTATTTATAGTGATTACATATTCCTAGTCGCTATACTACTATGTTTATCGTAATGACACGATAATAGCACAGGGTCTGATCAAGTATAGAAATATATGGCATCACATGAATTAGTTGATAAAGAAGATATTCTTTGAAATCACTTGTAATAATTGTATGCTTCTAATCGTCATACAACATTTATCATAAGGACAATACAATATCGCACAATTAACTAATGAACCACTTATATTTATAAAGATTGTATTGTTAACTGTCAGATCATATTTTTCGTGATGCCAATGCAATTGCATATAACCAAGCCAACTATGGCGCTACTTTGGTTTCGAATGAATTAGCTGACAAAAAAGATATTCTTCTTTAAAATAAACAACTTATATATGTAAAAATAATTTACACAAAGTCTCCTTAATACTACATTTACTAGTTTAGTTATCATCCATAATATATTTCTTAATAAGTAAATTTCATAATAAGTATTGAGTATAGTAAAAACATTAAAAGTGAAAAATAAAACTATATGTTATAACTCGATACATTGCATTAACAAGGTAAGTTTTTTGAATTTATTTATACATATAAATTATATAATAAATTTATTTTAAAATCAATTAAATTTCAATGATGCATTGGGTAGTAAAAATTGTACTTGCAACAACAAAAAAAAATTAACTGTATGTCTATCTGTCGTACGATATTAACTGCTTGGCTAATACAATATTAATGTATAGTTTAGCCAATGAATCACCTATGCCTAAGATAATTGTGATCTCTAATTGCTATATTTATATTTATTTTGCTATTAATACAATAGAGGACTAATTTAGTCAGCTAGTGCGCCTCACATGAATTAATACTAAGAGACAATACTAGAATTTAACCACTTGCAATGATTGTATGATTTTACTTTCTATATCACATCTATCACGGGGCCAATATAATAGAACATGATCTGACTAATGAGTCATTTTGATTATCATGCATGAATTATGATGAAACATGTATTCTTTGAATGAATCATATGTATGATAGCATGTTGCTAGTCACTATATCATATTTATCTCGAGGTCAATATAGTAGTATATAGTCTATCCAATGAGACACGCGTATTTATAATAATTGCATAATCCTAGTCGCTACACTACTATATTTATCATGATGGCACGATAATAGCACAAAGCCTAATCAGGTATTAAAGTATCTGGACCTCGTATGAATGAACTGATAAAGAAAAAAATCTTTCAGATCACAGGTAATAATCGTGAGGTCAATATAGTAACATATTGTCTAGCCAATGAGTCACATGTATTTGTAATGATTATATAGTCTTAGTCACTATACGATTACATTTATCTTGATGGCACGATAGTAGCACAGAGCTTAAACAAATATGAAAGTATTTGTGTCTCTCGTGAAACATGGTCAAACATCTATTGTATTTACTCAATATATTTTTTCACATTTACATATATGATTTGATTTAGTGTAAATATTGAGTTATGTGACAAATTATTGAATGATAATATGTTTCTAGTTATTATATCATGTTAGGATATCAATAGTTATGGGAATACCTGATTCTAGAGTGAAATAGTCGATGAAGTAAATACTCATTAAAATTATCCACACGAAATAATGGTATATTTTTATTTGTCATATCTGATTAATTGCTTGACTAATACAATATTAATGTACAATTTAGACAACGAATTGCTTGTGGTTGTGATAATTGCAATCTCTAATTACTATATTTTTATTTACTGCGATGTTAATACGGAAGAGAATAAAGTTAGCCTGCTAAAAGAATATGTGTATCATGTGAATTAATTGTAAAAGATAATCTTGAATTTAATCATATGCATTGATTGTATATTTTTACTTGCTATATCACATTTATCATGAAGCCAATACATGAAGCCTGGCTAATGGACTATATCATATCGTCACATGAATTTGTTGATGAAAAAAATCCTTGAAATGAACCACTTGTAATGATTATGCATTTTAATTGTTAGATAATATTTTTTGTGAGTTCATATAGTATCATATAGTTTGTGAATAAGCCACATGTATTTTTAAATGATTACATATTTCTCGTCAATGCATAACTAATTAACTAATGAACCATCTATAGTTGTAACGATTGCATATATTTCGAATCGTTAGTATATTTATCGTGATACAAATACAATAGCATTTAACATAGGGGTGTCTAACGGGCCGGGCCGGGCCGGGCCAACCCGGAACCGGCCCTCCCATTTTACCCGGGTTTCGGGCCGGGTTTGGCGTTAACCGGGTCGGGCCGGGCCGGGCCAAACAGTAAAAAAATTAAAACTCACCCGGACCCGGCCCACTAAACCCAATCCGGTCAAACCCACCAAGACCCGGTCAAACCCGGTTAAAAACCGGTCAAACCCGTTTAAAAAATAAATAAAAAATCCAATATACACTATATACACTCCAATATACAATATATATTTTTAAAAAAATATATAAAGTATAAACAATTACACATATATACGTACCATTCAATATATAATTATATATGACTATACGTACTACTTTAAATAAAACATTTGCTATAATAGTATAATAAATATATATATATATACACTACAATATATATATATACTAATTTATAAAACATATACACATGTATACGTTAAATATATACTACTTTAGAAGATATATACACATATATATGCACCATTCAATATATATGTACTACTTTAAATAAAATATATACTACAATATAGTGATATACATATATATATATACAATAATATGTATATATATATAGTTACATACTAATTTATAAAACATATACACTTGTATACTTTAAAGATATACGTCTATAGAAGATATATACACATATATACGCACCATTCAATATATATGTACTACTTTAAAAAAAGTATATACTACAATATATATACTAATTTATAAAATATAAAGTAATGTATACGTTAAATATACACGTCTATAGAAGATCTATTCACATATATACACTCTATTCTATGTATATATAATACTTTAAATGAGATATATGCAATATATATACATTACAATATATATTTGTATAGTTATATACTAATTTATAAAATATATACACATGTATACGTTAAATATACACGTCTATAGAAGATCCATTCACATATATACACTCTATTCTATGTATATGTAATACTTTAAATGAAATATACTATAATGTATATACATTACAATATATATTTGTATAGTTATATACTAATTTATAAAACATATACACATGTATACATTAAATATACACTTCTATAGAAGATATATACACGTGTATACGCACCATTAAATATATATATACTACTACTTATAAAATATACTACATTATATATACATTACAATATGTATAGATATACTTATATACTAATTTATAAAACATATACACATGTATACGTTAAATATACACTTCTATAGAAGATATATGCACAAATATTCAAAATTTATTCAAAAAAAAATAAAAAACAACGACTAAGGACTGAATGAATTTGGGGAATTTTATTGATTGCAAAATGATCCAAAATTTATAATTTACATGAATGAAAAATCTATAAATTATGCATTATTTTTTCCAACTCATTCATGTTAATATTAATGGGAACTTGCATAGGATAATCAAAGTCAACGGGGGCAAAACCATGCATTGGACTTGATTCTGCTGAGTTCTCCCATGAAGTCATAATTTCTTCTAGTTTCAGCTCGTCGCTCGGCTCCGGTTCCATTCCTTGGTTTCTTCTTTCCGCTCTAATCCAATCTTTGAGGCAAACTAGAACATTCATTGCATTGCTTCCCAATGAGTGTCGGTTGTCTCCAAGCTGCTGTCGTCCCTGACTGAAGGCGCTCTCTGATGCAACGGTTGACATTTGAACATTCAAGATATCTCTAGCTAATCTTGAAAGCACAGGATATTGTGATTCATTATTCCTCCACCAATCCAGCGTGTTGATCCGTCGTCTGCGATCCTCTGGTGCCGTCCGAAGATAATATTTCAGCTCTTCCCGATAAGTTGATGTGTAAGTTCTCTCATCAACACTGTTCCAACAATTTAAATCATAAAACGAATCAGAAAAACCACTATGTACCGGCCTTTTAGAAGATGATGGCTCCTCGGGAGGACGAGGAGCGACAGTTGGAGTGATATTTGTAGGTACGGCTGAATCAAATAAATCAGCATAGTGATTATATAATTTTTCTATATAATCTTTTGCATCAGCCGTAGTCGTCCACAAATCAGGCTGTACTTGTTCAGAATCATGGTTAGTATTTATTTCTAAGTTAGTATAAATAAGAGTACTAAAGTGACACATATTATTATATTTCATGCACGGATTTAGCATAGCACCAACCAAGTAAATAGGGGGAATCGGGAAAAAATATTTTTTAAATTTTGTAAACATGGCGCCAACAACTTCTTTATAACCTTCTTTATTTTTATATTGTTGGAGCAAACCAGAAATATCGGCTATATATGCCAAAATATTACAAACAGTAGGATAGTAAGCACCGGAAAATTCAACCGTAGCTACATAAATTTTTTCTAAAAAGATAACAAGATCATTAATTACAACCCAATCAGAATTATGTAGCATGCAATCAGCAGAATCAGCAAATGAACCACAATGTTGGTTAAAAGCTAGTGTAATAGGAATTCTATATTTATAACAAGTTTTTAAAAATTCATACGTAGAATTCCATCTAGTATCAATTTCCTCAGGCATCAAAATCGGTGTAAGTCCATTTTCTTGACATTTAACTTTAAATTCTCTAATTCTCGATCTACGATTATTTCCTTGAATAAAACCAACGGCAAGACGAATTTTTTCAATATAAAGCTCAAAAAACTCAAGACCATCTTTTACAATTAAATTATATATATGACATGCACACTTAATATGAAAAATTTCAGGCAAGGACGGAGATAGCGTAGATTTTATTTTTGTTATAGCAGTCTTGTTGTTAGAAGCATTATCAAAAGCAATACATAAAATTTTATTTTCTATACCATAGTATCCGACAATTTTAACAATAGAATCAGCAATAAATTGTCCAGTATGTTTACGATCTTCATCATATAAAAAAGCAAGAATACGTTTTTGCATCACGAAATTACTATCCATCCAATGACAAGTAACGGTTAAATAATTATTTTTATTTACAGCACGACCAAGATCAGAAGTTAGGGACAATCTACATTGAATATTTTTTAACAATGTTGATAAATAAAAACAATATTGTGAATGGAGTTTAAAAATATCAGACCGACAAGTAGTTCTAGGAATACCATTAAACATAGGATTATAAATTGCTTGTATATAACGAATAAAAGCATCAGAAGAAGGAAAACTAAAAGGCAAACAACCCACAGCTACCATTTTAGCTATTTCTTCCCTGTCCCTCAATTTATTATACTTTTTCGCTACTTGACCGGTTGTTGGGTCCATTCTAGTTTGCGTTGACCCACCAACATCCCCACCACCTTTTGCAATATTTAACTCTCTTTTGTGATCTTCATCTATATGTCTCATTAACGTACCCGTACCCCCTTGCTTGCCTCCACTTCTATGCTTATATATTTGTTGGCAAATATTGCACTGCACCTCAATATCTGATATACGTTCAAAAAATTGCCATGCAATACTAGTTCTTTTACGAGGTTTTGGGGCACTGGGAGGACGGAAAGGGAGATTAACTGATTCAGATCTAACGTTAGCATCTCCTACTGCGGGTGTTTCAGCAATATTTTCATTATCTTCGTCTAAATTAACTGCATCTACTTCATTTTCTTCTTCTATACCATAATTTTTCTGAGCTTCTACATAATCCATATCGTGAGCACCTACACCTATTTCTTCCTCAAAAGGTGTACCAAGCGATACCGGAGGCGAAGGCACACGGGTATATCTATTACTTGAACTACCTCTACCGCTAGTAATTCGCTTTTTACTACCACTACCGCTTCCGGGACAAAAAATTTTAACACCTTTAGCAGCGAGGTTTTTTAATTTATCCATAATATAAATTAAATTAAACTAAAAATATTCAAAATACACAAATATAATAAAATTAAATATTAAACAATTAATACAATAAATAAAAATTAAACGTAAGAGATGGAACGACAATACCAAATTTTGGAAGTATCCGAAGATTGCGACTTTAGAAACTTCCGCTCGTACTTTGTAAACGAAAATTAAAAAATTAAAGTGAACACTTTAAGAAATTAAATATATTGAATATTAGAGAATTGAGAATTGAGATTTGAGAGAGAATGAGATTTGAGAGAGTGAAAAATTGTGTGAAAAATGATTTGAAGTTGTAGGGTATTTATAGATTTTTTTTGGGGATTAAAAAATATTTTTTAAAGTTTTTTTTTTTTCTTTTAAAAATTAAATGGGCCCAAACTAGCTGTTTGGACCCAAAAACGGCTATATAGCCGTTGGGCCAACGGCTAGTTGGCCCAAAATCCATTTTTTTTTTAATTTCCGGGCCGGGCCGGTTAACCGGCGGGCCTGGACCGGGCTTGGTCCGGGCCGGGTTAACCGGGCCCATTTTAACAAAAAAACCGGCCCGGGACCCAGAACCGTTAAGCCCTAGGGCTTACCGGGCCGGGTCAAACCGGGCCGGGTTACATAATAGGATCGGGTCGGGTCGGGTCGGCCCGGCCCGTTTGACACCCTTAATTTAACATTAGTTTGAGTTCACTTATTACTACTATTTAACATTTTTTGTAGATTAAGCTCCACTTTTATAGTTTGACATTATATTTAACTTGAAAATTCTTATTGCTCAAGTATTTCTTTTTCAAAAAATTTAATTTCTATAATACATTAGGTAATAAAAATCATTCTCACAACTATAAAAGGAATTGATTGTATGTTCCTGTTCGTTATACCACACAAAATACTTGGCTAAATACTATATTAATGTATTATCTAGCCAATGAATTGCCTCTGCTTATGATAATTGTTATACTTATATTTATTGTGATGTTAATACAATAAAGAATAAATATAACCACCTGGAAGTATCAGTGCCTCATATGAAATATTTGCAGAAAATAATCTGGAATGATTGTATGATTTTACTTGCTATCCACACTAATTACTTGAAATTAGTTGATGAAAAAGATACTCTTTGAAATGAACCACCTTGAACGATTGCATATTTTAGTTATTATTACATCATATTGTTCGTGAGACTAATATAGTATCATATAGTCTAGCCAATGAGCCACATATATTTGTAATGATTATATATTACTAGTCGCTACACTACTATATTTATCGTGATAGCACGAAAATAGCACACAACCTGATCAAGTATAGAAGTATCTGAGTGTCACATGAATTAGTTGATAAAGAAGATATTTTTTGAATCTAGTTTAGTGTACGCGCTTTGCGTGTGTATTTAATATTGAAGAAGAAAATTACATATATTTGTTTGTGCAATATTTAAATCTTTAGTTACAAAAATAATACGACATCGTCAACGAAAAGCATAATTCAATGTTTAATATAGTATCGAAAATGCAAAATGTTCCAATTAAAAAGTTACATTATGTGCAACATTATATTCAATTAAATCACAAATATATGTACATTTAAATAGATGCAATGTTAATATCTTTAATTTTGAACATAATAAGAACATCAACGATTACTCAATGTAATTTTAACAATGAAGTTTGGAGAGAGTGGGATATAAGCATATCTCATCCTTATATTTGAGTTAGAGAAGTTATTTATGATAGACAATAAAATCTCATTTTATAGCAGACTCTCCATTGACTTTTACAGCAGAATCAAATAATTTTTCGTAATCTTCTTCATAGTTGATGAGAAGCTCCTTCTTATAACCATTATTCTCCTTGTTTTCTCCTGAAATTAGCTATACTATTATTATTACACATTAAATATACGCCAAATTGAGGTCAAGTACTATAGACAACCTCTCAAATCATTATAAACAATAGTCATAACAAGATAAAGCGATAGTCGAAGTACACAAAAAACACAGATTATAATCTAAGAAATTCACTATCAAAATCCGAAGAGTAGGAGAGTTATGTTTTTTCCTCTTTCTAGAGAAGTCATTTTTCTGAAATTGGAGAGAAATGAGTTCCTAAGAAAAACATATTCTAAAATATTTAAGCCAACCAAACATGAAAAAATTAAAAATACATTTTTTGAAGAATGTTCATACCTCTTTTATGTTAGTATTACATACACGTATGGTTGTCATTTTCCCTCGAGAGATGGCTTCTTGCTCTTGTTGGATCTGCTTTGCAGATGTGCTTAGCTCAGCTGAACAATCATTTAACTCAATCACTTGTAATGTCATAATATTTGCAAATTCTATTGGGATATCTTTTAAACTCAAGCAATGTGATATAAAGAGACTCTCAAGGACAGAAAAATTATCCTATGTAGCATTCTAATCTATTAAATGGATACCATCAAATAACAAAAGCCTCAATCGCGAAAATGATTCATTAGTAGGTTCCCACATGTAACCTTCACATGCTTTGCCTATGAATTTGAGCACCTCGAGGTTAGGCAACGTGTGCCAACAATATCGTCCAGTGCAGCCCAAATCGTCTACATAATGTAAGGGATGATGGAAAAATTCGTCCATGAAGATGAAAAAATGCACGATAATATTGTGAGTACTTTAACCAAGGCTGATAAACTGTATCATCTAATGTACTAATTCTTAATGCCTGGATTCGATATGGCCAACACAAAGCACCTGTTACAAAATCAAAGAGTGAATTCGACAAATAAATAAGAAAAGAAAAATAATTAGAGACCTATTTTAATAGTACAAGAATAATTAATTTTTCTTTTAAGTTAAGAATTCTTTTAAGTCTAGAGTTCATGGACAAATAAAACTCAATCTTCTCTCTAAATAACGACTTGTCCCTCAATCAATATATATCACTTTCATCAGTGTGGAGTTCATATTCATATTCATCTCAATTCATGTCTATCTTTATATTGTAATTGAGGAACATGCACAACAACATAAACTGATAAAATGTAAATACAAATATATATAATTTTAGATAACACGTGCGTATCATTAAATTAATAAAAACAACTAAATTCTTTTGTTTAAACTTCAAACCTAATATCTTTTGCAATACTCTTTCATCCTATCATTGAGCGTTCCTTCAAAGGTCATTCTCGAAGCTCCAAGATCAAGTGACAAACTTTCTCCAAACTTAATTCACCACCATAATCTCATCCTTTTCAACGAAGCTCACCTCCGATGCCTCAAATACCTAGAACATGTTCAATAAAATACATAACAAAAGATCAAATATCACACTATCTTTGCTAACAATTGTTGGTTATAAAAGGACAATCAAGAAAAGCACTTTGTTTGAAGTGAACAAACCTGGGGATGGCTAAGGGTTTAAAGAGGAAAATGAATTTGGTGTGAGAGACACCATGCATTCGTTTGTGAGAACTCGTGCGTTTGTTTAAGGTGTCCGTATTTGTAGGATTTTTTTGGACTCTTTAATTAATACTATGTGTAGCGTTTGTTTAAGTTGTCTGTATTTATAGAGTTTTGGAGACTCTTTAATTATTACTATATTTTTTAGGAATCCTGTTTCGCACAAGCAAGGAAAAGAAAACGTACAGACATTAATTGTCATATATTATTAATTTAATATTTTAATTTAAAATGTCCTAAAATAATTTAATTGGTTATATTTTGTTAAAATAGTATACTCCTACCCCTACAAAATTATTTGCAAGTTTTTTCTTCAAGGAAACCTGGAGACATTTAATTTCTTCTTTTGCATATATTTTTGGTAATTTTTTAAGATTTACTATATATTTTAGGAGTCCTTAAACTTTTAGGGTTTACTATATATTTTAAGAGTTCTTATTATTTGAGTTTTAATTTTAGAATTCTTAAATTAATGAAAAAGATATTATTTGTCATTAATTCTAATGACTTCTAATAAGAAAATATTTTACAATAAATATTTAGTTAATTTTCAACTCTTAAATAATAGAAAAATAGTGAAAAGACGATTTTGTCTAAAGCAGATACTTTTAATGAAGGGCAGAAAGTTCAATTCACTTGTCTAAGGATCTTCACACTTTTAATATATTATAGATTATAGATATAGATTACTTATAATAATTATATGCCTCTAATCATTATACCACATTTATCATATGGATAATACAATAATGCACAATTAACTAATGAATCACCTCTATTTATAATAATTGCATATTTTTAATTGCTAGATCATATTTATCGTGATATCAACACAATAGCATATAACCTAGTAAATTATGACGTTACTTAGGTCTCAAATGAATTAGTTCACAAAGAAGATATCCTTTAGTATAAATCACTTAAATTTGTTAAAAAAAAAAATACAAAAAAACTCCTTAATACTAAATTTACTAGTTTATCCATAATATATTTCTTAATAAATTTAAAATTTACTAAGCCTAGTAAAAAATTTAAAATTTAGAAAGAAGACTATATGTTATAACCCGATACATTGCATTGACAAGGTAAGCTTTTCGAGTTTTAGTTATACACTAGATACTGTAGCCCGTGCCAGCACGGGCCCAACATATATTATTTACGTTATCTCAATTTATGCAGCACAAATAACATTTGAAGTGTCAATCAAATTTTTATTAATATAAATTTTTTTAATAATTTAAGTTGCTAATCATTGTGATTTATAGTATCTTTTATGTAATTTAGTAATTTATTTTACTCGCTTTGTCCCAATTTTAGAATTTAGTGAGTCAATCAAATTTTTTTTACTAATATATTTTTTAAAATATTTTAAGTTGTTAATCTTTGTGATTTAAGTATCTTTTAATGTAATTTCAAATAATTTATGTTACTTGCTTTATCGCAACTGATGTGACACTATTAGAATTTCAAAAGTCAATCATATTTTTTACTATGTGTTTTTAAAATATTATAAGATGTTAATAGTTATGACTTATAATTATTTTTTTGCATAATTTTTAAATATATAATATTTTACCAAAATAAAGTAAATAAATTAAAATAAAAAAGTACTAATTTTTTAAAACATGTTAAATTCGAAAACATCATTTGGATCAACAAATTACTAAATTAAAACAATAAAATATGCAAATTATAAAATGTCAAAACTATCCCGAATTTACGTGACCCAAATATAATTTAGATAACCAATCAGATTCTTAATATGTTTTTAAATATTTTAAATTGTTAGCATTGTAATTTGTAATATTTTTATGTAATTTCAAATAATATATGTTACTCTCCTTATCCAAAATTTTGTGGCATTGATATTCAATTATATTCTTAAAATAATTCTTAAAATACTTTTTCTTCTATTCCAATTTAAATAGCACTGAAATAAATTCAAGACTCAACCAAATTTTATGATTGAAGCAACGAAGTGGATATGTCTTAAATGACTTATAATGCCTAATTAGAAGTGATATAGCAAAATTACTATGAAAATATATTTGTGAAAAATATTTAAATGAGTCTCATATAGGATGTCATGTTAATTTAAAACATCAAGAATTAATTTATCATTTTATGTCAATTTTATTTTTATTAAATTTTTAATACCTAAATAACTTATAATAATTAATTAGGGGTGATATAGTAAAATTATGGTTGAAGCAGCTGAAGTAGACATGTCATAAATGTCTATTTATCTTTTTTTATTAAATATTATTAATTTTATTTTATGTAAATGTCTTACAATAATTAATAAGGGGTAATATAGTAAAATTAAGGAGCAAATATACTTGTGAATTTTTTTAAATAAGTCTCATATAAGATGTCTTATTACTTTAAAACATCAAGAATTGATTTATCATTTATATCTATTTTATTATTTATTAAATATTATTAATTTTTTAATATCTAGATGACTTATAATAATTAATTTGAGGTGATATAATAAAACTACGATTAGAGCAGCTGAAACAGACATGTCATAAATGTCTATTTTACCTTTTTTAATTAAGTATTATTAATTTTCTTATGTATAAATGACTTAAAATAATTAATTAGGGATAATATAGTAAAATTACGGAGCAACTGAAGCAGGTGAAAAGGCAAGCATATTGACGAAGAGCTGTCTGCTTCTTCACTCTTATTAATAGTAGTAATAATTTTACTATTTATTAAATATTATTAATTTTTTAATACCTAGATGACTTATAATAATTAATTTGAGGTGATATAATAAAACTACGACTGAAGCAGCTGAAACAAACATGTCATAAATGTCTATTTTACCTTTTTTAATTAAGTATTATTAATTTTCTTATATAGAAATGACTTAAAATAATAAATTAGGGATAATATAGTAAAATCACAGAGCAACTGAATTAGGTGAAGAAGCAGGCATGTTGACGAAGAGCTGCCTGCTTCTTCTCTCTTATTAATAGTAGTAATACTACTTTAACATTTGTTGTAGATTAAACTCAATTTTTATTAACTTGAAATTTTTTTTGTTCCAGTATTTGTTCTACATAAAATTTGAATTTCAATGATGCATTGTGTAACGATCCTTCAAGTTGTTCTGTGAGTTTTTTTATTTTAAATCTCTAATTTTTATACGTGATTTTGACTTGTGGGGATAGGTAGTGCAATTCTAGGTGCCCAAAAGTGATTTAAGTTAATAATTGGGTTCTTGAGTTTTAACAAAGTTGAGCGTAATCACGATCAACCTTCAATCAAGACAACCTTAAATTGATATTTTAATATTTTCAATAGATTCAAAACATGATTTTTAGTAATTTTACATATTTGGAATGTGCACTTATTAAGTGCACAATCTCTTTATTTATAAACTGTGCACTTATTATTCATATTATTTATAGATTGGACACGATTATTTTTTTTTTTAAAGATTGTGCATTTTTTTAGTGCACAATCCATTTTTTTTTATAGATTATGCACAATATATTATTTTTGATTGTGCACATTTTTAGTGCACAAGTCATTTATTTATATAGTCCACTTTTTTGCCAAATACTGAACAATTTGATGAAAAAGAAATTTAATTAAACGAATGCATATGATTAGACTTATATTGTTTATTTTGGTTAATATATATGCAACGGGAGATTTCGCTCCATAGTAGAGAAAAATAAGTTGAAAGACCTCAAATGTTTAATTAAAAAAAAGCGATAAATGGATCTCACAATATTATTAAATTAAAAAGGATAAAATCATTTAAATAATTGAAACGGTTGTTGGGACAATTAAAGTTATTTGATAACTTTGTTAGTTGTCTCAATAACTATCGAAGTTGACTATCAAAGTTGTCGAACAACTTCGATAGTTATTGAGACAACCTTTTTAGTTGTTGGAACGAAAATATATAAAAAAAAACTGATTTTTTTTTTGTCCATTTTACCTAATTCTTAAAACTTAAAGTATCCTAACTTAATTGACAAATTTGTTTGTCCCTTTTAATTCAAAGTCCTTCCATAGTAGTTTTCTTTTAGTATTTTTAGTTTTATATTTTTTTCATAACAAATATTTATTTATTTTTATATATTAAAAAATTTAATTTTTTTTCTATTCAATTTCTAAGTGGCTTATAATTTGATTGATCATATTTAAAATCAAGTTTTTCCAAGAATTGATTTTTACTCTTCACTCCTTATTAATGAATATTTGAAGATTAAATTATACTTAATTATGACCTAATTTCGTAAAGCATAAATTTAGAGAACAAATTTTGAAGAAAAATAATTTGTAGCTTATGAAGTTCTTAAGAAAATATTTTGAAATTTAACTTATACGTGGGTCACCAATTTAACATATGCCTCTAATGACTTTGTAGAACATAATTTACTTGTCTTATATTATAATACAAAATATGAATTTTTATTACAAATTCTTTTTTATATAAATATTTTAGATCACTTTTTCATTACTTAAAATATTAAAGGACCAAAATAAGTGCACAATCATGCAAAAAAGTGGACAATATAAATAAATGAATTGTGCACTAAAAAAGTACACACTCAAAAATAATATATCGTGCACTTTTTTAGTGCACAGTCCAGAAGTAAATGGATTGTGCACTAAAAAAGTGCACAATCTTTAAAAAATGAACAACCTATAAAAAATAAATTGTGCACTTATTAAGTGCACAGTTCATAAAAAAATGGATTGTGCACTTATTAGGTGCATAGTCCATAAAAAAATGGATTGTGCACTTATTAAGTGCACAATGTAAACTTTAACTTTTTTAACACCGTCAGATGTCTTCCGTTACAAATTTAAAGGTATTGTGCACTTATTAAGTGCATAAAGCCTATTTTGATATTTATTTTTTTATATGGCATACATTGATACTTTTTTTTAGTTGTAGGGCATATTTTGGTTCCGGACTCCACGTATCGTACTCACTAGTACTATGGAGAAACGTGAATGACAGTAGCACATTGTGGGAAATTTTGTTTATTCAATTTTTAAAATAAGTGGATTTATGATTAAGAAATAATATCATCACTGGTAGAAAATGACGTGCCTTTTGAGATTGGATGTAAATTGTGTGTTTTGGGAGTAACATGGTAACAGTAGGTGACGTCATGATTATACTGATGAAAGGAGATTACAAAAGATTGAGAAATTGAGGTTTAAGCGTGAAGTTTGACAATTATAAGTTACTATTTCAATTGTTTTCTTAGAAATTTTGATTTAAATTTTCATTCTGGGATGTGGTATTGGCAATTTAGACGTGATATTCCCTAATTAAGTTTGAATGGTAATATGGAGATATGGTTGGGGTAGATGATTAAGAATTAGTTCTACATTTGAAATTCATGAAAACTGAGATTTGACTATTTTTGAGCTAAATATAGCAATATGAGAGTCACTGAATTCGTATTCTCACGAAAAATATGTGTTTGTACAGATTTTGACCATTTGTAAGCTTTACGAAAAGGCAAGTTTATAAATTGATGCTTAGGGTTCGATTTGAGGCAAGTTGAAACTTTTTTAGACTTTTTTTTAAGTGTTTATGTGTTAGTTAAGTGTAATGGGAGTAATGAAGAATGGGGGTCCCGTATAGGTGAAGGGGCGAGCATCTATGCGGGTATCGGTGTTATTTGAGAGGTTAAAATAAGTCAATTGTACGTTTTGAATTATTTTCCCAAATTTTTAACACAATAGACTGATTTGCTATGGTAAATGAATTGTTTAGAATACTATATAATGAGAATACTCCAACTTCAGTTAAGTTGATTTTGAAATTGATACCTGATCCGCCTTCAGATATGAAGTTCTTTGCTTAACTTTATTGTTGATTTGGGATCATAGTTACACGTCTGCACATCATGCATTGTATTCATATGGAGGCGGGTTCTCTCAAGGTTGAGTTCGAGGCTGGTGATGATGATGATCAGGTTCCAGATAATGATATGGGCCTAGGTCAGGCACCACCAGGATTTGTTGCTACACCTATTCTTTAGGATATCTTGATGTAATTTTGCGAGTTTTGGAGAGTATAACTTAAGGAGGTGAATCATTTGGTACTCCACATGTTTCACAGATTAGGTAGGGGCGTAGACCCCAAATCAGCAACCCAGTATAATTTAACAGGGTCTAGTGGTTCAGCCAACACCGAGGTATGATGGTATGTCATTACCAAGGGTTAGAGCTATTAGTGGGGTTAGGGAAACTATGTCTAATAAGTAGCAGCGGTGGTTTGAAAATTTTAGGAAGATGGATCCACCGCAGTTTCAGGATGATCAGCATAAGGATGCCTATAAGTTTCTGGTCAATTGCCACAAAAGACTCAGAGTGTGGGATTGGTTGACTCTCACGGGGTTGATTATACTGCCTTATAGATGTGTGGTCTTACCAAGCAGCGGCGGTGCTCCTATATTTAGTCCAAGCCAGTTGGTTCCCCACCTATGACTTAGGATATATTTGCACAATCTTTCCTTGATAAATTCTGTAACACCCCAACTTAGGAAGGAGTCCCACATCGATAAAACACAGGAGGGATACTGGGTATATAAGTAAGAAAGCCTTACTCCCTAGTGATAAAACACGCGTTTTAAAGCCGTGCGTGCCTAGACCCAGAGCAGAGAATATCACTAGTGGGTTGGACAGAGACAGGGGTCTCTCGGGCCTTCATGGTTTGGGATGCCCAACGCGTCCAGGGCCCCGACTCGAGTCGTGACAAAATGGTATCAAAGCCGCTCCTGTGTCAGCCCTATCGATGTGGGCCAGAGTTCAAACTGAGTGTAGGCGAATCCCGGTAAGGCGGGACAAACCTTAGTTCTGAGTGTAGGCGAATCCCATTCGGTGGGGAAAACCTCAACGAGGACGCTAAGTTCATAAGGGGGTATATGTAAAACCCCAACTTAAGAAGGATCCCCACATCAATAAAACGCAGGAGGGATACTGGTATATGAGTAAGAAAGCCTTACTCCCTAGTGACGCATTTTAAAGCCGTGCGGGCCTAAGCCCAGAGTGGAAAATATCACTAGTGGGTTGGGCAGAGACAGGGGTCTCTCGGACCTTCATGGTTCGGGATGCCTGTTGCGGCCAGGGCCCCGACTCGGGTCATGAATAAATATTGTAACACCCCATATTTATCTAGCATAATCTAAGTCCCAGTGCATGAGTATTCGTAAATTAAAATGTCAAAAAAATCATCATTTTTCAGTTTAGAGCCTGCCATTGCATAGGAAATTCAATTAGCTTTCAACGATATAAAATTTGTCGAAATACGATAACAAGGTAAGAATTTATGGCGATTTTAAGTTTCATTCGTTAAATATCATCATTTTAACCCTTAGCGCATCGCGGAGACAGTTCAAATGACAATTGTCAATTTCCAGTGTAACTCCGCGATGTTGGCGCATCGGGCCAATTTCCAGTAGGCCTCCGCGATGGTGGCGCATCGCGGAGGTGGAAAAATTGGCACTTCAAAGGATTAACGTGATAGCTCCGCATCGTAGTATTTGTCCATGTCTCAATTGTCCCTTTTCCAGTGGCTTGGCGCGATAGTGACGGGTCGCGCCAAGGCCAAAAATCGGGATGGTCAATTTTCAGCTTACGTTTTAAATCCATTTAAGGGTATTTGGGTCTTTCTAAGCCCTAAACTCGTCATAAAACACAAAATTTATCCCCAATTGACCTAAATAATCATTCATTATTCAATATCCTCTCGAATTAAAGATCCCCTTTCCAAGAATAAGAAACCCTAGCTTTCAAATTCAAGATCAATCCTCAAGAACTCACTAAGAACCTCAGGAAATTCATCATTCCAGGTATGTTAGATGTTCATCCATAGATTCCTTACATCCATGGAGTCCAAATATCCTATTCTAATTATCAAGTTATAATCTTTTCAAGCTATTTGATTTTAAATTATGATTTCATCCAAGAACCTCCATGTACTATTGATTTTATACCATGTTACCATGAAATTATTGAAATCATTCAATCCTCCATGTTTTTATATTATTATTTATTGAATAAAACCATGATTTAGTACTATTATGTTAAATTCATGCTATTTTTATAAGTTTCATGGCATTCCTGTAATTGTTTTAAACCCTAAATTACAAGTGTTTGATAAAATGCCTACAAGAGTGATTGATTTAAATAAAATCCTTCATGTTTTGTCCTTCAAGATTTAGTGTCATTTTACTATTATTGTTTTGAGTCCTGGGGGTATTGAATACCTGAAATCCATAGTTGTTTACTTAGTCTAGTTTCAGTACATTACAGAATAGTCTTTAGAACATACTATGAGCATTATCAGAACAATCAGTTATCAGTTAGATGAATTCAGAACAGTTTAGTATTTCAGTGTCTTTCAGTTGGGAGTAGGATTTAGAACCGAGCGAGTGTAGGGATGGAGACTTCCTCGTCAGATAGACAGAGTCATTAGTAGCAGTCCATATACTCCAGAACTACGTAGCCAGCGTAGGATATGAGAAGTCACCCGTCAGATTAGGGTTGACTATCTCGCAGGGGTCACCTGTCAGTTCAGGATTGACACCTTTAGTCCTTTGGACATTATATCAGTTTAGTGGATCCACACAGCCATCGTTTGTATCTATGGTACGGTATTAACACCCTTCAAACTCGGGTTATAAGTTGGACCCCGATTAGCTTAAATTGGGGAATGTCGGTTAGATGATACCTCTCACAGTCTCAGATATAGTCTCAGTTATAGTCTCAGTTCAGTTATGCAGTCTTAGAGTTGCTTGACCAAAGCATACAGATATCAGTATTTTTTAGTATTTCAGTTTACAAATTTTACTCAGTCCATGTTATATGCTTGGTCATTCATCCAGTGTCTATAGAGTTTTACGTATCTTCAGTATTTACAGACTGTCATGCATACTCGATATTTACAGATTCTTCATATTTTCAGTATCTACAGATTCTATGTTCTCTACTCAGTACTCTATGTTTTACATGTATATTCAGTTAATTATTAGTTTTGTTGATGAAACTATGCATATCAGCCTACCTCATTTAGCATACCAGTACATTCAAAGTACTGATCGTATACCTTTCTTTTACGCTATGATGAATCATATCATAGGTGTTGATGCTCAGTTTCTGGACCACGCTTAGACTTTATTTCTCAGGCTATTAGCAGTACAGTAGCAGTGGTGAGTCCTCATCATTCGAGGATAGATTATTTTACTTCATATCTCTATTTTAGTAGTTAACAGAGTTAGTTGGGGGCCTGTCCCATCAACTCATATTTAGTCAGTCAGTTTTAGAGGTTTTTCAAACATTAGAGTCACTTATGTAGTATTCAAATTTTCAGTTGACATGTCAGTTTATCAGTATTTAATCAAATTCAGTCAGTTTTTCTATAGATTTATATTTTAGTATTGATTCAGTGATAAAACCTTATGGAAATATCATATATTTTCCACAATTATTATATTATTATTCAGTGCTCATGATAGGTACTAGTTCATGGGTTAGCTTGTGGTCCTTCGGGACTATAAGCACCATGTGACGACTAGGGGCAGTCCCGGATCGTTAAAAACTTGGTATTAGAGCCTAAGGTTTTAAAATGTCCTAGGAAGTCTAAATCCGCGTCAAGTGGAGTCTTGTGCATGGGTGTGTAGCACGCCACACGTATGGATGAGAGGCTATAAGGCGTTAAGGAAAAGTTTCCCTTTTTTCAATATTCATATCGTGCGAGTGAGCATGAGGTCAAGTTAAACTCCCTGTATAATCTATTTCTTCCTTTCATTTATAGAATATGACTCCCAAGAAGAAAGGATGAAGAACAGGAAATCATCCAGCCCCTCAGCCTTTCCAGGCAGATCCTTTGGACGAGAACGTCTCTCACGCAGAATTTAGGGTTGCGTTCACTACTCTAGCCAATTTTGTTGTAGCATAAAATGAACGACCAGCTACTATTCCAGCCAACCCAGTGTCCAATACTGCTGCAACTAGAATTCGAGATTTCACCCGAATGAATGCTCCTTCTTTCACGAGATCCAAGTCGGAAGAGGATCCACAGAAATTCTTAGATATGGTTCATAAGGTCATGGATGCTATGGAGGTGAAATCTAGTCAGAGTGATGGGTTGGCTGCCTATGAGTTGCAGGATATAGCCCATACTTGGTTTAAGCAGTGGAAGGTTGATAGGGGTATAGATGCAGGGCCTGTAGAATTGGAAGAGTTTGCCACGTCTTCCTTAGACAGATTCTTCCCATTGGATTTGAGGGAGTCCAAGGTGTTAGAGTTTATTAACTTGAGGCAGGGAAGCATAAGCGTGAGAGAGTATTACCTCAAGTTTACTCAGTTAGCTAGATATGCTCCTCATGTGGTAGCTGATAACAGGTCTAAGATGAGTAATTTTGTTTCTGTCGTATCTGATAGTGTGGTCAAGGAGTGCAGGACTACAATGCTTATTAGTGAGATAGACTTATCTAGGCTGATGGTCTATGCTTAATAGATAGAGGAACAAAAGGTTAAAGAGAGAGAGAGGAAACAAGAGGGCTAGGATAGGTAGTTTTAATTTTGATCAGCCAAAGTCAGAAGGTGGTAACTGTCCTCAGTTTCATCAGAGGTTTTCAGCCCCAGCACCCTCTTTAGCCAGTGCTCTCGTACCCAAATTCAAAAATGATAGTAGGGATAGAGCACCAAGATCTAAGTCCCAGGTCAGTGTTAGCAGTGCTCATACAAATCCTCTATGTTAGAAATATGGTAGACACCATCAGGGTGAGTGTAGAGTAGGTAGTGATGTATATTTTGGGTGTGGCAAGCTAGGCCATCAAATTCAGGAGTGTTGGGTAGTTTCTCATAAAGGTAGGGATATGTGCCAACAGGGTCAGTCCTATCAGTCGTCAGTTCCATCTGGTCGCCCAACTCAGCAGGGTACCGCTTCCAGTGCTACCAGTGGTCAGTGTCCGAACAGATTATATACTCTTCAGTCCCACCAAGATCAGGAAAATTCTCCTGACATAGTTAATGGTACTTACAAGTCTTTCACTTACATGTTTATGCTTTACTAGACCCTGGAGCATCCCTTTTTTTGTAACTCCATATATAGCTGTCAACTTTGGAGTTAGTCCCGAAACTCTAGCAGAGCCCTTTTCAGTGTCTACCCTAGTAGGCATTTCCATTGTATCCAGACAGGTATATAGGAACTGTCCGATCACAATATCTCAGAAAGTTACCTCAATTGATCTCGTGGAGTTAGAGATGACAGATTTTGACGTCGTTCTCGGCATAGATTGGCTCCACTCATGCTATGCCTTAGTTGATTGTAGAAACAGAATAGTTCATTTTCAGTTCCCAAATGAACCAGTCCTTGAATGGAGGGGTAGTACCACAGCTCTTAGGGGTCAGTTGATTTCATACCTTAGAGCCAGAAAAATGATATCGAAAGGGTGTATTTACCATCTTGTGCGATTCAAAGACTCTAACTTAGAAAATTCAACCCTTGAGTCAGTTTCAGTAGTTAGGGAATTTCCATATGTGTTCCCTAAAGATCTCCCCGGAGTTCCTCCCGAAAGGGAAATCAACTTCAGAATAAACCTTCTCTCAGATACTCATCTCATATCAATTTCACCATACAGAATGGCTCCAACTAAACTCAAAGATTTAAAAAAATAGTTGAAGGATCTCTTAGATAAGGGATTCATCATACCCAGCATTCCCCGTGGGGTGCACCAATCCTATTTGTGTGTAAAAAAGATGGTTCTCTCAGAATGTGTATTGACTACCGTCAGTTGAACAAGGTCACAGCCAAGAATAAATATCCACTTCCTAGAATCGACGACCTGTTTGACCAACTTTAGGGTGATAGATACTTTTCCAAGATAGACCTCAGATTAGGCTATCATCAGCTCAGGGTCAGAATATGACATTCCAAAAATAGCCTTTCGAACTTGATATGGTCACTTCAAATTTTTAGTCATGTCCTTCGGTCTTACAAATGTCCCAGCAACCTTCATGGACTTGATGAACCGAGTGTTCAAGCAGAACTTGGACATGTTCATCATAGTCTTCATTGATGACATTCTTGTTTACTCCCGTAGCAAAAACAATCATGCAGACTACTTTAGAATAGTACTTCAGACTCTTAGAGCTCACCAGTTATTCGCTAAATTTAGTAAGTGTGAATTTTGGCTAAGATCAGTAGATTTTCTTGGCCATATTATTTCTGGTGATGGTATTAGAGTTGATCCTCAAAAGACTGAGGCAATGAGAAACTGGCCTAGACTCATCTCTTTATCAGATATCAGGAGTTTCTTGGGTTTATCTATCTATTACCGTTGGTTTGTTGAAGGGTTTTCTTCTATTGCATCCCCCATGTCCATATTGGCTTAAAGAAAAGTTAAGTTTCTGTGGTCAGATTCATGCGAGAAGAGTATTCAGGAGTTGAAGACTCGACTCACCTCAGCCCCAGTCTTGACACTACCAGACAGTTCAGATGGTTTTGTTATGTACTGTGATGTATCTAGAGTAGGTTTGGATTGTGTCCTTATGCAGAGAGGTAAGGTCGTAGCCTATGCCTCTAGACGGCTTAAACCCCATGAGAAAAATTACCCTACTCATGATCTTGAGTTAGAAGCAGTAGCATTTGCCTTAAATATTTGGAGGCATTACTTATATGGGGTGTATGTGGATGTGTTCACAGATCACAAAAGCATTCAGTATTTGTTCTCTCAGAAAGATTTAAATCTGCGTCAGAGAAGGTGGTTAGAATTATTAAAGAATTGTGACATAAGTGTTCTGTATCATTCGAGCAAGGCCAACATAGTGGATGATGCTCTCAGTAGATTGTCCATGGGTAGTGTAGCTCATGTTGAGGATGGTAAGAAACAGTTAGCTCAGGAAATCCATCAGCTTGCCCGACTAGGTGTCCGCTTAGTCAATTAAGCAGAGGGTAGTGTATGGGTGCAGAGTAGCTTAGAATCATCTCCAGTTTCTAAGGTGAAGAAAAAGCAGGATAGAGATCCCATTCTAGTTAAGTTGAAAGAATCAGTCAGAGATCAAAAAGTGGAGGTCTTCTTCCAAGGGGGAGATGGTATGTTGCATTGTCAAGGTATATTGTGTGTTCCTGGTGTAGATGACTTGAGGCAACGAATTCTTGCAGAAGCGCATGGTGTATGTTACTCTATTCATCCAGGGGTTACTAAGATGTACCATGATTTGTGGGAAATCTATTGGTGGAGTGGTATGAAGAGGGATATTGCAGAGTTTGTGGCTAAGTGTTCTGCATGTCCGTAAGTTAAGATTGAGCACCAAAAACCTAGTGGGTCCGTGCAGGAATTCAGTATTCCCACTTGGAAGTGGGAGAAAGTGAACATGGATTTTGTGATAGGTTTGTCTCGTACCCGTCATCAACATGATTCTATTTGGGTTATCATAGTTAGGATGACCAAATCAGCTCATTTCTTGTCAGTCCACACCTCTTATTCAACTGAGAACTATGTCAAACTCTATTTCAGAGAGTTGGTTAGGTTTTACGGTGTTCCCTTATCTATCATCTCAGATAGAGATACCCAGTTTACCTCTTATTTCAGGAAAGTATTCCAAAAGGGTTTTGGTACCTAAGTCCATCTCGGCATAACCTTTCACCCTCAGATAAATGGTCAAGCAGAAAGGACCATTCAGATTCTTGAGGATATGCTGAGATCATGCACAGTTGATTTTAAAGGTAGTAAGGATGACCACTTGCCTTTGATTGAATTCACATACAATAACAACTATCATTCCAGTATCCGTATGGCTCTGATTAAGGCTCTCTGTGGTAGCAGATGTAGATCTCTTATTGGTTGGTTTGATGTAGGTGAAGTCGTAGAGTAGGTCCTGACTTGGTGTTTGATGCCTTAGAGAAAGTTTAGTTGATCAGAGAAAGGATTAAGGCTATCCAGAGCCGACAGAAATTGTATGCAGATGTAAGGAGAAAGGATCTCGAGTTTGAGGTCGGTGATCTTGTGTACTTGAAAATCTCTCCCATGATGGGAGTGAAGAGATTCAGTAAGAAAGGGAAACCCAGTCCCTGATATATTGGTCCCTTCAAAATTCTCAATCGTTTCGAAAAGGTAGCTTACGAGCTTGAGTTGCCTTCAAATTTAGCCTCAGTACACCCAGTGTTCCATGCCTCATTGTTGAAAAAGCGTATTGGTGATCCAGCTCTAGTTGTTCCCTTATAAAGTGTATATATTCAGAACAGTCTTTCCTTTGAGGAAGTTCCAATCAAAATTCTTGATCATCAAGTTCGTAGACTAAGAAATAAAAAAGTTTCATTGGTCAAAGTTTTTTGGCAGAATCAGTCCGTTGAGGGAGACACTTGGGAAGCAAAAGCAGATATGTTGACCAAGTACCCTCATCTCTTCTCCACGAATACAGATTTAATATAAGGTACTAATCTTCTTAAGATTTCTCTATATCATGCTCAGTTTAAGTTGCACATCTTGTTTATGTCAATCGTGCATTTACAAATCAGTTCAGTCATGCATTCAATGCATCAGATATGCATGTTCAGTGTGTAATCTCAGCCCAACAGCTTTCCTCAGCTTAACTAGTTTCATTTGAGGACGAATGATCCCAAGGGAAAGATATTGTATCACCCCGTATTTCCCTAGCATAATCTAAGTCCCAGTGGAAGAGTATTTGTAAAAAAAAATTCGAAAAACTCATTAATTTTTAGTTTAGATCCTGCCATTGCATAGGAAATTCAATTAGCTTTCCAACGATATAAAATTCGCTGAAATCTGATAACCGGGTAAGAAGTTATGGTGATTCTAAGTTTCAGTCATTAAACATCATCATTTTAACCCTTTCCACATTACGAAGACAGTCCAAATGACAATTGTCATTTTCCAGTGTGACTCCCCGATGTTAGCGCATCGCGGAGCAGGCCAATTTCCAGTGGACCTCCGCGATGGTGGCGCATCGCGGAGGTGGCCAAATTGGCACTTTAAAGGATTAACGCGATAGATGCACGTCGCAGTGTTTGTCCAGGTCTCAATTGTCCCTTTTCCAGTGGCTTGGCGCGATAGTGGCGCATCGCGCCAAGGCTTAAAATTGGGATGGTCAATTTTCAGCTTACGTTTTAAGTCCATTTAAAGGTATTTGGGTCTTTTTCCTAAGCCCTAAACTAGTCATAAAATACGAAATTTAGCCCCAATTGACCTAAATAATCATTTATTATTCAATTTCCTCTCAAATTAAAGATCCTCTTTTCCATGAACAAGAAACCCTAGCTCTCAAATTCAAGATCAATCCTCAAGAACTCACCAAGAACCTCAGGAAATTCATTATCCCAGGTATATTAGATGTTCATCCATGGAGTCCAAATATCCTATTTTAATTACCAAGTTATAATCTTTTCAAGCTATTTGATTTTAAATTATGATTTCATCCATGAACCTCCATTACTATTGATTTTATACCATGTTACCATGAAATGATTGATATCATTCAATTCTTTATTTTTTTATATTATTATTTATTGAATAAAACCATGATTTAATACTATTATGTTGAATTCATGCTATTTTTATAAGTTCCATGGTATTCCTATGATTGTTTTAAACCCTGAATTACAAGTGTTTGATAAAATGCCTACAAGAGTGATTGATTTAAATAAAAGCCTTCATGTTTTGTCCTTCAAACTTTAGTGTAATTTTACTATTATTATTTTGATTCCTGGGGGATTGAATACCCAAAATCCATAGTTGTTTACTTAGTCTAGTATCAGCATATTACAGAATAGTCTTCTGAACATACTATGAGCATTATCAGAACAGTCAGTTACCAGTCAGACGAATTCAGAATAGTCTAGCATTTCAGTGCCTTTCAGTTGGGAGTAGGATTTAGCACTGAGCGAGTGTTGGGATGGAGGCTTCCCCGTCAGATAGGCAGAGTCGTTAGTAGCAGTCTCTATACTCCAGAACTACGTATCCAGCGTAGGGTATGAGAAGTCACCCGTCAGATTAGGCTTGACTATCTTGCAGGGATCACCTGTCAGTTCAGGCTTGACACCCTTAGTCCTTTTGACATTATATCAGTTTAGTGGATCTACACAGTCATCGTTAGTACCCGTGGCACGGTATTAATACCCTTCAAACTTGGGTTACAGGTTGGACCCCGATTAGGTCAAATTGGGGAATGTCGGTTAGATGATACCTCCCACAGTCTCAGATATAGTCTCAGTTACAGTCTTAGTTTAGTTATGTAGTTTTAAAGTTTCTTGACCAAAGCATTCATGTATCAGTATTTTTCTGTATTTCAGTTTACAAATTTTACTCAGTCCATGTAATATGCTTGGTCATGTATCCCCAGTGTCTACAGATTTTCTCGTATCTTCAGTATTTATAGACTGTCATGCATACTCGGTATTTACAGATTCTCTATATTTTCTATATCTACAGATTCTATCTTCCCTACTCAGTACTCCATGTTTTACATGCATATTTAGTTAATTATTAGTTTTGCTCATGAAACCATGCATATCAGCCTACCTCATTTAGCATACCAATACTTTCAAAGTACTGATCGCATACTTTTCTTTTGCACTATTATGTATCATATCATAGGTGCTAACGCTCAGTTCCTGGACCACACTTAGACTTCATTTCTCAAGTTATTTGTTGTACAATAGTAGTGGTATGTCCTCATTATTCGAGAATAAATTATTTTATTTCATATCTCTATTTCAGTAGTTAGTAGAGTTAGTTAGAGGCCTGTCCCATTAACTCATATTTAGTCAGTCAGTTTTAGAGGCTTTTCAGACATTATAGTTAGCTATCTAGTATTTAGATTTTCAGTTGACATGTCAGTTTATCAGTATTTAATCAGATTCAGTCAGTTTTTCTATAAATTCATATTTCAGCATTTCAGTGATAAAATCTTATGGCAATATCAGATGTTTTCTATAATTATGATATTATTATTCAGTGCTCACACAGTTACTAGCTCATGGGTTAGCTTGTGGTCCCTCGGGATTGTAAGCACCGTGTGATGACTAGAGGGTAGTTTCGACTCATTACAGATTCATTCCTCATTGCTTGAGGGTGGAATGTAGGCATTAGTTTGAGAATTTAACATAAACGGATTTTTTTGTGGTTGAGTATGAGATTTGATTTTATTCTTTGTCCCATTATGCTATGGCGATATTTCCACACGAGGTCGGGATTATCAGGAGGTTTATGAGAGATTTGACACTCAGGATCAGAGAGGTTGTATTAGTTGTAGCCTAATCTGGGGCTTCTCTTCCGGAGGTGGTTGAATCAAAAAGGAGTTTGAGTTGATACATCGTGAGAAGTATGGGTATTTGAGGGACAAGAGGTCCCGCACTTCAGGTCGATTTAGTAGTACCTCATCTGGAGGTAGGGGTTTATTCAGAGGATATTTTTTCCCTCAACATAATCGACCAATTCAGGCAGCCATGCAGACATCAGAAGGTAGACATTCAGTTCAGGGTTCTTATGGTTTGGGACAGGCTTCACATGGTTTATCTCAGTGATTTTTAGGTCAGGGTGTTCATACTGGATATTCAGGTCATTCTCCATAATTGATGGCTCCCAGGTCCCTTTATAAGTGTGATTTTTTGGACCGTCGTTGGAGAGATTGTCTAGTATACTGGTAGAGGGGTCCATATCAGGGTCATTAGGATCCTACTAGAGAAGCAGTGTCCCCTTCTAGGAGATTAGAAAGATATTAAGAAGGTAGAGGTGCACCACCAGCTAGAAAGAGAAGTGGTAGAGGAATGACTCGGGCGATAGATGATAAAGCTCACTGTTATACCTTCTGTAATACCCCAGATTTTGAACTCCGAATTTTTCTCAATAATTATGGTTACTTCTCAGGGTAAGACTCAGGTGATGATTCATAAAGAGTTGTCACGAGTCGTATAGAGCAATCGTGGTGTAACCAGTAGGGTTTCCCTAAGTTTTTATCATGGTCACGACCAAAATCATATGAGTCTTAAGGTAATGTTACGAGTCGTGGAGAGGGACTCATGACCTTAACTGTGAGATAGCCCAAGGCTACTGTCTTGGTAATGACTAAACTCCACGAGCCATAGGGTGAGGTCACAATTCGTAGGGTGGAACTCGTGACCAAACAAGTAAGTTGGCCCTGAGTCACTTCGCAGACTACAAGTCCAGACAACAACTTGTAGCCACTCATTATGAGTCATCACCTGACCTTAGCGACTAGGAGTTATTTCCCTGCATGTTTTCATTAAGGGTGATTTGTTCTTTTTCCTTCCTTTACACCATTCCCACAGCTTAAAACCCTTATCCCTATTTCACCAATTAACATATCATAAACACTCTTTTGTCTCTCAAAATTCACAAGTCAAGAACAAAGCTAAGGTTTCTAAGGATTGGTCATCTAGGGCTCAAAGTGTGATTTCTTCTCCAAATTCTTGGTGTTTTCAAGCATGTATATCTTCCCTAACTTATTTTTATATAAAATCATATGCTTAATCATGGTTTATGTAAATTAAATTATTGGGTTTTGAATGATGGGTTAAGGTTTTTGATTGACTATAACTTATTTAGTTTTCCAATGGGTTTGGAATTGTTATTCATACTTTATATCATGGTCTTGGAACTAAAATTATACATGGATATGGTGAATGGGAAGGGGGTCGTGGCATTCCCCTAAAATTATTAAAATTAATTTGGAATTGGTATTAACCTCAACTCACTCTATAAATTGGCTTTGGAACATGAAAATATGCATGCTTTAAACTATTTTTGAACTATTGCATTGCCTAAAAGGTTAATGAAAGAAAAATAGTTTTGAAAAAGGCCTTGGTGGACACGATTTGATTTTAAATGGTTTTATAAGCCTTGGCGGCCGTTGTTTGGTTTTTAAATAAGATCTTGGGGGTCGTGGATTCCCCCAGGTTGATGGATAATTGGAATGACATAATTCTATAAGCTTTCTAGTATATTGGTATGAAGATACCGTTTGGTGGTACCTTAATGACAGATTCCTTAGCTAAATGGAAGGGTTTATGTGTAAATGCTTTAATTAGGCTTAAAGGGGTTGTGTAGCTCGTCGTGGAAGGTGAAGATCCTGGGGGGACCGATACTGAAAACCATGTTTGCCAATGTGGAGGTCTTTATGACTGTGACATAGTTCACACTTTATACATGCTTTGGGTTAGCTGGGGCCAAGGCATTCCCTGGCCTTTTCTTGGATTTCTCTAGTTCATGTGGCTAATATGCACTAGAGCACTTTCGATGGGGGAATCCATACCCATATAGCTTATGGGTGCCCGTTGGATGATTAGACCTACACAATCCAGGTTAATAATTTTAAATCTCATATAATATCTTGTTTCATCTACTAATATTATATATATGTATATATACATGTATCTGAACATGAACATTGAGTTTGGATTTTATTTTAAGATGACATTATTTTATCCTTTCCCTGAGTTACATGCTAGCGCTCACCCTGCTAACTATCCCTGGATGCTCCATCCTTTTATGATATAGGGTTCTAGGGATTTTATCTATTGGTATGTGCAGTGTTAGGTGGTGTAGTTGTCGATTGGGTTTACAGCGAAGTGGTGAGCTTCCATATTTTGGAAATCTTGGTCATCTCAACAATTTCTTTCCAAATTTTAGAATTGCAAAGCTCACATTAACATTATCATTGTCATTGTGACTGTCGTGGTTGGGGGCATGTCCTAACCTAACTTGATATTCGGATTATTTTAGAGGTTTTTGTGGACATTTATGGGTTGGATGGTGTTATTGACTCTTAGAGCTTATTTTTGAGCTACCTTAACTGTTTTATCTTTATTCTCTTGTTGTCTTCTGCTTTGTTATTATTTGGATTATGCTTGGATTGGATAGGCTATAGGATGATCTTTGCCCCTCAGTGGGCTTGAGATACCCATCACGGCTAGGATCGGGGTTGGGTCGTGAAAAGTTTGGTATTAGAGCATAGGTTTAGGGTCCTTAGGTGTCCACAAAGTTATGTCTAGTAAAGTCTTTTTTTGGAGAGTAGCATGTCACACTTATAAGAGGGAGACTACAAGATATTTAGGAATATTTCCCTTTCTTCTATTCTATTTTGCCTGATGGAACTTCTCAAACACCTGGTTTGATCGCATTTCAGATCATGCCTCCTCGAAGATCTGATATTCATAGAAACTCTGTTAAAACTTTTGCCCCACCTGAGGAAAATGTGAAGGGGACTCGCACTACCTATGGAGTGTAGATCCGGTATAGGGTACATGTTCTCAATTGTGCCGCTCCACCTAGAGTTCCATCGGTCACTACTAGTCCCTCTACGGTTGGTGATACTCTTGCTCAGTCACCTAAAGTAGACGCAGAGTTTCACCTCTCTATTCATCTGCTTACTCAGTTAATGACATCTCAGTTTTATCAGTCTGGTCCTGTTGGTGTTGTTATGAGTTCTTCTGAGGTTACTCAAGTTGGGGAGTTTATGAGGTTGAATCCCCAACCTACACTGGCTCTAAGGTAGAGGAGGATCCTCAAGGGTTTGTTGATGAGATGGAGAACATATTTAGGGTGATGCATACTACTAATATAGAGGGTGTAGAATTTACGGCATATTAGTGGTATGAGGAGTGGGAGAAGATGAGGGGTGATGAGGCTGAGCTAGATATATGGGAGGAGTTATCTAGTTCCTTCCTTGATTATTTCTTTCCTCAGGAGTTGAGGAAAGCTAAGACAGGGGAGTTTGTAAAGATGAAGTAGGTAGATGAGAGTGAATGAGTATACTTTGAAATTTCACCGGTGGTCTTGCTATGCTCTAGATTTAGCGTCTAGTCTGAGGGTTAGGATGAGGAATTTTTCTTCGGGTTTGTCTCGTGACTTAGTTTTGGAGTGTAAGACTGCTCTGTTCAATAATGGTATGGATATCTACAGACTTGAGTTTTATACGCAGTAGGTGGAGAATGAAGAGAAAAAATAGGTAAAAATAGGAGAGAGACAGAGTAAGAAGTTTAGATATTCAGAGCAAGGTGTGAATCAGCAAAATAGTGTAAGAGATGGTAGGCAGTGGTCTAAGAAGAAGAATTAAAGGAGTTTGAATGCATATTCATCGTCTAATGCTCCTTATCTTATGTCGTCTGACGATCGTTATTTTTAGACCAGCGGTGGTCCTAAGGCATAGGGTGTGCAGACTCAAGCTAGTAGAGTTCAGTCAACCCCACCCTATCCTTTTTGTCGATTTTGTGGTCGTATTCACCGTGGTTATTTTAAAGAGGGAAGGAACTTATGTTCTAAATATGGCCTGCCTGGTCATATTCAGAGGAACTATCCTTCAACTAAAGTAGCCTCGGGGGATAATAAAGTTTCGATTACCACTTCTTCAGCTCCTGCACAAAAGGGTGCTACTTTTGGTATCGATACTGGACGGACTTGTCTCTATGCTCTTGCCACCCGTCAGGAATCCAAAGTATCTCTTGATGTTGTCTCTGGTATGTTATAGTTGTTCTCCTACCATGTTTATTGTTTAATTAATCCAGGTTATACTCTTTATTATATGACCCCTTATGTGGTTGTGCATTTCAATTTTAGTATTGAAACTATTTCTAAGCCTTTCTCTTTGTCTACCCCGATGGATGATTTTATTATAGCTAGAAAGGTCTATAGGGGTTGTGTGGTGTCAATTTTTCATAGGGAGACCTTGGTGGATTTGATAAAGTTGGACATGGTGGATTTTGATGTCATTTTGGGGATGGATTAGCTTCACTCGTGCTACCTTCTCTGGATTTTAGGACCCGTAAGGTTAGGTTTCAATTTCTTGATGAACCGGTAATAAAATGGGAGGGGAATACCTTAGTACCTGAAGGAAGGTTTATTTCATATCTTAGAGCCCGAAAGTTGATTTCTAAGGGGTGCCATTAACATTTGGTTCGGGTTGAAGATTCTAGTTATGAGGTTCCCTCTTTACAATCTGTCCTTGTGGTTAACGAATTTCCCAAAGTGTTTCCTGATGATCTTTCTGTATTCATCCCAATAGAAAAATAAATTTTGGGATTGATCTTCTACCGGATACCCATCCTATCTCTATTTCTCTGTATAGAATGGCTTCGGCTCAGTAAAAGAAGATTAAGGAGCAGTTAGAGGATCTTTTGGATAAGGGTTTCATGTGTCTTAGCGTTTCTCTGTGATCTAATGCTTTTCTGCGTACGAAAGATGGGTTTCTTCGAATGTGCGTAGACAATTGGTAGTTGAATAATGTTACGGTAAAGAATAAGTATCCTCTTCCTAGGATAAATGATCTCTCTGACCATCTTCAGGGTGCTAGATGTTTCTCTATGATTGATCTCCGTTCAGGCTATAATCCGTTGAAGATTAGGAAAGATGATATTCCTAAGACTGGTTTTCGAACTCGGTATGGTTACTATGAGTTTTTGGTTATGTCATTTGGTTTGACTAATGCTCCGGTTGCTTTCACGGATCTCATATATCGAGTATTCAGACAGTTTTTGGACTTATTTGTTATTGTATTCATTGATAGTTGCTGTACTCTAAGAGTGATAAAGATCATACCAATCACATCTGAATTGTGTTGCAGACTCTTAAGGATCAAACGTTGTATGCTAAATTCTCTAAGTGTGATTTTTGGCTAAATATTGTGACGTTCCTTGGGCATGTTGTTTCTAGTGAGGGGATCAAGATGGATCCATAGAAAGTTAGGGTGGTTAAGAAGTGGCCTAGACCCACGACGCCAACCGATATTCAGAGCTTCAACTGCTACTCCATTTAAAAAGTTGACTTAGAAAAAGGTGAAGTGTTTGTGGTCCAACGCTTGTAAGGGTAGCTTTAAGAAGTTGTTCATTGAGGAGATAGTCAGATTGTATGGATCATTGATATCTATCATTTTAGATTGAGTCATGCAATTTTTTTCTTACTTTTGGCAATTGTTTTAGAAAGGTTTGGGGACCAAGGTAAACCTTAGCACCGTTTTTCATCCTTAATCGGATGGACAAGCAGAACGAAATATTCAGACATTGGAGGATATGTTAAGGGTCTATGTGATTAATTTTGGAGGAAGTTGGATTGATCACTTACCCCTAATTGAGTTTGTGTATAGTAACAGTTATCACTTTAGTATTAGGATGGCCCCATTTGAGGCTCTTTATGGTAGAAGGTGTAGGTCTTCTATTAGGTGGTTTGAGGTTGGTGAGACTAGGTTATTTGGTCCTGACTTGATTCACAAGTCATGGGGAAGGTGAAGGTGATTATGAAAAGACTCAAGACTGCTCAAAGTAGCCAAAAGTCTTGTGCGGATGTAAGGTGGAGGGAGTTGGAGTTTGATGTAGGTTATTAGGTGCTTTTTGAAAGTTTTTCCTATGAAGGGAGTGATGAGGTTTAGGAAGAAAGGAAAGCTCAGTACCTGTTATGTTAGTACGTATATGATATTGAGGGGGGTAGGGAATGTTGCTTATGAGTTAGATTTGCCTACGAGTTTGGGTTCCATTCATCCAGTTTTCCATGTATCGATGTTGAAGAAGTGTGGGGGTGATCCTGCTCTGATTGTGCCTATTGAGAGCATTGGTATTTTGGATTTCATGTCTTGTAAGAAAGCCTCGATTGAGATTTTGGATAGGCAAGTTCGTCGATTGAGGACTAAGGATGTTACTTCGATAAAGGTTCTTTGGATGAATCAAAAGGTGGAGGAAGCTAAAGAGGATATGAAGGACAAGTATCCATTTTTGTTCCCCGGGTTGGATGATCATGCATAAGGTATGTGTTTCTCTTATTTTAATTGCTTTCGGGTGTTGTTCATGGTTTTGTGGTTGCTTTTTGATTTGTATTTGTTTGAAAGGGTGCCTTAAATCTTCATTCAGTATTGAGTGATCCTAGGGAGGGGAGGGAGGGTAATGTAATACCCCAAATTTTGGACTCTGAATTTTTCTCAGTAATTGTGCTTTCTACTCAGGGTACGACTGTAGACACCTAATTTCGTCCCTCCGCAATATCATTTTTACCTATTTTTACCTTATCCTACCGTGTACCCTCAATCATGTAATTATCCCTCCACAAATGACAAAAATCAAAACCAACTCTAAACAAATCTTATCCTAAAATCCCCATATAATCCCAATTGATAACAAATTAACAACCTTCCCAATTAAAAGCGGACATCTAGCTACCCTACCCCATCTCACACCCTACCCCCTACCCCACCTACACTCACTCACCTCATATATACACGATTTCACTCACTATAAGGGGGACCTCACCATTATTCTCTGAAAGAAGAAAAAAAGGAGACCACTAACAGAGCATACATACGCTATATACAAGAAAAAAAAGGGAAAGGAAAAAAGATCATCTTCTACACAAAAAAGAGGGCATAAAGAAATGGATTAGAACAAAAACCGAGATCTTCTCTATCAACCGATTTCCATACCAAAATCATCCATACTAACGCATACACAGTGAGATCGAGAGGGAAGGGAGAATAGAGATCGAGTTTTCCGGCCATTCTTCATCGGAAATCACTTCACCTATTCTGATTTCACTTCGAAATTCACTAAAAAACTCGATTAAACCATCTCCATCATCAAAATCAGAACCAGCTGCTTGAATCGGCCTGAAATCAGCCTGTTTGGGTTGATTCCGGTCTGTTTGGGTTGAATCCGGCAAGGTTCGAATTGGTTCCGGCGACAGTTGGTGCGCGGGTCTCGTTCATTTCGTTCGTTTCGCTGTTTCTTGCTTTTGAATACTCGTCTGTCTCTTCACAAAATTCGTATCTGAATCGGATTCCGGAGATTTTCATAGCGGAATTGGTTTGTCGATTGAGTCAATTTTGGTCTGTTCGATGGGTTGATTTCAGGTTATTTGGAAACGGGTTCCGGTGGGTTTGGTCGCTATTCCGGCGATTACTTCGCCCGAATCTCATCGTCCTCTCTTATTTTTCATCTTTTCTGGTCACCGTTAGCTCACCGGAGCTCGGTCTACATCAGGTTTCTATTTCCTGTCGGCTTGTTGGGATTTTGGGTTCATTTGTTTTGTGCTGTTCGTCGTTGATATCTGACTTCGATTGGTTGCGTGGTAAAAAGGGTCGTCGTTCATGATTTGAATTCTGTGTTAGGAGTTTATTTCTATGTTAGGGGTTTATATTCGTGGGTCTCAAAGCTGTTTGGATATTATTCTGATATCGAGTTCAGAGCATATTCGTCGTTGAGGTGCTATTGAGGATTCCAAATTCAGGTTTTCTTTAATTCGTATTATCAACAAAAAAAAAATTGATATCGGAAGGTCCATTCCTTAACCCAATCTCTTCATTATTTTGAATGTGGTTTTGTTATGATTTTGCGATTTGGGTTTGGATATTTTAGTCGTATTAATTCTGGTTGCGAGAATGAATTACTCACGTGCATGGAATGTTTGAATCTCCGTTGGATGTTTGATGTTGTTTGGTTTTGAATAATTGATCTCAATGGCAAAAATGTGTTGATAATATGAATTTGGGTTTATATCAGAAAAGAAAATTTTACGGCGGGAATAAGAAGTTGTTAAAAGTTGAATGTAGTTAAACGTTGGACCGTTGTCATTTTATTTAATTCAGATTAGGCATGAATTCAATAGAATCATTTTAAATCAAAAGCTTGATAGGCAACATAGGTCGGGGTAGGCGAATTTAGGATTTGTGGCTTCGGTTGAATATTAGAAATTCTGTGGAGTGTTTGAAATTTTGTGAATAGTTTTATTTTTCGCACTAAAAAAAATGTATTCATTTGGCCGGGGGATGCCCCGAAGTATCTGTATACATTTATTCACCGGGGAATACCCCGAGGTATCTTGTACCCGAAGGATGTCCGTGATGAAGGTCCGAGGCGTCGGGTAGAGCATTAGTCTAGAATTAATTTAGAATAGGATTTATTTTATGCATTTTTCTATTTTTGGGACTGTATAATTGGACTGGATACTAATTTTGGATTTGTTTTGTTTCATGTGTTTGATGGATTGTTTTATGTGTTTTTGTGTGGTTTATGCATTTGTAACGTCAATTTAGCCGATACGCTCTTCCAAGCGACCGTGGTCAAACCACGGGATCGAGGGGTGCCTAACACCTTCCCCTGGGTCAACAGAATTCCTTTACCAGAATCTCTGTTCGCAAAACCAGTTTAAGAGTCAAATGGTTTCGAAAAGGATTTTCTAAAGGTGACTTGGCACACCGGATTATGCCAAGTGGCGACTCTGAATAAAAAATGTAAATAATATTTTTTCCAAAATAAATTTTCATTCTTGTCACTTAAATAATTAAATCCTTTCGAACCTTAAAACAAATTTTGAGTACGTAAAAAGGGGGTGTGACAACGACTCAGGTGACGAGTCGTAAAGAGTCATGACGAGCCATATATAGAAATCGTGTTCTAAGCAGCAGGGTTTCCCTAAGTTTTTCTCATGGTCAAGACTGGAATTATACGAGTCGTAAGGTAATGCCACGAGTTTTGGTGAGGGACTCGTAACTTAAATAGTGAGATGGTCCAAGGTTGTTGTCTTGGTAACGACTAGACTCCACAAGTCGTAGGGTGATGTCATGAGTCGTAGGGTGGGACTCGTGACGAAAATAGTAAGGTGGCCCTGAGTCACTATCGAGAATATGAGTCCAACCAATGACTCATAGCCAGTCATCACCTGACCCGTAGCGACTAGGAGTTATTTTTCTGGATGTTTTTACTAAGGGTGATTTGGTCTTTTCTCTTATTTTGCACTATTTCCACGACTTAAAATCCTTTCCTTAGCCCTATTTCCACTAATTAACATAAACACTCTCCTCTCTCTCAAATTTCCCAAGTCAATAACAAAGTTAGGGTTTCTAAAGGTTGGTCATCTAGGGCTCAAAGTGTGGTTTTTTCTCTAAATTCTTGGTATTTTCAGGCATGTATCTCTTCCCTAACTTGGTTTTTATTTAAAAGTATGTGCTTAATCATGATTTACGTTAATTAAATTATTGGGCTTTGAATGATGGGTTGAGGGTTTTGAATGATAATTACTTGTTTGGTTTTCCCGTGATTTTGGAATTATTATTCATACTTTATTGCATGGACATAGAACTAAAATTCTGCATGGCTATGGTAATTGGGAAGGGGGTCGTGGCATTCCCCCATAAATTTTAAAATTAGTTTGGAATCGGCATTAACCTCAACCCACTCTATAAATTGGTTTTGGAACATGAAAATATGCATGCTTTAAACCACTTTTGAACTATTGCGTTGCCTAAAAGGTTAATGGAACAAAAATAGTTTTGAAAAGTCCTTGTTGGGCATGGTTTGATTTTAAATGGTTTTATAAGTCCTTAGCGGCCGTGGTATGGTTTTTATATTGGAACTTGGGGTCATGGATTCCCCCAAGTTGATGGATAATTGGAATTCTATAATTATAGAAGCTTACAAGCATATTGGTATGACGATACCATTTGGTGGTGCCTTAATGGAAGATTTCTTAGTTAAATAAAAGGGGTTATATGTAAATGTTTTAGTTGAGATTAAAGGGGTTTGTGTAGCTCGTCGTGAAAGATGGAGGCCCTGGGAGGACCGAAACTGGAAACCATATTTTCCAATGTGGATGTCTTTATGACCGTGTGCATAGTTCACACTTTATACATGCTTTGGATTGGCTGGGTGGCCTTGGGACGATTAGAGCAACACAGTCCAAGTTAATGATTTTAAATCTCATGCTAAACCTTGTTCCATATCCTAGAATTATATGTGTGTGTGTGCATGTATATGTATATATGTATGTATGTGAACACGTACGTTGAGTTTGGATTTGATTTTGAAATGGAAATATTTTATCTCTTCCCTGAGTTACATGCTAGCGCTCACCCCGCAAACCGTCCCCAAATACTACATCCTTTTATGATGTAGGGGTCCTAGGGGTTTTGTCTGTTAGTTTGTGCAGTGTTAGGTGGCGCAATCGTCTATCAAGTTTGCGATGAAGTGGTGTACGTCTAACTTTCAGAAAGCTTGATCATTTCATCCTTTTCATTCCATATTTTGGAATTGCAGAGTTCACATTAACATTACCATTGTCACTGTCATGGTCGGAGCATGTCCGAACCCAACTTGATATTCGGATTAGTTTAGCTACTTTTGTGGATATATGTGGGTTGGATGGTGTTGTTGACTCTTAGAGCTTATTTTTGAGTTATATTAATTATTTTATCTTTATTCTCTTGTTGTCTTCTGCTTTTTTTATTATTTGGATTTTATTCTAGAATTGGACAGGCAATTGGGTGGTCTTTGGCCTTCAGTGGGCTTGAGATACCCATCACGGCTAGGCACGGGGTCGGATGGTGACACCTTCTTAGGGAGGCCTGAGGTAGAGTCTTTTGATGCAGTCATTACAGGTATCATCTCAGTTTGTCATCCACCTACTTCAGTGGTATTTGATCTCAAATCTACTTTCTCCAATATATCTGAATACTTTGCTTCCAGCTTTGACGTGATGTATGAGTCTATAGTTGTTCCTAATCATGTTTCTACCTCACTAAGTGATTCCTTAATGGTGTATCAGATGTATTAGTCATGTGTTGTTTCTATTTTGGTGTATGATACCTAGGTAGATTTAATTATCCTCGATATGGTCGATTTTGACATACTTTTAGGAATGGATTGAATTTCTCCTTACCATGTTGTCTCGGACTGTCATGCCAAGATAATTACATTGACTATGCCTGATCGTCTGAGGTTAGAGAAAAGCAGCGTGCGAAGTTAGTATCCTAAGAAGGTGATTTCATTCACTCAGGCCCAACGGTTAGTTGAGAAGGGGTGTCTATTAGATTTGTTTTATGTTCATGATACTGGTATTGAGACACCGTCTTTGGAGGCAGTGAAGGTGGTTAGAAAGTTCATAGATGTATTTTCTACCGTCTACCAGGTGCTCTTCTTGATAGAGATATTGATTTTGGTATTGATTTATAGCCGGACACTAAGACCATTTCTATTCCTCCTGATAGGATCCACCAGCTGAGTTGAAAAAAATAAAAGACCAGCTTATGAATTTGCTAAGAAAAAGGTTTATTCGATCAAGTATGTCACCTTAGGTGTTCTGGTATTGTTTGTGAAAAAGAAAAATGGTTCTATGAGGATGTGCATTGATTATCGATAGTTAAACAAGGTGACAACTAAGAATTTCTATACTCTACCACGTATTTATGACATATTTGATCATTTTTAGGGAGCTTTCATGTTCTCGAAGATTGACTAGGGTCAAGGTATTATCAGTTGAAGATTTGAGCTTTGGACATTCTTAGGCAACTTTTCAGACTAGATATGGACACTACGAGTTCTTGATTATGTTATTCTGGTTGAATAATGCCCCAGCAACATTCATAGAATTGATGAACAGGGTCTTTTGATCATATCTGGATTCCTGTATGATTGTGTTCATCGATGATATTTTGGTGTATTCTAAGAGCGAAGCAGATTATGCAAAACATTTTAAGGATCGTACTCCAGAGGTTGAGGGATGAGAAGCTATATGCCAAGTTTTCAAAATGAGAATTTTGGCTGAGTTTTGTGGCTTGGGACACGTGGTGTCCAAGGATGGTATAATGGTCGATCCGGCCAAGGTTGAGATAGTTAGGAACTAGTCCCGCCCTACTTTGCCTTCAGATATTTGGAGTTTTATTAGGTTGTCAGGCTATTACATGTGGTTTATGCAAGGTTTCTCTTTTATCTCCTATGACTCAATTGACTCAAAAGAATGTGGTTTTTCAGTAATCGGATAAGTGTGAGGAGAGTTTCCAAAAGCTCAAAACTCTGTTGACTTTAGCTCCTATCTTGAACCTACCTATAGAAGGTGAGAGTTTTAGTGTGTTTTGTGATGCTTTTGATATTGGCTTGGGTGGTGCATTGATGTAGAAAAATAAGATGATAGCTTATGTGTCGAGGCAGCTGAAGCCACTTTAGAGGAATTACCCTACCCATGATTTATAGTTTCTACCGATTGTGTTCATATTAATATTGTGGTGGCACTATTTGTATGGAGCTCATTGTGAGGTGTACACAGATCATCGCAGCCTTCAGTATACATTCAATCAAAAAGAGTTAAATTTGAGACAACTTAGGGGGATGGAGTTGTTGAAAGATTATGATATGACAAACCTATATCATTCAGACAACGCCAATGTAGTAGCGTATACCTTGAGTAGGAAATCAGTTAGTATGGGTAGTCTTGTTGAGTGTGGAGGAGCGACCATTAGCTAGGTAGGTTCAATGATTGGCTAACAGTTTCATGCGTTTTGATATTTTTTATTCAGGTAGAGTTCTTTCATGCATAGAGGCGAGGTCCTTGTTGATTGAGAATATTTGAGATCATTAGTTTAAGAATGAAAAGATGTGTATTATCAGAGATAAAGTGACGCGAGGTGAGGCTTAAGAGGCTATCCTAGATCAAGAGGGCATTTTGAGGATTAAGGGGATGATCTGTGTTCCTAGAATGGGTGATTTGACTAGATCAATTATGAAGGAGGCCCATTGTTCACGGAATTCCATTCGTTCAGACGCAGCAAAGATGTATCATGACCTAACAAAAAATTACTGGTGGTGTAAGATAAAGATCGATGTTGCAGAGTTTGTGGCTAAGTGATTGAACTTCCAATAGGTGAAATATGAGCACTAGATACTAGGTGGTTTTCTTAAGAGGATGCCAATTCCCGAGTGGAAATGGGAACACTCACTGTGAATTTTATAGTTGGGTAGCCTCAGACCTTGGAGAATATTGATTTAGTTTGGGTAATTGCAGACAGATTTAACCAAATTATCCCATTTTATGTCTGTGAAGATGATTTATAATGCAGAGAAATTAGCCAAGATCTATATTCATGAGATAGTTTGATTACATGGAGTGCCTATTTCTATCATTTCAGATAAAGGCACTCATTCACTTCAAACTTTTGGTATAGGTTGCAGCGAGAGTTGGGTACTCAGTCCATCCACAAACTGATGTCTAGTCATAGTGAACTATTCATGTGTTGGAGGACATATTACGGCTTGTGTGTTGAATTTTAGGGGTCATTAGGATAAGTTTTTACCCTTAATGCAGTTTTTCTATAATAATGACTACCACTCTAATATTCAAATGGCTCCGTCTGAAGCGTTGTATGGTAATGGGTGTACGTCCCTTATTGGGTGATTATATTCTTTTGAAATTAGACCTTGGGGTATTGAACTATTGAGAGATTCGATGAACAGGGTGAGATTGATCCAACACCAACTTTTGGCATCTCAAAGTAGATAGAAAAGTTATGTGGACAAAAAGGTCCATGACTTGGAGTTTATGCAGGCTGATCGAGTCTTATTAAAGGTATCACCTATGTAGGTTGTGATGAGATTTGGGAAGAAATAAAAGCTAAGTCTGAGGTTTATTGTCCCTTTTGAGATTCTTCAATGGGTTGGTCCAATTGCTTATGTGTTGGCTTTGCCACCGGGTTGGTCCAATTGCTTATGTGTTGGCTTTGCCACTGGGTCTTTCAGTTGTGCACCCAGTTTTTCATGTTTCTATATTGAAAAGGTACCATCCGGATGAATTGCATATGATTGAATGAAACTCAGTGAGTTTGGATTTGAATCAGGCATTCGAGGAAAAGCCTATAGCTATTTTGGATAGACAAGTGAGGAATTTGAGGTCACACGAGATAACATCGGTGAAGGTACTGGGCGGCATCGTCCTGCGGAGAAATCAACTTGGGAGGTCAAATCTTACATGCGGAGTAGATATCCTCATCTCTTTGATATCCTAGGTACTTTTATTTCTTTATGTTCAAGGACGAACGTTTGTTGTTGGAGTGGATAATGTAACGACCCTCCAAGTCGTTCTATGAGTTTTTCTTAATTTAAACCTCCATATTGTTTTTACACGTGATTTCTGACACTCAAGGTAGGTAGTGTCAATTCTGGGTGCCCGAAAGTGATTTAAGTCATTAATTGAGTTCTTGAGTTATAACAAAGCTAAGTGTGATCACGATCAACCATCAACCAAGACGACCTTAAATTGGTATTTTAATATTTCCAATTGGTTCAAAACATGATTTTTAGTAACTTTGCATATTTGATTTGTTTTTATGAGGTTTCGAATAAATTCCGAAGATTTATTAGAATTTTTGAGTATTTTAGATAATTAGTTTAACTAGTGACTTAAGGGGAGTCAAAACAATAATTTAATTACTTATGTGGTCAATATAAGAGTGAATGTAAATGAGAAGGGTTTATCATATTTATTAAAAATAGAATCAGAGAGTCACAAGGAGAAGGATAGGGGCACGACAGTTAATAATAAAAAATTGTTTTCGCTTATAGCTTTAAGATTCACTAATTCTGTTCAAGTTAGATACTTTGTTAGAAGTTATTCTTAATTCTTTTTCTTTTATACTTTTATAGTGATAGTGGGGCAGTGGTGCACATGGTGTTAGTGTGGGTACATAGAAATAGGTAAAGATAAAAGAATGAGTTACTTTTTTTACCAATAATGATTTCTAGAATAAGGACTAATAATTAACAAGTTTTATTCTCACTAGTACTATGGAGAAACGTGAATAACAGTAACACATTATGGGAAATTTTATTTGTTCTATATTTAAATTAAGTGAATTTATGATTAACAAATAATATCATCTCCGGTAGTAATGGCATACCTTTGGAGATTGAATGTAAATTGTGTGCTTTGGGAGTAACATGGTCACAGTAGGTGACGCTATGGTTATACTGACGAAAGGAGATTAAAATAGATTGAGAAATTAAGGTTTAAGCATGAAGTTTGATAATTATAAGTTACTGTTTAAATTATTTTTTTGTGATTTTGATTTAAATTTTCATTTCGGGACATGATATTGACATATTAGACGTGATATTCTCCAATTAAGTTCGAATGGTAGTATGATGATATGGTTGGTGTAGATAATTAAGAGTTAGTTCTATATTTGAAATTCATGAAAATTACGATTTGACTATTTTTCTAGCTAAATATAGCAATATGGGAGTCATTAGATTTTTATCTCATGGGAAATATGTATTTGGATAGATTTTGATCATTTGTAAGTTTTACAAAAGGGCAAGTTTATAAATTGACGCTTGGACTTCGATTTGAGGTAAGTTAAAACTTTCTTAGACTCTTTTTTGAATTGTTATGTATTAGTTATGTGTATTAGGAGTAATGGTAAATGGGGGTCTCATATAGGTGAAGTGACGTTAAAATAAGTCAATTATACGTTTTGAACTGTTTTTCCTATTTGCTAACACGATGGACTGATTAGCTAGCGTAAATAAATTGTTGAGAATACTAGATAATGAGAATACTTCAACTTGATACATTGAGTTGATTTTAAAATTGATATATGATCTGCCTTAAGACATGAAGTATTTTGCTTAATTTTATTGTTGATTTGGGATCGGAGTGGCACGTCTGCACATCATGCATTGCATTTTATATGAGTTCAGAGTGTACACCTGCACACTATTATTTATCTATCTATTTGGGTCGGAGTGCACGCCTGCACAACATATTTGATGGGATCGGAATGCACGCCTACATAGTACATAGACTTGTGTTCCCCCAAGGGTCCTGACCTTGAAGCTATTGCTTGGTAGGTTTGTACACAACATATGCATTGTATTCATTTACTTATAATTATTGAGTAATGTATTAGTTGACTTTGCACTATGTATTAAGTATTTGAATATTTGTTATTAAATTTCACTGTATTGAGAATTTCTTGGACTGTGTTAGGATATTCTTATGACTGTTAAGCTTGATGATTCAGTTTGATGAATGTGGCTTTCTTGAGTGCAGGTTGTATGATTGTTTAAGATTGTTGACGTGGTGCTTCTCGTCACCACTTTCAATTAGGGTCGATCGATGATGCTTGATGAGTACGCCTGGTTCTGTACTCACCTTACTTTTTCGCATTTTGAGATACTCAAACTTTTCTTTAATTTCTGTATTTAGTGTCAAATATTAGTGACTAATAGACCTGGTATTATCTATGTTTTTAGTTTTCTAGTCCATTAATCTACTTTTGAAAATATTTGTGGTTTAATATGTTCTTATTTTCTTCCACTTTTATACATTTGGAATATTGTATTTGAATTGAGTTCTTGGATTACCTATCAGGGAGGGCTACATAGGTGCCATCACAGTACCGATTTCAAATCGTGACATGTTGGGTAATAAAATTATACTTGCAACAACAAGAAAAATTTACTGTATGTATCTGTTCTTCATGCCATATAAATTGCTTGTGCTTGGCTAATACAATATTAATGCATAGCTTAGCCAAGAAATTACCTATGGCTATGATAATTGCGATTTCTAATTACTATATTTATTTGCGCCTCATGGGAATTAGTAGTAAAATACAATCTTTGAATTTAACCATTTGCAAAGATTGTATGATTTTACATGTTATATCACATTGGTCCGATAGCAAAGAAAACATTGGCTTGAGGGAAATATGCCCTACTAGTACATTTTTTTTTGAAAGCATGAGTGAACGATCATTTATTGTTAAAAGAATTTGAAAGAGCCGAATCTGTAAAGGCTTATCGGATGGGTAAGAAAGATTTCGATCTATTCAATTCAAGATCAACACTGATTAAGAGATCTACGTCCAGCAGGATTGGACTCATCAGCTCGAATAAAATATGAAAGAAATTAATAGTGAAATACAAGATTATTTTTTTCATCAATTTTAGTTATCACGAGGCCAATATAATAGGACACAATCCAAATAATGAATCATCTTTGAATCTCACACATGAATTAGACGATGAAAAAGATATTTTTTAAAAATGAATCATATGTAATGATTGCATTCTGCTAGTCATTATATCACATTTATCATAAGGTTAATATAATAGTATATAGTTTAGCCAATGAGCCACATGTATTTATAATGATTACATAGTTCTAGTCGCTATACTACTATATTTATCGCTATGTCACGATAGTAGCACAAAGCCTAACCAGTTATAAAAGTATCTGAGCCTCAAATGAATAAGTTGATGAAGAAAATACTTTTTGAGATCACATGTAATAATAGCATGTTTCTAATCATTATATTACGTTTATCACAAGATCGATTCACTAATACACAATATCTAATAAACCACCTACATTGATAACGACCACATATTTCTAATAACTACATCATATTTATCGTGAGGTCAATATAGTAATATATAGTCTAGCCAATAAGCCACATATATTTATAATAATCACATAGTATTAGTTGCTACACGACTACATTTATCGTGATGGCACGATAATAGCACAGAGCCTAATCAAGTACGAAAATATATGTGCCTCACATGAAACATAGTCAAATGTCTATTATATTTATTACAACCTGTTTTTTATATATATTTAGGTGTATGATTTAACTGAGTGTAAATATCAAATTATATGATAAATTATTAGATGATATTAGATTTCTAGTTGTTATATCGTGTTATGATGTCAGTAGTTATGGGAGTATCTGATTCTAAGGTGAAATAGTCGATGAATTAAATATTCATTAGAATGATCCATTCGAAAAGATAGTATATTTCTATTCATCATATCACATTAATTGCTTGACTAATATAATATTAATATATAATTAGCCAATGAATTGCTTGTGTTTGTAATAACTCAAATTTTTAATAGCGATATTTATATTTATTATGATGTTAATAGGGTAGAGGACAAATTTAGTCAGCTGAAAGTATATGCTCATCATGTGAATTAGTTGTAAGAGATAATCTTGAATTTAATCATTTGAATTGATTGTATGCTTTTACTTTCTATACCACATTTAATTTGAGAATAATACAATAGGACACAATATGGCTAATGAACCATATCTGATTCTCATATGAATTAGTTGATAAAAAAAAATTGAGATGAAATATCTGTAATGACTATGCATTTTAATTGTTGAATCATTTTTTTCATGAGGTCAATATGATAACATACAATCTGTCAATGAGCCACATGTATTTAGAATGATTATAATGTGCTTGTCGCTACACTAGATTTATCATGATGTCACTATAGTAGCACAGAGCTTAGTCAGGTATAATAGTATTTAGCCGTCACATGAATTAATTGATAAAATGAATATTCTTTCAAGTCACTTATAATAAGTGCATGTTTTTAATCATTATACCGCACCTATCATAAGGACGATAGAGCAATGCACAATTAATTAACTAATGAATTATATATATTTGTAACGATTACATATTTCTAATCGTTAGATTATATTTATCGTAATGTCAATACAATAGCATTTAAAATCAGTGGGAGTTCACTTATTATTACTATTTATCATTTGTTGTAGATTAAGCTCAATTTTTATACTTTACCTTTGTATCTAACTTGAGAATTCTTTTTGCTCCAGTATTTCTTTTTTATAAAATTTGAATGTTAATAATGCATTAGCTAATAAAAATCATTCTCACAACTATCAAAAAAAAAAATTGTATATTTTCTTCATTCATCATATCACACTAATTACTTGGCTAATACAATATTAATGTATAGTCTAGCCAATGATTTATCTCTGTTTACAATAATTGTAATTTTTAATTATTTATTTATATTTATTGTGATGTTAAGACAATAGAGGACAAATATAGCCACCTAGAAGTATATGTGCCTCACGTGAATTATTTATAAAAGATAATTTTTACCTGAATGGTTGTATGATTTTACTTGCTATTCCACACTAATCACTTGTAATTAATTGATGAAAAAAATACTCTTTGAAATGAAAATCTACAACGGTTCCATACTTTAATTATTACATCATATTTTTTGTGAAGCTAATACAATATCGTATAGTCTTGCCAATTAGCCACATGTATTTGTAATAATTATATATTCCTTGTTGTCATGCTACTATATTTATTGTGATGTAACGATGGTGGCGCAGAGCCTGATTAAGTATAAAAGTATCTGAGAATCACATTAATTAACTGATAAAGAAAATATTCTTTGAAATAACTTATAATAATTGTATGTTTTTAATTGTTATACCACATTTAACATAAGGACAATATAATAATGCACAATTGACTAATGAACCACCTATATTTGTAATGATTGCGTATCTTTAATTGCAAGATCGGATTTATCGTGATTTCTATACAATGCATATAACCTAGCCAACTATAACATTACTTGAATCTCAAATGAATCAATTGACAAAAAGGATATTCTTTAAAATAAATCACTTATATTTTGTAAAAAGTTTTACATAAGGACTCCTTAATACTACATTTAATAGCTTAGTTATCAATCATAACATATTTATTAATGAGTAATTTTCATAACAAATATTAAGTATAGTAAAAATCATAAAAGTGAATAAAAAGACTATATGTTATAACCTGATGCATTAATAAGGTAAGCCTTTCGAGTTTTAGTTATACATACTACTTAACATGTTGTCTATTGAACTCAATTTTTATACTTTCGCTTTGTATTTAACTTGAAATTTTTTTTATTTTGATATATTCTTCACATAAAATTCAAATTTTATTGATGCATTGGGTAATAAAGATTGTACTTGCAACAAGGAAAAGAATCAACTGTATATTTATATTCGTTATATCATATTAATTGCTTGATTGATACAATATTAATGCTTAGTTTAGTTGATGAATCATCTGTCTATAATAGTTGCAATTTTAATTGCTATATTTATATTTATTGTGATGTTAATTTAATAGAGGACAAATTTAGCCAGCAGGAAGTATCTGCGCCTCAAATGAAGTAGTAGTAAAAGACAATATTTAAATGGGCAAAATTCAGAAATAACATACTTATTCCCTTCATTATGAGTTTCATAGCAACAGTTTCATAATTACATAATATAGCAAGTTGTATTTTGTATTTTGTATTTTTGCAAACTGTTGCTACAAAAATACAAATACATATGATTTTTACTGCCCTTATGATCAATATGTATTTTGTATTTTTGCAAATTATAGCTACAAAAATACAAATACATATAAATACATATGCTCCAAAATGTAATTTGATAAAAGTGTTGTTATTTTTTGTAATTTAATACTTAAGTATGCTACTTTATGTATTTTTTCTTATTTAAATTTAACCACCTGCAATGATTGAATGATTTTACTTTTTATACCATATTTATTATAAGGCCAATATATAGAACATAACCTTACAAAAGAATCATAATTTAATATAACGCATGAATTAAATGATGAAAAAGATACTCTTTGAAATGAATCATATGTAATTATTGCATGCTACTAGTCATTAAATCATATTTATCGTGAGGTCGATATTGTAGTATGTTTTCTAGCTAATGAGACACCTATATTTATAACGATTACATAGTTTTAGTCGCTACACTGCTATATTTATCGTGATGGCATGTACGATAGTAGCTAAAGCCTAATAAAATATGAAAGTATTTAAACCTCAAATAAATGATCTGATGAAGAAAATACTCTTTGAGATTACATATAACAATTACTTGTTTCTAATCGGTATATCAAATTTATCACAAGAACGAGACAATAATGCACAATCTAACTAATAAACTACTTATATTTGCAATGATCGTATATTTTTAATAACTACACCATATTTATTGTGAGCCAATATAGTAATGTCACTACAAGAAAATGCTTTATTTATGACCAACATTTAAGGATGGATTAATAATCTCGTCTCTAAAAGTACATATATTAGGACGAGATTATATATCAGTCCTTAATATTGTAGTTTATTGTGAAGATACAAAATCTGATCCCTAAAAAAATTTATAACTGATCCCAAATTATAATTCACTGACTTAAGCGGAAAAGAGTACCGCCAAAATTTAATATTAAAATTCTAATAACATTTTTTATATCACTAAATATATATATATTACGCCCAAAAACTTCTTAATGTCTCTGAAAAGACTAATTAAACCTCTCTATTTACCTCAATAACATAGTTTGGTCACAAATTCCTTACCCTAGTATCAAATCGCGTATATGCACAATTATAGGGATCAACAGCTTTGCCAATAATTGTACGCTGCTTTAGAAGTTGTAGAAGGGCTTATTTTCCTTGTTGTGTCCTTTTTATTGGGTTATTATTGATTTGCCGTAATCTCGATTGTCTCTCTAGAACGCGACGAGGTATGATGAATTGCTCCGTTTTTTCCAAAATTGTCCTAAACTCATTTTAGTGCTTGAGTGTTCAAGCTACTGTTATTTTTCCTATTCTCTATTAAGAATTTGTCTATTTTAAAAAAAAATCATTACTAGGTCATTTACTATGAAATATATCAATTTGTGAATGGTCAATTATCAATTTGGATTAGCTTTTGAGCCAATGTCTTTGCCAAGTTGAGATTTCATTGTAAAGTTTAAAATTTTAGCTTGTTTCTGTTGCGTTCTTTGGTTTTAAATTATTGGGTTTTATTTTTACAATATCAAGAATTTCGTGGGGTATTGTAGGACTTTGTTGATTTAGGGTTTGAATGTGTTCTGATTATCTGACTTCATATAGGCGATATTGGATTAAAATGGTATCTTGTTTGATTGTCTCTCCTTAGATTTTCTTTTGTACGTTTTGCCTTTAGTTAGCTTGTCAAGGTGTTGATTTATGTGTCGACATGTACAATCTTACTGTGGAATGCCCAAATTGTTTTGCGCTTTAGTTGTGAGCTGTATTGGCACTTACCCATTGCTTTGTCCTTTTCTGGTTAGCGACTTTCTGAAAGATTGTAGTTCCTTTTTGCATAGAGGATTGAGTGTCTTTTGTGGAGAATCATATTTTGTAGGTTTTTCTTTTCTTGGTATACCTCTTGTATATGGCCATGTTTGGCGGTGTTACTATTGATGAAAACTTTACTTGATCAAAATAAAATAAATAGAGCAACCAAATTCCGTGCCAAGCTAGAATACACCTGTTATTTTTTTTTTTTATTTCTTTCTTATCAAAGTTTAATGCACTTGATGCTCTGCGATTGCGCTTTCCAGAAATTACTTTAGGCCTGTTGGTTTCAAGATGAGAAGCAAAAGATTATTTTATTTTTGGAATTGGGTATTTTTTTATTGGCAGGTCCAGTTTGTTGGGTTTGTGCGGAAAAAATAAAAAAGCCAGCAAACAAAATTGGTCGTATTATCCATCTTTACATAGAAACTGATCAAAAGGCGTGATTTCACCACCCTTGTATCATTTGTTAAAATTTTGTGGTGCAATGTGGTTAAAAAAAAGTTGTTTTCATGCTTGGATGGGGCAGAACTATTCAGTGTAAAAAATTATCTATAAGGATCTGCTTGATTTTTGCTTCAGCCAATAGTTGAGTTTTAGATGTGGGTTATGATAGCGGGAGTTTTCTCTATTCCTTTATATTAAAGTGATTCTGATTTTTGGTTTGGCAGAGTTCATTTGAGTATGAATTTTGTTGATTATTTCACTACATAGAGTTGATGAGTAAAAACGTCGTGCTATTTATTATACTTTTCTATATGCTAACCTTCAGAAGTGTCCATGAATTCTAAAGTTTTTTCGATCTTCTTTGACAACAGTCTCTTCCGGCTGCTACTATCTGTCTGAAGGGGTTTTGAATCCCTATTGATGCTTTCAGATCAATATTGTGCTAGATATTCAAAGTACGAATCAAATGCCATCACTAAAAATAAAAACAAAGCTAGCCAAATCCATTTCTAAAAATGATCTCGACATCTGTCCAAAGTCAGGTGTCATATCCAAGAGTTCTCTCTCTCAAATCAGGAGTGTGCAGAATGCAGTCGAAGTTGCAGATCTGATTTACAGTACTCAGGATGGTAGGTTGGTTTCATTGTATGGCTCTTAAGAATAAGAATTTTGTGATTTTGATGGTACGAAATGATGTTTTTCTCCTTACCCACGCACAAGTTTTACAATGGAAGTCTCTACTTTATATGACATTGATATTTCTTCGTACTGTTCATCCTAGTTCATTAATCAGTTACATTAATTTTTGCAGTTCATATCTTCTATAAAGTATATCCAAACCAAGTCGGTAGAAATAGAGATCATGCTAATGATTTGGTAGATGACTGCTTGAAAAGCAACAACCACTTGTTACTGGTTCTCCTATCCTTGATAAAATGGTAAATACATTCTGGAGTGTTAACTATTCATACCTGATGTTTTAAGTTTTGTGTATAGTAATCATAATTTATGTATTCAATTCTTTCAACTATTTGGTATATTATGGGCATGATTCTTCCAAATATACATATATTGTTGTCATACATCTTTGGCTTGATCTACAATAAATTTATGTAGTCTCAATTTCACGGGTGAATGATCATAAATATGTTTTTCATAGACATTATGGAGACACAAAAACTTAACATTGAAATTCTTAGAGAAAATAAGGAACCAAAGAAAGGTTTGCATTTAAGCTGTCTAGCCTCTCCATATCTCTACTTAAGTGGCTGTGTGAAGATAACATTATGTGAGAGGGTTGAGACACGAGTGTCAGGAAAAACATGACATGTATTCCGTCTCAAAAATTGACTTGATTTGTTTTATGAGGGTTAGCTAGAAAGAAATACATAGTTCTCAGATATAGCTCGCTCATTATTACTTTATGAAAAAATCACATATTATAGGAATGGTAGACACTAGGATATGTGCTCCCATCTCCTAACAGTTTTACATTTTAGTTTTTCATGCCATACTTGTGCCTGCATGCCAAAATTAGACAATTTGATTTTTGTTGTTTGTACTCTCCCATCATGTTTTGGAATCAATGCAGGATTCTTCAGTAGTAACCTCCAAATCAAGTTCAAAGACCATCTTTTCACCTACTTTGGAACCTGTTGATGCACATAATGATTCTGATATATCAAGTGATGGAGGTACACCTCCAATTTTGTTGCATTTTTCTATTGATTGTGGAATTCATAATCAAATTTTATTTCTTTTTCTCTTTGTCCTGACAAATATCTTAGGCAAATCAGCAACCTACTCTTAAATTTTTCTCTATTTCTCTCTAATCTTAAAAAAGATGTTATCAAACAACCAAAAATCCCTTGGGCCATAGATGATAAGAGCTGAGAAGCACAACTCTTACCCTTTCTCTCTCTTCCAGTTCTTTAAAAAAAGATCATTCTTACATAAACTTTTTTTTGGTTGCTTACAACAAGCAATGATTTTTATATACCCCCATTGGATACTGAAGATAGTGATAGCAGTAGAAGTTCGTGTGAACTTCAGATATGCAATGTTTTAGACTTCTACATCTTTGATATAATTGTTTCTTATTTAGCCATAAAGGGTGAAAACATCTATGATGACAGTTTAACTGACAGATTCTTGTCTGATTACAAGTGTGAAGAGCCAATATCTTTACTAATGTTGATGAGGAATGCTTGCTTTTGCCTTTTCTTGAAAACACTGCAGTAGCTAGCTATAGTCAAGAGTGCAGAACATCTGGAAAAACTGTCGTTCAGTCAGATGATTCTAACTTATACATGAAAATTCACCATCTCAGATCATTTGAACAATCTGATGCTTTTACATATATAGAGTCTAATGATCAAGCAGAATGCTTTGTCCTACATAGTTTCATAAGAAATTTACCAAACATATTAGAGAGGCCGAATATTTTGCCAAAAGAATCACAAAGATGCAAATTGATCACCCTAGTACTTGACTTACATGGTAAGATTCTACTTGGCGTACTCAAATTTTACTTATCATTACAGTTTTGCTTCAATTTATGGTTACATTAGAAATGTGCAATGTGTAGCTTGGCTTAAAAACAATCTTTGCTATACCTGAAGGCTAGTTAGAAGTAGGAATGATGGCACCAGAAATAATATTGTTTCCATAAAGTAGAAAGATTTTTTATAGAAAGGTGTACCATGGTACATTCTTGTATAGCACGTATATTTTGCAGTGTATAATACATAGTTCCAATTAGATGGTCTAATATCATGCGTATTCATTTTATGTCTTCAGAGTCTCTTGTTCATTCTACGCTGGAGCACTGTGATGAGTCAGACTTCATATTTTTTATTTTCTTCAGCATGAAAGAGCACGTTGTCTATGTGAATCAGAGGCCTCACCTCCGGACATTTTTGGAGAGATTTGCAGAGATGTTTAAAGTTGTAATTTTTACCGCTAGTCAGAGTATATATGCAAAACAACTGTTGAATATTCTGGATCCAGATGGAAATATTATTTCAAGGTGCGCATATCGTGAATCATGCATCCTCTGATGGAAGTTATACCAAGGATTTAACAGTATTAGGTGTTGATCTAGCAAAAGTTGCAATTGTAGATAATTCTCCACAGGTAATCTACTTGCATCTTGTATTTGATGATAAACCTAATATTATATGCTTATCCTATTAGTTGGGAGTATGTTTTATCATGTTAATATGTTTGTTTTAAGTCCTACACTTTCTAGGAATCTTTTAGCCCTATTAGATAATCTAGAGAATTTCAAGTACTTCCTATTTCTAGGTCATATAATGTTGGCTTGAGAAGATTATAAATTGAGAAACATGGTCAGTGAGGATCTATATAGCCAACCATGATTTGGGACAGGTGTTGTTGTTGTTGTTGTAGTAGTAGTAGTAGTAGTAGTTGCTGGGTTGGTACATTCCTCCCTTTTCTTTATTTTAGTTATGGGTGGTAAGGGGGAGTGGTCTGATGACTTCAAGTCACTGATGTTCCTGTGCAATCTGTAAAAAGACTAAATTATTGTCGGCTCTACATTCAACTCGAGAGGACAGTAAATCCTTGATTGAGGAAACAAATCCTTGAATGATTGTTTGTCAACCTTAGAAGATGAGATGGAAAAAATAAGAAAAATGCAAGAATTCGGTGTTGCTCAACATTCACATATCCCTCATACGACCTCGCCCGTTTCAACTGAATGGCACACTGGCTTATTTTGCTGACCAAGTAATAATATAACTTAGTTTTTATATTTTTTTACTATTTTTAACATTAGCCACTTCTTTTGTGGTGAACGCTTTAACTAATTCTAGTGCAACTAAATAAATAAAGCTCAAGTTAATTAGGAGGAACTCCATCAAAAGATGGTATCAATGAATGATTATGGTGTTCTCTGTCTTCTTTGTACTATATTATTGGAGTTATTGTTATGCTTTATTTGTCGTGTTGTTTGTGGTATTGGGTCATGGCTTATTCACTTTCATTAGTTTGCTTTTCCATGTTGTCTTTAGTATATTGTTGTGGCTTCTCATCTTCAGCTATTTTTCTTTGTCATGTTGTCTTTAGTATTTTGTTGTGGCTTCTCATCGTTGTCTTTCCCCTAGCCTGCTTTGATATGATTTTTCTATGGTGGAGATGTAGGTTTAGTAGTACTAGTTGTAATAATAGTAGTTTAATGGTGGATTGGTGGTGACAATGTTGTGGGATGATTCCGATGGTGAATTTGATTGTGTATGGTTAAATCTATGGTAGTGGAGATGAGAGTTTGCCGATGATGGAGGAACTAAAAGGAAAGGTGGAAAATTTAAAAATTCATTAGTCTAGATATGCTAATTTTCATACTTACTTAGAACTGACTACTCTCCTATTCTCAGCCTTTTATTTTTCAATAACTCAACTGCTTAAGGCTGCAGTCCTGCATGTCTTCCATTTCCTTTCCAGTCATGTATCTAATCAAAGGCATCCATGAAGATCAATATAACTTGGAGTTACGTGTAACTTAATCACGTGAATCTTTTGTTCTATACACCTGTGAGTCTGCCGTTAGGGTTCTATTTGGGATTAATTGGACTAGAGGACATGGTTAACTAATAACTGATACAAGGTACTCGATGATCTCAACTGTACGTTTTTTGTCTCTTCCTCTCTCCTCACCCCACTTTTCCATCTCTCCTACATCCTTTCCTCCTCTTCTTGGAAGTAGCAGGGCTTCCTTCAGCTCACCAAAATAGTTTACTTCCATTTTCTGTCTGATGTTAAAACAAAACTTTTTCTGAAGATATAGTAGGAGTATATGTGCAACAATTTGTGTTACACGTCCCCTCTAATACAAAATCAATACACAAGGTGTAGGGTACTTTATAGATAGAAGAGAGACCTTAGAAAAATTCTTTTCACTCAACTGTATGCACCTCTGCTGATGCACCATCCAGAAATGCATTTTGCTACTTATTTTCGGCACCAAAGGAATATCAGGATTAGCTTTTATGATTATATACTTCTCTGTACTTGTTTTACCCATTGGCTAAGTCAGTTATTCATTGCTATACTGTGTTCCAATTCTTTACTTCTTACTTATATTAAATTATATATCAATAGTTATTAATTGTCTTTCCAAAAATTTTGTTTTTACAGATTTCTGAAGATTGAAGTTACAAGTGAAGATGCAAGTTCAGAGAATGCACAAGCTCATTATTATTTTGCTAAGAACATTATGTAAACTTGACATCAAATTCTAGCTCGGGATGTTATTAATTGGTTAAGTATTTTTTGTTAGCAAATATTGAAACTATTGACGTCATATAGCTCGGGATGTTAATTGGTTAATTTTTTTTTTAGCGAATATTGAAACTATTGACATCATATTCTAGCTAGGGATGTTTAATTGGTTTAGTTTTTTCTGTTTAGAAAATATTCAAATTATATTTATCATCCTTCTATATTTTCGATAGTAATTTTATATTTAGCAATGAAATATATAAATTTTAAGATTTCAGTAGCAATCTAGGACGAGTTAGTTGCTCATCTTTAAAGGTTAATCAAGGATGAGTTAGTTGCTCGTCTCTCAAGGTTAATTTAGGAGGCAGTTGCTCCTCTCTAATGATTAATATAAGATGAGTTAGATGCTCGGCGTTATAGATTGATTTAAGACAAGGTAGTTACTCATCGAAAAAATTATTTTGTGACCAGAAAATAATTACTTTTTAAATATGAAAATCATCTATTAGGGACGAGCTATACAGTCTCTAAAAGTGTTTTGGAGACCAGATATGTTACCGTCTCTAATGACATTTAACGACCAGCTAGAGTACCTCGTCGCAATAGACCTTTAGCGAAAGAGGTTGTAAGGACGAGTCGCGACCAACACTTTTTCGTCCTAAGAGATCATTTGTGACCAGAATTGGACTTTTAGCGACAAGAATTCCCTTCCCTAGAGGTTGTTTTTCTTGTAGTGTATATAGTCTAGCAAATGAGCCACACATATTTAGAATGATTATATAGTCTTGGCCGCTATACGACTACATTTATTGTGATGGTACAATAGTAGCACAAAGCCTACTCAAGTGTGGAATTATCTGTGCCTCAAATATAACATGGTCTAACGCTAATGTATTTATTACAATCTATTTTTTTTTCTTAGGTGTATGATTAAATTTAGTATAAATATAAAATTATATGATAAAATTACTGAATGATAACATGTTTCTAGTTGTTATATCGTGTTAGTACATCAATCGTTATGGGAATACCTGATTTTGGGGGTGATGTGGTCAATGAATTAAATACTCATTAAAATGACCTACTCAAAATGATGATATGTTTCTATTCATCATATCACGTCAATTGTTTGACTAATACGATATTAATATATAGTCTAGCCAATGAATTACTTGTGTTTGTGATAACTATAATTTCTAATTGCTACAATTATATTTATTGTGATGTTAATACGGTAGAGGATAAATTTATCCAGTTGAAAATATATGTACATCATGTAAATTAGTTGTAAAAGATAATCATAAATTTAACCATCTGTAATGATGGTATGCTCTTACTTGCTATACCACATTCATTACGAGGTCAATACTATAGGATACAGCCTGACTAATGAACCATATTTGATTATCACATAAATTAGTTGATGAAAAAAAACTCTTTAAAAATGAATCAATTATAATGATTATGCATTTTGATTGTTAGATCATATTTTTCGTGAGGTCAATAGAGTAACATATAGTAGGTCAATGAGCCATAGGTATTTGTACTGATTATATATTCTTAATCACTACATTAGATATGTATCATGATGACACAATTGTAGCACAGAAGGTATAGATGTATTTGGCGTCAAATAAATAAGCTGATAAAGATTATTATATTCATTAAAGTCATTTATAATAATTGCATATATTGAATCATTATACCTATCACGGTCCAAATTTGGAATCATGATGGAAACTACCCAACCCTCCATGATAGGTGAGCCAAGAACGCAATTTCAAATGCAATATTTTCAATGTATAGAAGCGGAAGAAATAAAAACTTAATAAACACCGAATAATTCCAAACGTAGATTAATAGACTAGTATAGTTAAATTTAGATAATCCCAAGTCCGGTAGTCACTAATACAAGCCACTAAATACCGAAATCAAAGAAAAAATTGAGAATCTTAAAATGTGAAAAATGCATAAAGATAAGGGTGAAGGTGTAACGACCTAAAAATTTGATGAAATATGTGAAATTTGAGATTTTATTTGATTAGACTATTTTATCCCTCTCCGTAGTTGCATTATGGTATTTTTGGAGTGTGGGAGTGATTGACGTAATTTTCGATGCATTTTGGTATCATTCATGCGATATTGTGGTTTTTATGGCTTCGAGAGCCTTATTTTGGACTTATGTAGATATCTTTTGATCCGTACGACGGATGGCCGAACGGACTACGCCAACAGCTCCATAATATTGATTGTAGGCTGGGTAGACCTTTGGTTCGGTCCTAGTGCAGTCAAACTCATTTCGGCCTATTGGTCGGAAAGTTAAAAAATTGAAAATATGGGTGTGGGCCCCACATTTGGTCGAAACGATCTTGGATGGAAAATTCGACTTTTCCAACAAATCCAAAATATTAATTTTAGGGTGTTATCATAGTGATATAATTTTACGGCTTTTAAATCTCATTTCGACCCTCGATTTGAAAAATTGTGATTTCGGATTTCGAGGGTCAACTTTGTGAAAAAGATTTTTTTTGAAAATTTGATATCGCCATCGCATCTGGAACGTCGAACTTAGTATGGTTGCATAGTTCGTTTGCATGTATCAGACTCCGAACGAATTTCGGACACCCCGTTAATGTCCGATCGACAAAAAAAACTGGTATTGCAGAAAAATCTGCTATAATAGCAGATTTTCACCTCTTTTTGGCCCATTTTGCTCATTTTTCATCTTGCCTGGAGTTAAACCCTAAAAATAGTGTGGAGCTTAAAAGTAAATTTGTGAGAGCTTGGGAAGCTAGATTAACACTCATTTCTTGGTTTTATTACGGATTTAAGGTGAGAATTCACCCTTTTCTTAGTAATTTCTTGGTTAATTTCTCAAAACTCCAAAAATCTTAAGGCTTGATTCTATACCTCAACTTCACCTTTTTCACTTGAATAATGTTTTTATCTTATAATTACTAGTTTTTCCTCAATTTAACCTTCAAAACAACTCCGATTCTTTATTTTAACCCGAATTTCAAAAAATTTACCCGGTAAAGCTCAAAAATGGTTTTTCTTCAATTTGAACCTCTTTTTTGACTCTATATGACTAGGGTTTTCATCCGTAGGTTTCTAAAAATATGTGGAACACATTTTTAAAGTAAAGTTTTGAAACTCATTCCAGGGGTCCGTTTTGACCCCGAATCAAAAGTAGTCAATATGGGTGTCGTTGGTTTTATTTTGACGTGTAGTTTTCATATTTGATATTTTTAGTGGAGTTCGAGATCGTTCGTGGAAAGTAAGGTCGTGGATTCGAAGTGTAGCGAACCGATTTCGGCTTTTGAGGTAGGTTATGACTTAACTCTTTCAAACTGGGCTGGGTAGTAAATGATGATACAAAATGCATGTTAAGGGTAGGAAATAATCATGAAAAATAACTATTTATGTGTTGTGCCCATGTAGGGGCCTATATGTGATGTAATTGTCGAAATTGAGTTATTGTGTGATATGTATAACCGTGTGAGGTCCTATGGGATATTGATAGCCTTGAATACATGTGAATAATTGTATTGTGTTGTTAAGATGCTTAATATGGTACCATTGGTATATTTTGATTATATTCATACTTTATTGGCATATGAGATATGTGAAAATTCGTGGATGAAACTGAAATAATTAGTGGATATTGGCTCACATGGTTGTGAAAATATATCATTATGGTTGATTGTAAAAATACTTGTTGTGATTGGTTGTGAGCATTACATTCTCATATCATACTCATTCATGAAACATTGGTACCACCGTGGAAACATCTGAGAAAACACTGGCAACACCTTTTTAAAACTCTCCCCGAGGAATATATCGGGGAGGAGATATTGTTACACCTTATAAAACCCTTTTCGAGGGATATGCCGAAAAGGAGATATGTAGATTTTATATGGGTTGACGAACCCCCCATGGGTCCTACGTTGGAAAGCTTTAGCTCCATAGGTGTATGCGGGGATTGTGCGACGATCTCAGAGATTGTGCGACGAACTCGTGCATCATCGTCATCATATACATTGCACTTACTTTATTGTGTTGTATTGTCGTATTGACTTGCCATCTATGTAATTGTCTTATCATCTTTTACTTGTATTCGATGATTTTGTATATGCATGTTCCCCCTTGTTCTACTTATATGTGATATAATGCATACTCGTGTTCTATCTTGGTGTGTATGTGATATATTAGAACTGTTAGTGCAAGCGGTGTGGGCTACCGTTCTGCGACATTTTCTTATTGCATGTGAAGTTCCCTTAGTGTATGTTTTGTACGCTTTATTTACTACTTTGCTTGGTCGACCTATGATACCCACTGAGTATAAGTGGATCGCACGCATGCCTATTGCGCCCTTTCGGTGCAGGTCCTAGCTTGAGTGCGCCTCAGCTTGCTTGACTCGGGCGATTGTTGGAGCTTCCAAGGTAGTAGTTAGACATTTATGTGTCCGGAGTTCACCTTTATCTTTCTATAGTAGTTATGTCTTTATTAATATTTGGAGACAGCTATTATTCCCTTCTGGGTGTTTTTCTGATGTATTTGACTCCTGCATTGTATTAGTAGTTCTTACATTATTGACACCTGATTTTGGGCTCGATTGGTATTTTGGATAAATTCTTTCTGCATTTATATGATTACTTATATGGTTCGGCTTCGTTCTAGAAGCCTTGCCTTGGGATATTTCTGTTTTTTCCTCTTTTCGCATCAGTTTGGGTGATAGGCTTATTTGTCAAGGTACACCGCGACAAGTGTCATCATGACCCTTGTTTTTGGATCGTGACAAAAGGAGATTTCAGTTGCCTCTGAAATCAATAGAAACTACCTCAAATCTCCAAAGACGCTAACACTGAGGGAACCACGGGAATCAATGCCCAAAGGTCGTCGGATCGGTACCTGCACGTAAGGTGCAGAAAAAATAAGGGTGAGTACGGAATCATGTGTACTCAACAAGCATCGTCGACCAACCCTAATTCAAAGTGGTGACGATTAAAACCACGTCAAACATCTAAAACAATCATACAACCTATACTCAGGAAAACCACCCTAATGTAACTGAATAATTAAATGTAACAGTCATAAGGACATCACAACACAATCCAAAAATTTCTCAATACAACATAATCAAGTAACAAATAGTCAAGTACTTAATAAATAATCCAAAGTCAACAACTACACCTTACTTAATCTGAACCAGGGATGAATGCAATGCATATGATATGTACAAACCTACCGAGCAATGGCTTCAAGGTCAGGACCCATGGGGGACTCACAAGGTCCATGTACTGTGCAGACGTGCATTTTGATCTCAATAAATATATTGTGCAGGCGTGCACTCCGACCCCATATATAATACAATGCATAACGTGCAGACGTTCAACTCCGATCCCAAATCGATAATAATATTAAGCAAAACATTTCATGTCTTATGTCAACTAAACATCAATTCCAAAATCAACTCAATTTATCAAGTGGGAGTATTTTCATTAGCTAACTTTTTCAACAATTCATTTATCATAGTAAATCAGCCCATCGGGCTAGCAAATAGGGAAAACAATTTCAAATGTATAATTAACTTATTTTAACCCCTCAAATAACACTGGTACCCGCATAGTTGCTCGTCACTTCACCTATATGGGACCCTCGATTTGTCATTACTCACATTACACATAATTAACAAATAAGCAATTTGAAAAGAGTCTAAGAAAGTCTCAAATTGCCTCAAATCAAACTCAAAGTGTCAATTTACAAATTTGCCTTACGAAAAATTTTTGAATGATCAAAATTTGTTCAAAACATAAAATCCCCATAAGAGTATGAACTAGTACGTCAAATTTCAACTAAAATAAATCATTATTCGATCTCCAAATTAACAAATTCTTACTCTAAAAACTCTAAATCTAAACCTAAATCTATGAAAATAGTAGTTGTTAATATCATATAAAAAACCTACAGGAACTTAACCAAAGACGAAATAGGATTACAAAGCCAAGAACCCAAAACAATAGTAACTTATAATTACGTAGGCAAACTTTATCTTATTTAATTATTAAACAAATGGCCAATGATTTGGCCATCATTACGTCATCATTAATTTACAACCAGTTAATTAAACAACCCACGTAATATATACACACTAACGCACCAGTACTAGTCTATATATATAATAAAGCAAAGAAGTTTGCATAAAATTATGCCAAGTGGCATATTGAGAATTAGCCACTTGGTATTTTGGCAACAAAAATCTATTTTTTTGGCAATAAAATTTATTTTACTGATTAATTATTTATTTTATGTATAAATTTTTAAATTTTTATATCTATATATATAATAAAGCAAAGAAGTTTGCATAAAATTATGCCAAGTGGCATATTGAGAACTAGTCACTTGGTATTTTGGCAACAAAAATCTATTTTTTTGGCAACAAAATTTATTTTACTGATTAATTATTTATTTTATATATAGATTTTTAAATTTTCATATCTATTTTCATATTATGATAAAAAATATTGAATGAACACTATTATTTATTTTTATTCTATTATATCATATTTTCATATCTATATATATAATAAAGCAAAGAAGTTTGCATAAAATTATGCCAAGTGGCATATTGAGAACTAGCCACTTGGTATTTTGGCAACCAAAATCTATTTTCTTGGCAAAAAAAATTATTTTACTGATTAATTATTTATTTTATATATAGATTTTTAAATTTTCATATCTATTTTTATATTGTGATAAAAATATTGAATGAACACTATTATTTATTTTTATTCTATTATATCATATTTTCATATCTATATATATAATAAAGCAAAGAAGTTTGCATAAAATTATGCCAAGTGGCATATTGAGAACTAGTCACTTGGTATTTTGGCAACAAAAATTTATTTTTTTGGCAACAAAATTTATTTTACTAATTAATTATTTATTTTATATATAGATTTTTAAATTTTCATAACTAATTTCATATTATGATAAAAAATATTGAATGAACACTATTATTTATTTTTATTCTATTATATCATATTTTCATATCTATATATATAATAAAACAAAGAAGTTTGCATAAAATTATGCCAAGTGGCATATTGAGAACTAGCCACTTGGTATTTTGGCAACGAAAATCTATTTTCTTGACAAAAAAAATTATTTTACTAATTAATTATTTATTTTATATATAGATTTTTAAATTTTCATATCTATTTTCATATTGTGATAGAAAATATTGAATGAACACTATAATTTATTTTTATTCTATTATATCATATTTTCATATTGTGATAAAAATAATTATAATTGACTCCTATGAATGAACACTAATATAATTATTTATATATTTCAATTACAGATTTATTTATATATTTTTTAAAAAAATAGTATATTCTATATCTTTTGAATATTTAATTTGTTATTAGTTTAATTTTAGGAAAAAATTGATTTGGTTAGTTAAAAAAAAAAAAGGACTTAAATAAGGTAGAAAATTATTTTTGTCATTAGTTACAGATTTATTTATATATTTTTAAAAAAAATTATATTCTATATATTTTGAATATTTAATTTGTTATTAGTTTAATTTTAGGAAAACATTGATTTGGTTAGTTAAAAAAAAAGGTAACTCTCTTTCAATTAGGTCAAATTATAGATATTATTTAAATAAAATAAATAAATTTATAATCAAAAATCAATAAAAATTTAGATAATTTTCTATTTCTGTGCTACTTCATCTTTCTTTGTAACTTTTCCTAGCATATCACGAAATTTATTTTACATAAATCTCTCCTAATTATATAGTTTGATTTTATTTAATTGATTATTTAATTACAACTATAATTTTGGAAAGTATTCCAATGAGGTAGCAAATGTTTTAATTAAAATAAAGAAATTTAATAATAAAAAAAAATAATAATAATAAATAATTTTCTATTTTTGTGCTACTTTATCTTTCTTTGTATTTTTTCCTATAATTTCACATAATTTACTTTCCATAAATCCCTCCTAATTGTATTATTTGATTTTATTTAATTGATTATTTAATTACAACTATAATATCGAAAAGGATTCAAAATAAGGCAGCAAATTGTTTTTCCCCTAATAATTTATTTATTTATTTTGAAAAAAAATAAAAACTGGTATGTTTTATATCTTTTCAAGTTTAATTCGTTATTAGTTTAGTTTTAGAAAAAGAACATTAATTTGATTAGATTAAAAAAGATTATTTGATATTGTGATAAAAAATAATTAGAATTGACTCCTATTAATGAACACTATTATAATTATTTATATATTTCACATTGTAGTAAAAAGTAATTAAGCTTGACTTCTATTTAATTAGTATATAGATTATTTCATAGATATGTAAGACTTTAACATATTCACATAAAAGTTCCGTCAATTACTCCTAAATATATATTCCAATCAAGCTATAAGATTAATTCCACAATCTGTATTTCAATTTTCAAATATATATTCCAATCGATCAAGTGATTTAAGAAGATCATCCGTCAATTACTCTTAATTCCACTATCATTAAGAGTAATTCCACAATTTGTATTCCAAATATATATTCCAATCAAGGTATAGGAGTAATTCCACAATCTATATTCCAATTTTTAAATATATATATTCCAATCAATCAAGTGATTTAAGAAGATCATCCTAATTACTCCCGTGGATGAAAAGTAGATGGCTATGGTAAGTGAATCATATCTATATTAAACCAAACCTTTACACTGCCAATCATTACCATATATGGCTATGGTAAGTGCTACTAAATTGTAATACAACTAATCATGAGGCAATAATTTTATATGCAACCTTTTTCCGTGTAAACTCTGCTTTTTTGAGCAATGAGGTAGCTCTTTCAATTTCGGCAGAAGAAGGCTTCACTGGTCTCCTCGCAACATCTAAAGGTTATCAACCTAGAAAGGAGGAGTGCCCTTCAATAGCAGACGACCTCGAGTGCTTTTCCATATATGAGCTTCTTAAAGTTGATAGAGAGGGACGTTGTCTGATCACCGATCATGATCATTTTGGTGAGTACATGATATTTACGAAATCAACAGGGATGTCCGATTCTTAATATGAATCATGGTCTAAACTTTTTATTTCGAGACTTCTCCTTTTTATTTTCTGACTCACTATGTGATATAACTCACTATGTGATATAACTCACTATGTGATATAACTCTTCAAATTTTTATTTTTTTTAATTTTCTTTAATGTTTTGTCTCACATTCATAAATGTATTTCCTTCCATAGTTTGGTGATTGACAAATGTTTTCTTCTTGCAGTTCTATTTAATATATACGGACCCAGAGCTGTTCAAGATGGCCCTGAGAGAATCCAATCTAAACTCACGATTTTTAGGATGTTAGAGATAATTGATTCCCAATTTGATTTTCAAGTTATGAGAACCTGAGAAATGATATTTTCTCCTATTTTCAAATATGGAATAAGCTTTTGCTTTATTGATGAGGATGTCTTGCACCAAATTTTTGAGCAAGAGAATTTCGTTTAGAAGTCCTCTTAGTTAAAGTTTTATGATAGCGATTTTGAGTTCTCCGTGGTGGTCTAGATTCCAATGATAGGCTCGTGGTTCCGTTTTGCTGCTCCAAAAACTGTGAGTTTTCAATTTTCTCTTTTCGCATTATAGTAGTGGTAGTACTAGTTGGTTATCAATATTTAGTGTAAGGTGAAAATTGTTTGTTGTAGAGGCATTGAATATCATAGGGTTTATTTTCTTGTGATGAGACTTGATATGATAATTTAATTGCTCGTTGTTGTTTGTGATGTTAGTTTTCATCGAAATCTACTTTGACACTGATGTTGATTTTAAATCTTCACTTTGAAGTCCATTATGTTTCTTCTTATTCTCTTTGCATTGAATCATTGTCTTATAGTAGCAGTAGTAGTATTCTATGGATATTGAATAACAGATGCTCGATTCTGTTTAGGGGTGATGTTGTTCTGTTTTTTCTAATAAATTTCATTCCATCTTTTGAATAATGATACGAGAGTTCATAATAAATCAATCAATAAAGAAATATTCTAAATTTCCTTCTCCTTCTTCCAAAAGTCATTATTTAAAGTCCATCCATGCCATTACGTTTGAGGTGTGTACCTCTCATTTTCTTTTCTCTCTTTATTGTCTATGAAAGACTTCTTCAAATAAGTTATTTGGGTTAGCTAGCAGTTTTTTTTTATTTGGTCTGTTTTTATGAGAAGCTCCAAGTCTTATATCTTTATTTTGTTTAGGGATTTTCCTGCTTATTTTTTACTTTTCTTATGATTGTGTGTTAATGGTTAGCTCGTCAATCCTCTTTGTTTCAGAATGTTATTAGGATAGATGAATTAGTTCAATGCATGAAGTTTTTAGGGCTACCGAATAAGTATTTTCATACTTTTTTTAAATATTCTCTTGACATAGAGAATTTAATGTTCAAATATTTTACGGTTCATGACAAGCTAAGTAATTTGTGTTGATTTAGGACTCGTGATTACTCTTCTTTTGCTTTTTGTGTTTCCTTTGTGGTTATTTACTAATTTACTGAGTCGGTTTCAAAAGAGTAAATTTTGAGATCATAAAATGAATAACTTATTAAACAATTTATTTTGCTTCCTTGAATCTGCTTAGATCATTTTTAATTTTGATTTAATTAGTTCTAAACTGTCTTTAACTCTTGATACTCAAAAAATATGTTTTGCTCGTTTACCTCACGTGCCTTGGCTTTTCTTTTGTTATTTTATTTTATTTTTTAAATCAATTTGAATAAAAATGTGAATCTGTTTGTTTTTGTCTTCATTTGTCTTGTTGAAATTTTATTCTCTGTCTTTACTTAAGTATTAGTTTGTATGCCTTTGTATGCTTTTAATTCACGTCTCTTTTTTTCTATTTTCTTGACACTTTGCTTGGGTAATGACAAAAGAAAAGAAGAGTGGATTGTTTTATCATTTCCTCCTTGCTTTGTTGGATAATTTGTTGTTATTCGTTTCTTTTGGGGATAAATCGATTCATTTATCGCTTTGTATTAAAATCTTGCCCGTGTGTATATCTTTGAGACGATGATGATCACAAAGACTTGTTTCTATTTTGTCTGAAATGTGCACTTTACTTAGTCTTTAAAATTTAATGGCGCTTGTTAGATTCTTATCTTTTCTTTTCTTTTTCTTTGCATATAAAATTGTCGCGAGTTCAAATGGACTCTTTTCAGTTGCATTTCTTTGTGGATTAAGAAGGCCCATTGCCTTTTCGAGTCAACCCCTTCAAGTGTTGAAATTTTGATATATTTCTGAAGAAAAGAAACGGTCACCAGTGGAAGAAGAAAAATGGGTCAAAATCTCATTGTTGAAGTGGCTAAGAGACTAGGAAAATCTCGACCTTTATAATTGCCTTATTGTATTTATTTATTTATTTATTTATTTACTTATTCATTCATTTGGGCCTCGAAACCAAAGTTGTAACTTAATACATGTGAAGCAGATTTTGGGCCTCAAAGGTCCAAAAACATAGTTTAGGACAGGTTATGGGCCGAAAGACCAAATAAATAGTTTAGGACAGGTGAAGTGGGTTTGGGCATAAAAACCTAAATCTCATAATTTCCCCCCTACTCCCTTTCTATGTTTATTTGCTATTTATTTTCTTAGACTTCGTTAAATTCCCTACTAAGTCGTCAAAATTGATGTCATACAAGATATTTTCTAAATCACTTTCTTTTCAAAAACCAAGTTCTCTTTTTCAAAGTTAGTCAAAGATGGTTTTCAAATAGTCCGGATAACTGCAAGTTAACGAACCTTTTAGGTGTCTTAAAAACCTTCTTAAATTGTCAATAAGAATCTCTTACCCGGGATTTTCTTAAAAAACTTAATTTTTTTTTCTGTTTTAAGACTTAGGATTCTTTTTAAAAAGTTTTCTTAATTTCTTTTCAAATAAATTAAGTGGCGACACTGTAATTTCTTAAATTATTTCAAAAAATTTCTTTAAAGTTTTGAAATAGTTTAAAAAGTAGAAACCAATTTTTTCAACCTTTCGAGTTAAAAAGGGCAAAGCAGAATGACCTCTAAAATTCATCGCACAAGCCCGCAACAGGTCTTCCAACACCTAAATAGTACACTTTGACTGGCCATCTACTTGTGGATGAAGTGCTATACTCATATCCAACTGTGTGTCCAACTCCCGCTGCAAAGTACGACAAAAGTTTGAAGTGAACTGAGTACCTCTATCTGAAATGATGGAAATGGACACTCCATGTAGTCGAACTATCTTATGAATGTAGATCTAGGCTAATTTGTCTGCATTATAGCTCATTTTTATAGGCACAAAATGGGCTGATTTGGTCAATCTGTCCACAATCACCCAAACAGAATCAAAATTTCCAAGGTCTGAGGCAATCCAACTACAAAATCTATAGTGATACGCTCCCATTTTCACTCGGGAAAGGGCATCCTCTGAAGCAAACCACCTGGTCTCTGGTGCTTATATTTTACTTGCTGGCAATTCAAACACTTAGCCACAAACTATGTAATATCCCTCTTCATCCTGTGCCACCAATAATGTTGTTTTAGGTCCTGATACATCTTTGTTGCACCTTGATGAATAGAATACCGCAAATAATAGACCTTCTCCATAATAGATCCAGTCAAATCACCCACTCTAGGAACACAGATCCACCCCTTAATCCTCAAAACACCCTCCTGGACCAAAATCACCTCCTTAGAATCACCTCACATCACCTTGTCTATGATAATACATAACTTGTCATCTTCAAACTAACGATCTTGAATCTGCTCTATCAATAAGGACCTCACCCTCTACACATGCAAAAAATCTATCTGGCTTAGTGATATCAAGACGCAGGAAATTGTTAGCCAAACGTTGAACCTCCCTGGATAATGGTCGCTCCTCCATACCCAATAATGCAAAACTACCTATACTAACTACCTTTCTACTCAAGGCATCCTCTACTACATTGGCCTTGCTCAGATGATATAGGATAGTTATATCATAATCTTTCAACAACTCTATTTACCTAGGCTGTCTCAAATTCAACTCTTTTTGCTTAAAGATATACTGAAGGTTGCGATGATAAGTGTACACCTCACAATGAATTTCATAAAATTAGTGCTACAATAACTTCAATACGAACACAACCGCTAGTAATTCTAAATCATGTGTATGGTAGTTCCTCACATGTGGCTTCAACTGCCTCGATACATATGTTATCACCTTATTTTTTACATCAACACACCACCCAAGCCAATATCAAAAACATCACAAAACACAATAAAGACTTCACCTTCTATAGGCAGGGTCAAGATAGGAGCTGGTGTAAATAGAGTCTTGAGCTTTTGAAAGCTCTCCCCACACTTATCTGACCACTGAAGTGCCATATTCTTTTGAGTCAATTGAGTCATACAAGATACAATGGAAGAGAATCATTGCATAAACTGCCAATGGTATCCTTCCAACCCAATAAAACTCTAAATATCTGAAGGCTAAGTAGTACGGGACCAGTTCCTAACAGCTCAGCCTTGGCCGAATCAACCACAATACCATCCTTGGACACCACGTGTCCCAAAATGCCATAGAAATGATCCAAAATTCACACTTTGAAAATTTGGCATATAACTTCTTGTCCCTCAACCTCTGGAGTACGATCTTCAAATGTTTTGCATGTTTTGACTTGTTCTTAGAATACACCAAAATGCTATTGATGAACACAATCACAAATGAATTTAGATATGGATGAAATACTCTATTCATCAACTCCATGAACATTGTTGGGGAATTAGTTAACCCAAATGACATAACCTAGAACGCATAATGGTCGTATCTAGTTTGAAAAGTTGTCTTAGGAATGTTTGAAGCTCGAATCTTCAATTGATTGTACTCTGATCTCAATTCAATCTTTGAGAACATTAAAGCACCCTAGAGATTACCAAATAAGTAATCAATACATGGTGGAGGATACTCATTCTTGATTTTCACCTTGTTCAACTATCGATAATCAATGCACATCCTCATAGACCCATTTTTCTTCTTCATGAAAAATACTGGAGCACCCCAAGGTGATACACGTGGTCGAATAAACCCCTTGCTTAACAAATCCTGCAGCTAGTCTTTTAATTCTTTAACTCAGCTGGTGCCATCCTATAAGAAGGAATAGAAATGGGCTCAGTGCTCGATTATTAATCAATACCAAAATCAATATATCTATCAGGAGGAACACCTGAAAGATCGGTAGGAAATAGATCTATGAACTCTCTAACCACTTTCACTAACACCAAAGAAGGTGTATCAATACCAGTATCACGTACAGAAACCAAATATGATAGACCTCTTCTTAACTAACTGCTAGGCCTGAATGAATGAAATCATATTCTTAGGATACGAACTCCGAGAACCGCTCCACTCTAACCTCGGATGATCAGGCATAGCCAAAGTAACTATCTTGACATAATAGTACAAGATAGCATGATAGGGAGAAATTCAATCCATGCCTAAAATTATGTCAAAATTGATCATATCGAGGATAATCAAATCTACCCACGTATCATACCCCAAATAAAAATAACACAGGATCGATACACCTGATCAACCACTAAGGAATCACCTACTGGGTAGAAACACGAATAGGCACGGCTATAGACTCACACATCATATCAAGGTTGGAAGCAAAATATACAGACACATAAGCGAAAGTAGATCCATAATCAAATAACACCAAAGCGGGTTGATGACAAACAGAGACGATAAATATAATGACTGCATTAAAAGACTCTACCTCGGGCTTCCCTGAAAAGGCATAATAGTGAGCTATATCATCTATCGCCTGAGTCACTCTTCTACCACCTTTCCTGTCAGCTGGTGGTCCATCTTTACCACCTTGAGGTCTACCCCAACCCCTAGATGGGGACGTTGATAATCTAGAAGGAACCTGATGACTATATTATGGACCCCTTTGTCTATATACTAGACAACCCCTATGAAGATGATCCGTACTACCACACTCGTAACAAGACCTGAGAGCCACCAGCTATCAATAGTGACCTGAATATCTTATATGGCCACCATGACTTGAAAATCGCTGAGATGAACCCTATGAAGCCTATCCCAAACCATAAGAACCCCAACCTGAATGTCTACTCTCGGATGTCTGACTTGACCATGATCAGGTTTAACTTTATTAAAACTCAATAACTCAATTAATGACTTAAGTTGCCTCGGAATGCCTCAAGAATCGACGCTACCCATCCTCGTAAGTCCTAAATTATATCTAAAAATTATGAGGTGGGTTAAAAAAGATAAATTTATAAAATAACTAGTGAATTTGATCACGCTTCGCGCGATTATAAATTAACTTATCAAATTTATGATATAATATTTTTAATGATAAAAATTAAAATAGTAGGATGATAGTTCTATTCTTTGGCACACACCGACAAAAAAAAACTATTTTCATGAAGGTATAAGATAACAAAAGCAAAATTCAAAATAAGTTATAAAAATTTATCCAATTTGCAAGGCACGATTCTTTATTAGTAAAGACAATCATTCATGAAATTAAATTTTACCATGAACTTTTTTTGTTAAGCTCTACATGATAACTTAGAGTAATGTTTTTAACTCTAAATACCAACCAAAAGTCATCAAAGATTTGAAACCTATCGCCATAACTTATCTTCACTACAAACTTTTTTCGAGATTGTGTTCTTGCTGTTATCATTTGAAACTTTCAAATATATATTAAAAGTTTAAATTAAAGACAAAGAATCAAAGATACATGGAAAGGAGAGGGAGGCAGGAATACATAATGAAAGCGAATTTTGTTGAAAGAGTGCAACTACAACAACTAAAATAATTTATTCATGTATGCATAATTCGGCAGTGTGAGATATATATAGAATAGTTTGTCTTTTTATCTCCCATTATTTAGCACATTATTACTACACATTAGTAAAATTAATTAAGATTAGAGATTGAAGGTGGTAGAATACATGAATACATATTAAAATCTCTAATAAAGAAGGTAATCATGGTGGGAGGTGAAAATTGATTAATTGAATAGTTAATTTTTGAATTATGAAAAAATAAAATAAATAGATAAATGAAGAAGGAATTGTCATAAAATGAGAAAAGGAATAAATAAAAATAGAGGTTCTAGAAAAGTGCTACATCACCTTTTCTATATTTCTTCGTTATTATTATTATCTATAGATTTAATTTAATACAAATCAATCACATAAATTATAGAGAAAGATAAAAATAATTAAAAATAAAAAGAGAAAAAGATAAATTGTCTTCTTGTACATTAACTAATTGAGGCTTATGAATATGAAAGGCTTGAGAGTTATGGACATTACTAATATTTAAGATTAGAATTTTTGTAATTGAATGTATGAATTAAGGACATGATTTTGTAAAATAAACTAATTGAAAGAAATGAGAAAAAATGTCAAAAAAGGTGTTACATTATTTTATCTATGTTTCTCCTTTATATTTATTTTTAGTATAACAACAAACAAAGTGAACAAATTTTGTGTAGTAATTTGAACCATTCAGATAAAATAAATAAATATATATATAATTCTACAAATGACATTCATGTCAAGCGGTTCTTATGTCCTACTCCTCAAATCTTCACATAGTCATCACTTCATCTTCGTTTCATCCGTTAACTATTTGATCTTCTTCTTATCCCTATAAAAAATAATACATGACAAAAATTAATACATGATGAATAAAAATTGTAAGAAAATAAATTTAAATCATACATGTTCTTGCTTAGAAGTTACAAATAATATAGGATAATAATAACACCAAATTTAGTGTAAATCAAATCAATTAAAATGTCAAAAGAATAATACATGAAGAAGAAGAAGAAAAAACAACATACCCAAAAGAAAAGAATAAGCAGGATATTTTAGAAGGTACACAAATGAATTTTTTTAAAAGAATATATGTAAGTTCAAAAAATATATAGTGAATGAAATATTGTTAATTTTGTTGATGGAGGAAGAAGACTTATAATGCTTCTATTTATAAGACAACAATATGGAATATGAAATGATATAATAAAAGGAGTTATGATCATCAAAGGTCATGAGAGTAATGAAAATAAAAAAACGTTAAACTTTTATATTAAAGGATATAAATAAATGTAGGAGTAGTAATTGATCCATCTATTTTGATTATTAAACAAATTGATTGATAAATGGAAAAAATGAAGAAAAAAACACAAAAAGGATAAATAGCTTTTCTTGATTCTTAGACATGCCACATAGGATGGACTAATATTCTCTTTTATATATATATATATTGATTGATTTGCAGGATTGTTACAATACCACATTTAAAGTATGAACAATATAATAATGCATCTTTAATTAACTAATGAATCGTCTATATTTGTAAGGATTGCATATTTTTAATCCTTAGATCATATTTATGGTGATTTCAATACAATAGCATTTAACATCAGTGTGTGTTCACTTATTACTACTATTTAACATTTATTGTAGATTAAGCTTAATTTTTATATTTTAGCATTGTATTTAACTTGAGAATTATTTTTGCTCCATTATTTTCTCTTCATAAAATTTGAATTTCAATTATGCATTAGGTAATAAAAATCGTTCTCACTACTACGAAAAGAATTGACTGTATGTTCTTATTCGTCATACCACACTAATTGCTTGCCTATACATTACTAATGTATAGTCGAGTCAATGAATTACCTATGTTTATAATAATTATAATTTTTAATTGCTATATTTATAATTAGTGTGAAGTTATATTTAGCCACCTAAAAGTATTTATGTCTAATGTAAATTAGTTGCAAAAGATAATATTTACCTGCAATGGTTGTATGATTTTACTTGCTATTCCATACTAAATAATTGTAAGTCTATATTTGTCATACCATATTATTTACTTGGCCGATGCAATATTACGTATAGTTTAGCCAATGAATCACTTATGACTATGATAATTGTGATTTCTAATTGCTAAATCTATATTTATTGTGATGTTAAATACAATAGAGGACAAATCTAGCCAGCTAAAGTATCTGCGTCTCACATAAATTAATAGTAAAAGATAATTTTTCAATTTAACCACCTGCAATGTCTGAATAATTTTACTTGCTATATCATATTTTTCACGAGGCCAATATAAGATAGTACAATCTGGCTAATGGACCATATTTGAGTCTCACACAAGAGTTAGATGATGAAAATGATACTCTTTGAAATGAACCATATCTAATGATTGCATACTGCTAGTCATTATATCATATTTATTGTGAGGTCAACATAGTAGTATATAGACTAGACAATGAGCCACATGTATTTATAATGATTACATAGTCCTAGTCGCTACATTACTATAGTTATTGTGATGGCACGATAGTAGCACAAAGCATAATAAGGTATGAAAGAATCTAGTCCTCACATGAATGAGTTGATTAATAAAATACTCTTTGAGATCGCATGTAATAATTGCATGTTTCTAATCGTTATATTACATTTATCACAAGAACGATACAATAATGCATAATCTAACTAATAAATCACTTAAATTTGTAATGATCACATATTTCTAATAACTACATCATATTTATCATGAGACCAATATAGTAATATATAATCTAGCCAATGAGTCACATGTATTTATAATGATTACATAGACGTAGTCACTATTTGACAATAGTTATCTGATGGCACGATAGTAGCACAGAGCTTAATCAAATATAAAAATATTTGTACCTCACATGAAACATGTTCAAACGTCTATTATATTTGTTACAGCCCATTTTTTCACATGTAGGTGAATGATTTGAATTAGTGTAAATATCAAGTTGTATGATAAATTATTGAATGATAACATATTTCTAGTTGTTATATCGTGTTAGGATATCAGTAGTTATGTGAGTACCTGATTCTGGAGTGAAGTACTCAATGAATCAAATATTCATTGGAATGAATCTGAAATAACTGTGTGTTTGTACTTATCATTAATTTTTTGATTAATACAATATCAATGCATAGTTTGGTGAATGAATTTCTTATTTTTATGATAATTGTGATTTTTAATTGCGATATTATATTCACTGAGATGTTAATATGGTAAAGAACAAATTTAGTCATCTGAAAGTAGTTGAGTATCATGTGAATAGATTATAAAAGATAATCTTTGAATTTAATCACCTGCAATGATCGTATGATTTTATTTGCTATGCCACATTTATCTCGAGGCAAATGCAATAGGATACAGTCTGGCTAATAAATCGTATTTGATTCTCACTTGAATTAGCTAATAAAGAAGACTCTTTGAAATGAACCACATGTAATAGTTATATATTTTAGTCGTTATATCATATTTTTGTGAAACCAATATAGTAACATGTAGTCTAGCCAATGAGCCTTTGTTTTTGTAATGATAACATATCCCTAATTTCTATGCTATTACGTTTATCATGATACTACGATAATAGCATGGAGCCTAATCAGATATAAAAGTATTTGGGGTCACATGAATTAGCTGATAAAGAAGATATTTGAAATCACTTATAATAATTATATGTTTCTAATTGTTACACCACATTCATCGTAAGGATAATATAATAATGCACAATTAACTAATAAATCACCTATATTTGTAATGATTGTATATTTCTGATTTTTCTACATCATATTTATCGTGATGCCAATACAATAGCATCTATGACATTCCCTGGGTCTCAAATAAATTAGTTGACAAAAAAGATATTCTTTATAATAAACCACTTATCTTTATAAATAATTTTTACATGAAGACTCCTTAATATACTACATTTACTGCTCCGTAATATATTTCTTAAAAAGTAGTAATTTTCATAACAAATATTAACTGTAGTAAAATTTCTCAAAGTGAAAAAGAAAATTATATATTATAGCCCAATGTATTTCATTAACAAGGTAAGCTTTTTCGAATTTTATTTTTATATATTAACAACATAATGTATTTATTTTAACATTAGTGAGAATTCACTTATTACTATTGCTTAATATTTGTTGAGGATTACCAATCAATAATTTATACTCTATGCACATTTTTGCTTTCACAATGAACTAAAGTGGTTCAATACACTTCCACAACATTCAATTTTAGAAGAGAGAAGTAATAATTACCCCTGAACTTGTCGACTTTTATTCATGGTACATCTGAACTTTTAACCGTCTTAAATACTTCCCAAACTTATTTTTTCACAACTTCGACTGACCCTTTTTTGGCCAAAGGCCACAATGTTGAATACACGCGCTTTTACCGTGGTAATTTAATTGTGTGTCTTTCCACGTAAATTAATAATGTCCACATGAGACCATCCGTTGAATAAAAAGAAAGAAAGAGAAATTGAAACGTTTCACATTTCATCCCCCCCCCCCCCCCCCTCTATTCTCTCTCTAAACTCCTTCATCTCTCACTAACCAAATCATCCGGTTCTTTTAATCTCCCTTGTAATAGTTAATGAACGATTTTGTATTGAGTTATTGTTGAAGATTTCGTTTATGTTGGTGAATCTGTAGTGACTTCTCTCAAAGGTGGTGGTGAAGATTTCGTTAAAGTTGTTGGTGAAACTGTAGTGACTTAGTCTGTGTTCTTCTATTTCGTTGAAGATTTTGAGTTTTTCACTAGTCAAAAGTAGAGTAATATTGAGATTTCATTTTGGCAGATAAGTTTTACCTTAAAAAACTCGATTTTTCGTTTGTTTTGATTGTGTTGAAACTGAAGTTGTTTTCTTTCTATTACTGTTTCAATTTTGAATAGAAATCATAGTATTGATTGTTAGCCGGTGTGTTATTAATTAAATTGTCATGAAATTATGAGAAATTTTGCATGCATGATATTAGGGTTTTTCGTAATTAGTTCAAAAATTAGGGCTTTTTTGTAAAACCAATTTTTTATTGTAATTTGTGTGTTTTTTGTTACTGTTGGATTGTATTGTTCAATTTTAATTTTTTTTTATAATTTTACTTGTGTATTTTTTGGTGTTTTCTTGAAATTAGACATGTACATTGTCTTATATTGTTAAATTGTTGTGAAATTATGAGAAATTTTGCATGCATGATATTAAAATTTTTCGTAATTAGTTCAAAAACTAGGGCTTTTTTGTAAAATTAATTTTTTATTGTAATTTGTGTGCTGTTTTGTTACTGATAGGCGAATTTACGCGCCTATATCAATATATTTTGCCCATATTTTAGCCTAGTTTTGAGAACAAATTATATATTTCATGCACTTTTAGTCCTTTTTCCTGTAAATGAGCTAACGAACATGATTAGTAAAGTTTCAGGTATAAATGATGCATAATTCAGCATTTTATGGCTTACTTGACGCTAAAGAAAGCTCACAAAGGAAGGAAAGGGAGTTTGGACGCCTAAAGGACCAAAAGTGATGCATGGAAAATCTGTCCCGGGCTAAAACAGCATTTCTGAAGACTTTGGGGGACCAAACCTGCTGCATGAAAAATCTGTCCCAGGCTAAAACAGCAATTCTGAAGACTTTGGGGACTTACAGACACAAAGCTGGATTTTGACAATGATACATTAACCTAGTACAATTAGGTTATGTATTTCATTATTTTACTTGGATTATGATAATGTTACATTAACCTAGTACAATTGGGTTAAGTATTACATTAGCCTAGTAGGATTTGATTAGATATTTTATTTATCTAGTAGGAGTAGGATATGGGTATTATAAATACCCTATCATGCTAGAGATTTAGAACAAGGAAGGAGGGAGGAGGGAGAACACAATACTTCCTTCCATCCCTCTCAACATCTCATCTTACAATTCAATTCCATTTTTCTTCTTCTACTCTTCTATTCTTAAATTCCACAGCAAGAGAATCGTTACTTTGCCTAGGAATTCACGCCTCACGCCTACCACCTAAGCTACACGAAATTACTCAATCTTGTGGTATAACAACAATGTCAATCGTGATCTCCTTCGCATTCATGGGTAACTAAATTTCTCTGTTGGGGTTATGGAAGCCGAATGAGTTACTATCTATTGCTGTGAGTTTGTGAGTTCGAGGCACGTATATTGCTTATATCATTATTCTCTTCATCTTAATCTACATTCTTTGCGGTTGCAAACGCAAGAATACGCCAGTCTAACATTTAACTTGTTCGAGAGAAAAGTTATTTGTCTGGAAAAGAGATAATGTCAAGGTAGTAGGACACCTTTTCCTATTAAAAAGCTAGTGCCGTAACTGGACTAACCTCTTGGAGAATTCGTACCGTTAGACACGCTTTAAGCTCGAGAGAGTTAAAGTGAAATAGTCCTTGTTTAGGTCGAGAGACGCTTGGATTTACCATCGACTACAATCCTCTATAAGCAATTGCATGACAGAATTCTACACACTCATAGCCAATAGAGACGTATACCTCAGAAGGTGGACATAACCCCAACGCTTCAATTCTCATTGTTTACAACCAACGTAACAATCTCTCTCTTTTTACTTTATTATTTTCAGCTTTTGTTTACATTACTTGCAAGACAAGAATCCCCCCTTCTTACGAGACTTGCACCAAAAGTTTAGTAATTTTACTTACTTGTTGGCCAAGCTATTCCCTGTGGGATCGACACCCAACCCAGGTTGGGTTCTATATTTGCTAACGACCGCTTTACACTCAAACAAGAGCTGTAGATTGAGCGTTATCAGTTACTATTGAATTATATTGTTCGATTTTGAATTTTTTTTATAAATTTGCTTATTGTGGTTATAGATTGACATATGGCTACTAAGTTGTTGAACTTAAGATTTAAAATTGGTGGTGTTTTGGTGAGTGAGGTTGGACCAATCTACATTAGTGGTAGGACTGAATATGTATATAATGTGGATGAAGATCACTTGTCAATTCCTGAATTGCTGACTATGCAAAGTCATTTGGTGTTACAAAGTTGGGGAGGACTTATGTTGGGTCATCTTTGGGGGTTGATTTGGTAGAAATGAAAAAAGATGGGAACATTTATGACATTGCATTATTTCTTAAAGGTGGGGACACAATAGATATATATGTGTGTAAGGACTCAATTGTATAGTATTTGGATCAATCTAAAGGACAATTAAGTCAAATTACAAGTGCTGGTGAGTCTTTTAATGCACCTCTAGCTGCTAGAAAAGAAGATGAGGTATGTTTTGTTCCATGTGGAAATACCAATGAAAAAAATCTAGATCTAGGGTTGGCTTCTTCTTCTGCTGCTGTTGTTGTTCAAAATAATTGTAACAGATCTAAAAATGCAGTAGAAGTTGGGGTTGATGTTGATTATAGTTCAATAGATTAGATTGACACTGAAGAAGAACTTGAAACATCTGTCCAAAAATCAGTTGAACATGTTGTTAAAGGAGTAGAGGAACCTCTTGTTCAAGAAGAAGAAGTTAGAGATAGTGATGGTGATAATGATGAGTTTGACCAATCAATTGACTATGAAAGTGATGTGCATGATGAGTTGAGTATAGAAAAGAAAAATGTGAGAAAGTATAAGAAAGAAAATAGGAGGAACAAAAAGAAAGAGAAAGCAAAAGGCTTTTTGGGTGAAGTTGGACTGGATGTTGGGTTTGATGATATTGAAAAAGGTAAGAAAAATTACAAGGGTAAATTGACAGAAGATGAGCCATATTATGATAGTTCTGATTGTGATAGTTTTCAAAGTGATAATGATTTGTTGCCTGTTTTTTATGATAAATTTGAGGGAGGAAAGTTAAGTGGAAGAAAAAAGAGCACTTCAGTGGTATATGATCCAACTTGTGAAGTGGTTGTGTGGCAGCTAGGTTTAGTATTTGAGAATACAAATGATTTTAGGGAAGCAGTTACTAAATATTCTATTAAGAAGGGGGTTGAGTTAGACAAATATGTGAATGAGAGTTATAGAGTAAGAGTTAGATGTAAAGGTGGTTGTCCATGGTTGTTGTATGCTAGCAAGGAAGGAAAGAGTGGAAACTTTTCTGTCAAGACCTACAATCCGAGGCACAAATGTACTAGGACAAACACTAATTTTTTTTGTAATTCAAAATTTCTGTCTAATTATCTTAAAGATAGGATTATATACCAGCCAATAATCAAAGGGTGGGAGATTCAAGAATTGGTTAGGAAAGAGTTGGGTGTTTATGTTAGCAAGGCAGTGTGTTTAAAGACAAGAAAGTTGATTTTGAAAGAAATTATGGGGGATCATGTGGCTGAATTTAACAGAATTTTAGACTACAAGGATATGTTGCTCCAAACAAATCCTGGTAGTACTTGTGTTGTGAAACTGAATGATTCAGATAGTGGGATGAAAAAATTTCACTCTTTCTACATTTGTTTTGATGCTATGAAAAAAGAATTTCAAGAGGGATGCAGAAAGTGTATTAGACTGGATGGGTGTTTTTTTAAAGAAGTTTGTAAAGGTTATCTGTTAGTAGCTATTGCTAAGGATGGAAACAATCAAATGTTTCCAATAGCATGGGCAGTGATTGGAAAAGAAAGTAAGGCTACATGGAGATGGTTCTTAATGATATTACAAGATGATCTCAACTTAGGAGATGGCTCCCCGCTCACTATTATCAGTGATATGCAAAAGGTAACTATATTTATTAGTAAAAAAAAATTCATTAAGTTAGACCAAAATTAACTAACTTCATTTCTTTGTTTTGAAACTGCAGAGACTAGTTGCTGCTGCAAAACAAATACTTCCTGAATGTGAGCACAGAATGTGTGCTAGACACATCTTAGCCAATTGGTCAAAGAAATGGAGAGGCATAAAGAGAAGGAAGAAATTTTGGGCTTGTGCTAGATCAACTTTTGAGGCACAATTTAAGTATAACCTTGAAGATCTTTCTAAGTTGCGTAGAGGCATTGTTGAAGATCTGATAGGTTACAACAAAGAGAGATGGTGCAAGGCTTACTTCAACATCTTTTTCAAGTGTGATAGTGTGGATAACAACATGACCGAGAGTTTCAATGCTTGGGTTTTGATTCCTAGGAATAAGACAATTATTTCAATGTTAGAAGAAATCAGGATAAAAGTGATGACAAGGGTGAGTAGGGCAAGAAAATTTACAGATTCTTCGACAGATGACATATCTCCAATGGCAATGATGATGTTCAATGCAAATGTAGAAAAATCAATGCAGTGCAACATTGACTGAAATGGTGATAAAGGATTTGAAGTGAATGAAAGGGCATACAAACATACTATGAATTTGAGGCAAAATAAATGTAGTTGCAAATCATGGGAACTAAAAGGAATTCCATGTGCACATTGTATAGCAGCAATGAACTACTTAAATTTAAATGCATCACAGGTAATTTCTAGCTGGTACAGAAAGGAGGCATATTTGAAGGCCTATTCTTACTTTATTCAGCCAGTCCTAAATATGAAAATGTGGCCAGATAGCAGGAATCCTATGGTTGAGCCACCTGAAGTGACACAAACGCCTGATAGGCCACCAAAGAACAGAAAAAAATAGATTGATAAAGTGGCAAAATCTGGAAAGTTGCCAAAATTTTAGGTAACAATGAGATGTTTAATCTGCAAACAACCAAATCATAACAAGAGAGGATATCCACATAATCCCAATCGTAAATTCAAATCAGTCACAAAAGAGGTGATAATCTCATTTGCTTGCTTAAAATTTTAACATACATTACTTATTAACTAGTTTTTATTGTTTTTATAGTATGTTGCCTCCCAACAATCTTCTACTGGAAAGAGGAAAAAAAGCAGAACAATCAACATGGACAAAACTGATGAAAAGTGTGGTAACAAGAGGCTAAGAGTTGTGGGTCAAGGAATCTTTGTTTCTAAATACGGATACACTTGTGTTAAAGTAAGTGTCTTATCAAATTGATACTTCTAATTATTTTTGTAAAAGTTCGTCAAAATATTAACAAGGATTTGCTACATTTTTCAGCAAGGATTGGCTAGTAGTAGAAGGGTTAATACAGGCATAATGAGTTCGGCACATGTGACTGGTGATATTGGTTATCAACCAACAAAAGGACTGAAGTGGAAAAATTTATGTGTTGTTACTCAAAGGCAACTTCAAGTTCAAACAAGATCAAAAGCTACTGGAATTAGGACAAGGACGCAACTATTCGGGAAATCTCCAACAACAACAAAGAGTACCAAGGCAAAGACTTCATCAAAGAAAAGTGCAAAGGGCAAGGGAAAATATTCTACTGATGGTGGTTGTTAGTTGTTAACATTTCTTAATTATTCTACTGTTGGTATCGTAATAGAATGATTGAACTAGTCTTTATTTATGTGTTTTGACAGCCTCATATTTTGAAGTACCCAACTTGATTTTGGTTGAAACAATTGAGCACTATGGTGCCGTTAATTTCATGAATTCGAAACAATTAAGCACTAATGAATGCATCTATTATGTACAAAGTTGTATTGTTACATTATGCATCTATTGTGTTGTTGCCAACTTATGATTCGTAATGCACCTATTATGTACAAAGTTATATTGTTACATTATGCATCTATTGTGTTGTTGCCAACTTATCATTTTCTTATGGAGAAGCCAACAATAATCAAGAAATGAGAATATATTGCTTTAATCAGCAAATAAATACATCATATCCGTCAAAATACACAATCTTATCAAATTAAAGCACCATTACATACACTAATCAATCAATGACTCAAAATGTAAATTAGCATCATGACATTACATATCAAACTAATGAACAAAATTAGTTTTAACATCTTTTTGCGTTTCATCTCTTTTTGTTGTTTGTTGGTCTTCTTCAACAAATCTAAAATGACAATATTGAATTGACGTAAAAATTCTGCATCATACCAATCAAAGAAGTTGCAACTAGTTCAAAATCGGGACTACAATTCATAGAATAGAAAAAAAGTTATCAATTTAACTTGTTACAAAATAATATAAAAAACAAATTACATACACCATAATTCATACAACCGAGGAATCTACGTCCAGGATTGTCATCCGACCATGAAATTCTCACAATTAGAGGAGACCCACATGCACACAAGTCTCTTATTATAATTCATGGAGTTATAAATTTTTTAAGTAGAAATAATAAAATAAAATTGAGAGAAGTAGATTGAAAGTGATGGAAGAAGATGATGGAGAAGGTGGATAATAAATAGGAGAAGAATAATTAAATTTTTATTGAATAAATTAAAGAGAAAATAAAAATTTTTTATTTTGTTACCGTTGGAACGGATGACTTGGACAAAAAAGAAACTTCATCACGTGCGTGATGGAGTTTGTAGTCAAATAATTATCCACGCCGGACAAAAAGGGTCAGTCGAAGTTGTGAAAAAAAAAGTTTGGGGGAGAATTTAAGACGGTTAAAAGTTCAGCCATGAATAAAAGTCGACAAGTTCAGGGGGATAATTATTACTTCTCTCATTTTATAATTGAACATTTTCTTATCTAAAAATTACACAGAGCTACAATTTAGGTTTCACTTATTACACAAATTTCTATTCTCAAAACATATTACAAAAACCCACTTTTCCAATTTCTCTCTCTAAGAATACATATACATAGCTTTACCAAAATTCACTCACGATTTTGCTCCTTAAAAGAAGCCTACAATCAAGGAGCGGTTATCATTTTTGAATCCAAACGTGTTTGAGTCCAATTACTACTCCTTGACATCTAATTTTAACTAAATCTACATTCAACATTTTAAAATTTTAAGATCTGAGGTTAGTTTTTTTTTTTGTTTTTTTTTTTTTGTTCTTACTTTACTAAATTTTGGAGATTCCGGATGAACAAGAAGGTGCATGTTGTTCATTCAATCATTTTTTCATAGTATTAGATTAACATTTTTATTTTCTATTTTACCAAAATATAGAATCGAACTTAGCTTTTTCCTTTTTTGATTTTCAATTTTTTTTTCAGTTACGTCTTTTTGCAGTTAGTAAATCAACTACTTATTTCTTAGTAAATAGATGATTCTCCTTCTTTTAGTTTAAGATTAACTCAGTTATATTTTATGAATATAACATGTGTAATAAAGAATGAACATCACATAAATAATCAACTCTACATGTTAAATGATATAGAAAATCACGGAGATAATTTCATTCATAATTTGATTCACAATGAAATTTACAATAAACAAAATAAATAAGATTGGGTAAGAACCTGTATGATGAGCTAAACCAAAAAAAAAAGCCCTACCGTCGTCGACAGAAACTCAAATCGAAATCCAAACTCGACTTGTCACTTTTTCTTTTCTTTTTTCTCTCTATGTTTTTGCCTCCGTTTCCTTCTTTTTCCTTTCTTGTTTTGTTGTTCTCAGTCCGTGTCTTAGTATTATTTTGTATGTTTTCCTCTCTTCTTTCTTTCTGTGTTTTCTCTTTTTCTCTCTTTCTTTTTCTTTTCTGGTTCAATGTCCAAGTACGTATTTTGGGGGGTCGGAAAGTTATATGCTGATGGGGGAGAGGTTGAGGGAAGTTGGGATACAGATAGGATAGGGTAGTTAGGCTAGGATAATTATTCAATTTCTTTTAAAAGAAAAAAAAAATAATAATAATAATAATAATAATAATAATAATAACAATACAAATAAAAATAAAAATATCCCAAAAAGTAACTTTACTAGTTATTTATTTATTTATTTTTAACTAAACTTATTAAAATAAAATAAAAACTAAGATAAATATTGGACAAAAATAAAAATATTTAATGCCAACAAATAAGTTAAAACTAGGGGAGTGTCAAAAATCACGTGTCTACATTTTTTCCCTCTTTGTTTGAAATCTCAAAGAGTTTTCATACAAAGAAGTAGACAAAGATATGATTTTTGATCCTCCGATTATTTAAAAAGTGAGGATAAAATAAAATATGTGACCGAGTTCTAGTTTTGAACAGCCTACATATCCCGGGTTATAAGGAAATCAGTTCACGTGTAGTTCAATGGTAAAATAGTGAGAGAACGAGTTAGAGGTTGAATGAGGTTCCATCGAGTTTTCGGTTCGCGACTTCTGCTTTTACATTCAAACAAAAATAGAAAAGAAGATACAAGTAAAAGATCCTATCTATGCAACTTTCTAGAATCTTGACTTAAATCTTCATGACTTCTCAAGTGATGAGATAGTCGTTATTTTAAATTGGACTTGAAATGTGAAATGTTCCTGCATGTTGGTTCTTGGAATTGGAGAGGAACTTGACAATTGACTCATTTTTCATAATTTCCTCTGACTTGAACTTGAGAAACTTCACCCTATTCTTCAGGCGGACTCCTGACTTATTACTTCTTCACCCTGTTCTTCAGGCGGACTCCTGTCTTGTTATTTCTTCACCCTGTTCTTCAGGCGGTCTCCTATCTTGTTATTTCTTCATCCTGTTCTTTAGGCGGGCTCCTGACTTGCTACTTCTTTACCCTGTTCTTCAGGAGGGCTCCTGACTTGTTATTTCTTCACCCTGTTCTTCGGGCGAGTTTCTCACTTGCTTTTCCTGATTTTCAAATATGTTCCTGAACTCAAAATAAAAGGTGAAACAGAAAAATAACATCTCATTCTTTAGGAGAGTCCTGAGCAGAAAGTAAAATTCAATAAACACAAACAAAATTTTTGCCCCAGTTTGTACTAAAAAAAATTATGAGTGTCATTAGATCACAACTTTTGAAAATTACAGTAAAGAGGGTGAATCGAGGCCCTGTTAAAGAAATGCGTCTCTTCAGAGTAAAACTAATGACCAAAATTAGAAAGTGCATCTGCTAACACATGAAACTCAAATTACCCAGACAAGGAAGTGTGTCTCCAAGGGGTTAAATGAAATGATTCAATAGAAAGTACATCTACATCTTCTAGAAATCAAGGGGAATGACTCGACTAAAGGTATATCTAATAGGAATCAAGGGAATGACTCGACTAAAAGGTACGTCTTATAGGAATCAAGGGAAATGACTCGACTAAAAGGTACATAATATAGGAATCAAGGATAATGACTCGTCTAAAAGGTACGTCTTATAGGAATCAAGGAGAATGACTCGACTAAAAGGTACTTCCTCCGTTTCAAAAAGAATGACCTACTTTTCTTTTTAGTCTGTTTCAAAAAGAATGATCCCTTTTCTTTTTTAGCAACTTTTTAATTTTAACTTTCCACATAGTATGTTTAAGACCACAAGATTGAAGGGCATATTGGAACATTTAACATATCTTTAATTTAACACCACAAGATTCAAAAGTCTTCTTTATTTTCTTAAACTTCGTGTCAAGTCAAACTAGGTCATTCTTTTTGAAATGGAAGGAGTACGTCTTATAGGAATCAAGGGGAATGACTAGACTAAAAGGTACGTCTTATAAGAATCAAGGGGAATGACTCTACTAAAAGGTACGTCTTATAGGAATCAAGGAGAATGACTCGACTAAATGGTACGTCTTATAGGAATCAAGGGGAATGACTCGACTAAAAGGTACGTCTTATAGGAATCAAGGGGAATGACTCGACTAAAAGGTACGTCTAATAGGAATCAAGGGGAATGACTCGACTGACAGGTAGTCTTATAGGAATCAAGGGAATAACTCGACTAAAAGGTACATCTTATAGGAATCAAGGGTAATGACTCGACTAAAAGGTACGTCTTATAGGAATCAAGGGGAATGACTCGACTAAAAGGTACGTCTTATAGGAATCAAGGAAATGACTCGACTAAAAGGTACGTCTTATAGGAATCAAGGGGAATGACTCCACTAAAAGTTAGGTCTTATAGAAAACAAGGGGAATGACTCGACTAAAAGGTATGTCTTATAGGAATCAAGGAGAATGACTCGACTAAAAGGTACATCTTATAGGAATGAAGGAAATGACTCGACTAAAAGGTATGTCTTATAGGAATCAATGGGAATGACTCAACTAAAAGGTACATCTTATAGGAATCAAGGGGAATCACTCGACTAAAAGGTACGTCTTATAGGAATCAATGGGAATAACTCGACTAAAAGGTACATCTTATAAAAATCAAGGGGAATGACTCGACTAAAAGGTACGTCTTATAGAAAACAAGGGGAATGACTCAACTAAAAGGTATGTCTTAAAGGAATCAAGGAAAATGACTCAACTAAAAGGTACATCTTCTAGGAATCAAGGTTCAATTTAAGAAGTATATCACCTAGCAGTTGAAAACTGAAACACCTGGACAAAGAAGTATGCCTCTGAGGGATATAGGATGATGAATTTTTACCATAATTTGATTATCAAACCTGTGCAGCAACATTGCTTCCTAAATTTATGGAAATGAGGCATTGAATCCCTTGATATTTATGCTTTGTTTTCTGTTTCATCAACGAAAACTTGTGAGTTCAAAAACATGGTGGCTGGTTTGTGGTTTTAGCTTCTGTGGCAATCACTATTGCCCTCGTCACATTTAACCTTGCTTCCAACAATTAGCATCTGTCACTGACTTACTGCATCGTTGACCCAAATTCAGATTATTAGAAGTGACTCTGAAACAAACACGGTATCTCTGTTTTGCCATGCTCATCAAATAAACCCTTTAAACCTTGGTATTTTCATGAGTTCCCTGACTCTTCTATTGACAAAACTTTCTGCATGCCTTATTTCGGCTCATAATCATGTCTCTTTCATGTGTTGCTTTTTGTCTTACTTTGTGTAATTGAAGAAGTTGGTAGCCAGTTTTAAAATCATTTCTCACTTGTTATGACACGGACTCGACTCAAAAACACGAGAAAAATGACAATGATGATTTTTTTTAATAACTGACTCAAGAAAACAAAGATATAAAGAAGAAATAAAAGGAAAATGAATGTCCCCATTTGAAACAAAGAAATAAAAAATTCATTTAGAAATGACAGTCAACTCTAATGATTATGTCATGTATTTTTGGATTAAGCTGCCTGATCTTTTCATCCAAACTTTCCACCAATTATTGTTGAGTTAATGGACCTGAATCAGAGTTGTTCCTTAGGTCAATTGCACTTATAGATCCCATTCAACTAGTGACATCTTGAAGGGTTTTCGCCAATAAGACTTTCTTATTTTCTTTCCCTCACCTCACCATTGCCCTAGGGTGTTTGTGAGGATTTTCACCAATGAGACTCTCATATTCTTATTTTTTTTAACTCACAATCGTCTTACGGTGTCCGTGAGGATTTTCACCAATAAGACTCTCTCATTTCATCCCTCTCAACTTACCATCATCTTACGGTGCCCGTGAGGGTTTTAACTAATAATACTCTCTCACTTTTATTTCTCTCCTGACTCTTTATGCTGAGGAAGACAAGTGGTTCCTAAAATGCGTCATTATATACATTGCATGTGTAGCCTTAGCATTCTCACAAATTGATCTGAAGGTCTTTCTTTGGTTGTAACTTGGCTTTTGGATAAGGTTAGAAAGAAAAGATGGCATGAGGCTCAAACGACACTTGAAGTGGGGTGGGACTTATAACTTTTTGAATCGACTCAAACAATGAAAATTAACTCATGCCCCAGTTTCTTTAACTTAGTAATTCTAAATTATTTATTTGGTTGGACCGAGACCAAAGCTGGGCAGCTTACGTATCTCACCCTCGAGAGGGGAGAATCAGGTCACACGTAGTTCCGATAACTTGTTCTTTTTCTTGATTCTGTTTTTTCAGTTGTTATTGACTCTTTTTCTCTTTTCTTTCTTTTTGTCACATTTTTCTTCACTTTTTTTTGAAATTTTTCTAACTCTAGTCTTTTTCTCGACACTTTTCTTTCGAGCTTTGTTGACTCTATCTTGATTCCAAAAGAGGGGTATGAAAGATAAAAAAATTAACACTAAAGCTTAAATGAGGTAAACAAAAGATGACACAATGTTTGGATAGCAGAATAAAATGTCTTCGTCAAATCAATTCTTGAAAATGCAAGTACATAACATGCAATATGAAAGTGGGAGATGAAGATCATGTGTGACACTTTAGCAACACTAACTTTAATTGAGCATGTGTGCCACTTCTTCTTTTACATGTGTCAAACCTACAACTCCACCTTTGTTGTACATCCCTCATATCGAATGACTTATGCTTTTGTTGAGCTGATTATCTTTCTGTTTCTCTTGAATAGGGATTTTGCATTCACTATTTGACCTAATTGAGACATGTCTTTCAATTGATGACCAAGTTATTCTTGTGATTCTCAAAATAATTGCCTTAAATTTCAAAGAAGGCTTCAACATGGTCACCAAATGTTTTAAAATTCTACCTATCTCTCATATGTCTTTTTCTTTGAACTTTAGGCCTCTAATTCAATGTTTCATGATTAAACTGGATTTTAAGATCTGACTGAAAATTCCGCTGGCATGTCATAGCACTAGAATCAACATAAAATGAATTGCATAAAAAAAGACAAACAAACAAACTTAAAATAAGACAAAATAACAAGAGACACCACATTTTATTGAAAGGAAAAATAGAAGGGTTTAAACAAAGACGGCGAAGAAACGAAACAAGATAGATTCAGAACTACAACCTTGAAATAATTCAGAAAACAGAAAGGAAAACAAAACAAACTACTAAACATTCATCCTAGCAAGGAGAGAGGTGACTTTTCAATTGCTAAGCTTGACATCTTAGCCACTGATTTGCATATCAGCATGACTAGAGCTTTCCTCACTGTCAATGTTCTGCACCATAATTGATTTATCTTGAATCTTTTTTTTAATTTCTCTTTTCAAATCCCAATAATCTTCAATACTATGACCCTGAACATCAGAATGATATGCACATCGTATATTAGGATCAAAATTTTTTGAATGCCGATTAGGAGTGTACCCAAGGAGAGGAGTGATCATGCCCCATTGTACCAATCTCTGGAATAATCTAGCATATGACTCTCTAATTGGTGTGAAACTATCTCTCGACTTCTGTTTTACTTCATTGTTTGTCTTGGATTAAAAATCAGTCCTAGAAGGGCTTTGGTATATTTGTGGAATTGAAGGATGACTTTGAGGAGTTGGTGCATGCCATTGTTGATAAGATGAGGGTTGAACATGTGGTTGTGTGTTATATACTGAATATGGAGGTGGGGGGATAGAGTATAATGGATTTTGGGAGTGATTATGTGGAGCTTGGGTATGAACTTGGGTTTGAGACTGAGGGTACTATTGACGTGGTCTTCTTTGGCGTGCACATTGTTCAGCAACAATAGCAGCTACATCTTCCTCATTCTTCTTCTCTCCAATATGTCCTGAACCCTTCTGAATTACTTGAGTAGTTGCTTTCAATATTGTAAAACTCACAATGTGACCAGTCTTAATTCCACCCTCTATCATCTCTCCCATTCGAAGGACCTCAATAAATGGTTTTCCTAATATAGGTAACAAGTGTTGATAGTATATTTCATCCTGTGCTTGAATATATACCTCCACTATCTTGTTTTCTTTCATTGGCGGTTTCACCCTAGCAGCTTGTTCACGTCATCTAATCGTATACTCCCTAAAATTTTCATTGTTCTTCTTCTTCATATTAGTCAGGTATTTCTCATCAGGAATCAGCTCCATATTGTACTGAAATTATTGCACGAATTTGTTAGCCAAGTCATCCCAACTACTCCACTTGTCGATGTCCTGATCCACAAACCACTCCGAGTCTAGACTCGAAAGGCTCTCACCGAAATAAGCCATAAGTAATTCTTCTTTACCTCCAGCACCTCTTAATTGGTTACAATAACGCCTCAAGTGTGCCACTGGATCATCGTGCCCTTCGTACTTGTCAAACTTTGGCATTTTGAACCCTAGCGGCAAATGAACGTCAGGAAACATACATAAATCTTTGTATGAAACACTTTTTTGTCCTCCTAATCCTTATATATTTCTCATACTCTGCTCTAAGTTTCTCACTTTCCTGGTCATCTCTTCCTGTTCTTCAATTTTAATATTCTTCTCAATCACAATAGGAGAATCGTGTTGATGAGTGTGATAATGTGGATTTGGGGGTTTGAAAGTCATTTCGGAGGATATAATTGATCATGACTTGGTTCACCTATATTCTTCTGCACTGTCAATTGAGGACCCACAGTAGGTGGTGCTATCGGAGTGAAAAGTGGGTTGTTCGTGACAGATGAATTTGGTGGGCGTATGGTAGAAGTACCAATAGCGCCAGACACATTAGCATTGAGATGAATCCAGGTGTGTAAAATGGATCGCCAGTTTGAGCTTGAGCGAAATTTGGATCATTCGTATTATAAAGTCCAGGGATTGAGGAAGGCAGGGTTTGTCCATTCGACCAAGCTTGGTACATCTCCGTTATTTGTTATTTTCTTCCATTGATGCTAATTCTTGCCATATCAACTGATTTTGCTCTTCCTCACTGTCATACCCCACACCCTTTTTGTGGGTCATCTTTCTTTTTTCTTTAAACCTCTGTTGCATGAATTTAGAAGCCAACTTTGCCACAAACCAACCACATTAACACTATTTTAATTTTGGAGAAAACTAATGTGTCATAGTTCAAAAAAAAAAATTAAGACCACCGAATCCATAAAGGACTGCCTACGTATCTCATTAAAGATGAGAATCAGGTGTGCATAGTTCTTGAAGTCCTTAAAAACTATATATATATATATATATATATATATTTTAATTTCTTTAAAAAATAATTTGTTAAATTTGAGGACAAAATACTCTCTTGCGTTTCACCAAGTTGTGTAAAGTCGGTCAAGAATCAAATGGCCTTCCAAATAAATATCAAAGAGCACGTAAGATGCACATGTTGGTCATTATAAAAAGGGACATCTTTCCTAGACAGATCCGGCCCCTGTGCCGAGTTCCGCTAAGTCAAATGCATATGAAGCAAATAAAGCGAAACCTAATAAGGATAACCAGATTTGAGTTTTCAGTTCTTCTAAATTTAGCCTAATAGGGATAGGTGTCTAGACTGAGTTACCCGAGCGGACACTCAAGCCGGGGAGGGACAACTTATTCCGTAGCAGTGCTACTCCGCCTTCGTTGTCGATCCGAACCCCGCCTAAAATGTGTGACTAATAATCCTTCACCAGGTGCCTTGACACTCCGATTATCTCAAAAAAAAAGATAGGATGCATACAATCCATTTCTTCTATCCTATTTAAGAGACTCAGAGGGGGTGCGCAAGAGAAGACAGTTTATAAATACAGTTCAATAATATCAAAGTAATAAATGAGCAACAAATAGCATATTAAGCCAACAAACACAATATCAAAATAATTAAAGAAAGTAAAGTCAATATTAAAAGCTCGAATTCTGGTTATCCCCAGTAGAGTCGCCAGCGATGTCACACCCCTTTTTCGCTCGGAAGATCGAGTCGAAGAATTTTTCCAATTAAAGTGACGGTATTGAATAGGGATTAATTTTATCATTTTCAGAGTCGCCACTTGGAATTGAGTTATGGTGTTCCAAGTCACCTTTTTGAATCCATAGTCAAAAGGAAATGACTCTTTATTATGGTCTGCGAAAACAGAAGATAGGGTAAGGAATTCTGTTGACCGAGAAAAAGGTGTGAGGCACCCCCCGAGTCTCATGGTTTTAGCACGGTCGCTTTTATTGACTTATATTGACTTAAACTATTTTGATAAATTATGTTAGGGCCTAGGTTCGCTCATTTTAATATCTAAAATTATCTATTCATGCTTCTTATATTAAATAAATCGGTGAAAGTTGATTTTAGAAAAAGTATTTGCCAAGGTGCATTATTGCATCCTTGAACTATTTTTTAAATATCCCAGAAAGATGCCTACGTCGCATTCTTGATTGAGACGAATATTTTAAAAGCTACTAAAACTTGCCTAGCGTTAGAGGCGTTGGAAGCTTATCTATTCGAAATGCTACTTAACCTTAACCATAACCTTTAAACAAAATTCATTCAAGGCGATCAATTAATTTAAATATCAAGGTAGATTAGATACAAAAAAGGTAGCGGACAATAGCTAAACCTACACGATACTGATTTAAGTCTTGTTACTATGTGACTAATAATATGTTATAAGAATATATCAAAACAAGCTCAATTAGAAATAATATAACAAACCAACTATAAGACCCAAATTTTATTAAATTAATTCTCTGTTAAAGTCATTTTTTAAAATAAAAAAAAATACTACTAAATTTGATTATTTTAAACAAATATGTAGGAGTCTACTTTTTATATGAACTATATCCCTCCTAACTGTTAAACCTTAAAATATTTTGTAATGCCCCTTTTGACAATTTTTTTTTAAATAACAACAACAACAACAACAACAACAACAACAACAACAACAACAACAACAACAACAATAACAATAATAATAATAATAATAATAATAAATAACTAAAACGAATTCTGTATCATGCATTGAAACGTATTACAGTGGAATCAAACGAACTAGTCAAATGAACTCCAAGAGTACATAAAAATATTTTTTGGAATGGACATTCGCACAACAAAAATTTGAACTTCTATGCAATCAATTAAAAGACAAATCTAAATAGAAAAGTGAGAATATTGGACCTTCAGTGATTCTCAGTAAATGAAATGAAATAATATTTGTGCATTTCGATTGACCCGAATTATATAATTCCGTTTTTCTATATATAGCATACCCACTTCAACAAATAGACGAAATATAAGATAAACTAAAAATATTTTATGAATATAACATGTGTAATAAAGAATGAACATTACAATCTACATGTTAAATGATACAAAAAATTACGGAGATCGTTTCATTCATAATTTGATTCACAATGAACTTTACAATAAACAAAATAAATAAGAATTGGGTAAGAACCTGTATGATGAACTAAACCAAAAGAAAAGCCCTACCACCATTGACGAAAACTCAAATCGAAATCCAAACTCGATTTGTCACTTTTTCTTTTCTTTTTTCTCTCTATGTTTTTGCCTCCGTTTCCTTCTTTTTTCCTTTCTTCTTTTGTTGTTCTCAGTCCGTGTCTTAGTATTATGTTGTATGTTTCCCTCCCTTCTTTCATTCTGTGTTTTTTCTTTTTCTCTCTTTCTTTTACTTTTCTGGTTCAATGTCCAAGTACGTATTTGGGGGGCCAGGAAGTTATATGCTAATGGGGGAGAGGTTGAGGGAAGTTGGGATACAGATAGGATAGGGTAGTTAGGTTAGGATAATTATTCAATTTCTTTAAAAAAAAAAAAAAATAATAATAATAATAATAATAATAATAATAATAATAATAATCATAATAATAATAGTAATAACAAAAGAATATTAATTAATTAATTTTTATATTTTAGAAAATACAATAAAAGTTTATAAATAATTTAAAATAAATATAATTAAGATAATAATAAAACTACTAGTCTATTTATTAAAATTAAAAGGAAAATATATTTTTTTTGAATTTTTATATTATTTAAAATAAAAATAACAGTACAAATAAAAATAAAAATATCCCAAAAAGTAACTTTACTCGTTATTTTTTTATTTATTTTTAACTAAACTTATTAAAAATAAAATAAAAACTAAAATAAATATTGGACAAAAATAAAAATATTTAATGCCGACAAATAGGTTAAAACTCGGGGAGGGTCAAAAATCGCGTGTCTACAGATACGCGTCACTCCTTTGAAATTATGGTCTTTCAAAAAGCGCAAAAATGTTATGTTAGTGACAATGACGACCCTCGAAAACCAACGACAAAAAATGTCCCCCTACCTGATGAAACTGGAGTAGTTCACATTAAGTAGTCTTAGAGATGCTTATGGCAAAGATTTTTTATTTCTGTTGATCTGTTAGCAATCGGAATTTTCAAACTAATTTAGGTGTTTTATATGTACACAGTTACTATAACACATTGACTAATGTTTTTGAATTATTGATTAAAATGTGTGTGCATGAAATTGTGTGTTGTGCATATTAAGTATTGTTATAACATACGTATCGTACATATATGTAAGTGTTACTCCCTCCGTCCCAAATTACCCGTCCTAAATTTCCTAATTTGATTTCTCATTTTACTTGTCTTTTCTCATTAATCAAGAAGAGACAAAAAAAAAATTCATGTTTTACCCTTAGCATTAATTATTTTTTCTTCAAATTAAAATGTAAACATCATTTAATAGGGGCACTGTGGTAAACTAGGCATGTTATTAATTATTTTTCTTAATTAATGTGTCATCTCAATTTGGGACAGAGAGAGTATATAGGATGTAATTATGTTCATATACATAAACTTACAATATAGATTCAGTTATATATACATTGTCATATGGCTTATAAATTTAACTATTTTTTCTTAAAGAAAAAACATAATGTTGGATAATCGTTTACACTGCTTATATTGTATGTGGGCATATATAACAGATTTATGAACATGGTATTTTCAAACTACAAAACTGATTCAACATATTAGATTCTCTTTTTAGTCATCATATGTATCATATGAGTAATAAAACAGTACCAGTCAAAATTCCTATGTATATTTAGTCATATACATAGACATAGGATGTATATGCAATCAAGTATACATTGCTAATATTTTGGACATAAAACGTAACTATACAGTAAAGTATAAGTAACAATACATAACAATACTTAAGATCATTGTGGATAGGGATGGCAATGATGCGGTGCGGTGCGGTGCGGATTTTTACTAAATCCGCAAGTTTTAAAATCGTACCGCACCGCACTGCATGACATTTAAACCCGCATAAACCTGCCCCACATTCATACTCGCTGATAACCGCACCGCACCGCACCGCCCCATGTTTTTATTTTTTCCTTTTTTTTGAAAAAATTGTAACTCTATTGAAAGTAATAATATTTTCAAATTTACAACTAGAAAATAATAACTAATTTCTATTATAGCACTTTTCACTAAAAAATTGTCAAAAAGTATAATGTGTACAAGTAATGATCAACTATCATATTTTTATTCAAATGAATAGAGATGTTAAAAAAGCTACTATAAAATTATTTATTTGTAGTGTTATGCATGTAGTTTTAAGTATCATAAAATTTAGGTAAAGAACACATATAATTTTAGGTATATTCACGAGAACAATATTAATTTTTAGCTTTTTGTTATTTTAAACCCGCATATACCCGCAATCCTCACCGCACCGCACCATTTTAAAAAAAATTACTTTAACCCACACCGCACCCGCACCGCATTCGCACCGCTTAACTTAAAACCCACACCGCACCGCATAGCTTAAAACCCGCACTGCACCGCTCCATTGCCATTCCTAATTGTGGAAGTGCAACTTACTAAAAATTACAACTCATTACTCTAAAGTGTATATTTCGACATATACACTGACATCATTATTAACATCTAGAATTTTGTGGTCTATCATAATTAAATGCCTACATATTTATATACATAAGTAATCAGTAAAATATACATAAGTTTAATAAATCGTTAAAGTATATACAATATATAAAATCTAACACTGCTTTATGCATAACAACATATCCTAGTCAAACAAATACATAACAGATATCTATATACATAACAATACTTAAGATCATAGTGAAAGTGCAACTTGCTAAGAATTGCAACTCATTACTCTAAAGTATATTTATCGACATATACACTGACATCATTATTAACATGCAAAATTTTGCAGTCTTTCATAGTTAAATGTTTACATATTTATATACACCAACTATTGACAATATATATATATATATAAAAGATATATGTGAATTCGTATACATAAACTTACGACATATATTCTTTCATATATACATTGTCATATTGCTAATTAGTATAAATATTTTTTTTATCAAAACTATATAAGGTTGGTAAATCAATTACACTGCTTATAATGTATGTGCCTATATTTCTACATATACATAAAAATTATAGTTATCAATAATTAATTATTCCACAAATGATATGTATGAATACGTCTACATATACATTAGTGAATAACAAATTCATATACAATACTCATCAACAATCAGAAAATCAATGTACAGATAGATATATGCATACTCCAAAATTTATTATATACATAAGTAACTTGTAAAATATACATAAGTTTAACAAGCCAATATAGTGTATATAACATAAAAAATCTAACACTGCTTCATACATAACAACATATCCGAGTTAGACAAGTACATAACAGATATGTATCAGTTTTATCATTAGAATATGTAGGTAGTACGAGACATTTGTTATATTAGTTTAACCGCACGTGCCTCGCACATATAATATTTGATTATTTAAAACTAAATAATTTTATTTATTATGAAGATTTTTAGTGAAATGTAAAAAGTTTAACTCACTTTTCAAAGATCCTTTACATTTTAATATAATAATGTAAACATAAAAATATATTTTAGTGTAAGCACATATATAGTTTATCACTAGAAGTTGCAAGTGGTTGGTCATCATTACTTTTACGTTTGCCAGTAGTACCTCTTTCCCTTGCTACCAGAGGCTAAGAGAGACGCATCAATTTAAATCATATTTGTGGTATGATTATTTTTCTTTTTTAATTTAAAATTTTTTCTTGTTCTTAAAGTCAAATCTTTACAAAATCATTGATTACATTCTTACTACGTACTTAAAACTTTTAAATGTTTGGTACTTTTTAATTTTCTCTTATTCTAATGTTTTTATATTTATTTTTAGATTTTTCAAATCTTCTTAAAATCAAATTTAGTTGATTTGAAATTCTTAAACTAATGAAAAAAGTATCAATTGTCATTAATTCCAATGACTTCTAATAAGAAAAGGTTTTACTATAAATATATTTAATTAATTTTCAACTCTTAATTATAAGAAAAAAATAGTGAAAAGACGATTTTGTCTAAAGCAAATACTTTTAATGAAGGGCAAAAAGTTCAAACAATATTTCTAAGGCACATCACACTTTAAATATATTATAGATAATAACGCAGCAGCAACAATATACAGAAGAAAAAAAAATCATCAAACACACATGATAAAGTGGAGAAAAACTGATATCTATGTCAACCCAGCACCAACCCACTTAAATTGTTCCACAAAACATTACATAACAGTAGATAATGATAATCAAGTGATTAAGTAGAGAAAAATTAAAAGTTATTGCTCCTTTAGAAAAAAGTTACAGGAACGCTTATTGTGACCTTCATTCTGTGATTTTTTCACAATATTGGAGTAATATTTTGATTCACCGTTTTTACAGTTTCAAGAACCAAACAAAATTCTCACCTCCTCTAAGAATTCTAATATTGACGATTTTTGGGTCCCCATAAAACACCCATTAATAGACTTAGCAATATTTGAAGTCATCATCCGACCTCTGTTCACCGGTGAATGACACCTACTCGACAACATAACGTACATCAATAATTTTTTGAGCTTCGTCATTGTCTAATTCATCAACAATTGACGAAATAAACTTCAAATAAGTTATCGATTCTGCGACAACAATTCCTTCACTTTTTACTTTACATATTCTGTTTCGATTTTTCATTCACCAGAGTGCCTCAAAAAATTATAATATTCATCTTCTTGAATACAAAAAAAAATAATATTTTTTCTTTCAAAGAGATCAAGAATCATTGTTCAGTTTTTTTGGTGAATTATGTTTTCCGATTGATCCAATTTTTATGTATTTATTGTTTTCAAAATTTGAATTAGTAGAGCTGTTACATAAATTTAAGGATTTAGTAATCCATTTTTAAATATTACTGCATTAATTACGCCCATAATAGAAAGAAAATCTGTTATTTTTCTTTTTAATAGACATTTAAAGATTTACATATACATACCATTTTTATGTATATAACGATTGTGTTATGTCAATAAATCAAGTGGGTTTGCGATTTATGTTATTTATACTTTATCTTATTACTTCACCTTTTTTTTCTGCTCGACTCTTGCCTTCAGAGAAAAGGGTTGTTCGAATGATAAAAATCTTTCACCTTTAGTTTAAAAATTATGAGTTCAGAGTTATCTAGTGGAACAAAGCACATGAAAAGGATTTCAATGTACAACACTACAGATTAATAATGTAAACAAGTATTCCTCCAATTTAATTGTCTAATTTTAATCAAGAAAACAGAACTTCTAAATCTTGTGATATTAAGTTAAAAGTTAAGATTGTTAAAATATTCTTCAATCCCATGAAAAATTAAAAATGAAGACGAACAAATTAAAGGAGACAAGAAAAATGCACAGAAAACAAAAGGCTAAATGGTATGATTATTGATAGATTTCCCCGGCAAAATACCCATAGAAAAGTTGAAAGTATTTGCTACGATATTCAATCAGATCTACAGATATGCAAGTAAAATAGTGACATTTTTCGAGGGTTGATGAAGAATCTAAGCTTATGCTCAATCAGTCAATGTCAATCCTTAACAAAGCTTGAACTCGAAAGAGAAGAGAAGAGAAGAGAAGAGAACGAATTCCTGCAAGATGGGACAATGATTTTCTGGGCAAAGGAGTCGAAAACAAAAAAGTTGGTAGTGAAATGCGATGAAGAAGAGGGGAGGTTGTAGAAGCTACTTTTCTAATTGTCAAAATTTATTTGCTGGGTCATCTGATTTTTTGGGCCAGGCCAGTTTTGAGCCCTTTTTATTAATAAAAGGATTCCAGGCCTGTATATAGTCTAGGTTCATATTACTATCATTCTTTGTTGACCCACGTTTTTAATTTTGAATCAAATTATCTTTTATCGTATCACTTCTTTTGAATTTATAAAAAGTTTTAACTAGAAAAAATGAATTAATTCGCTTTTGAAACTTCAAAAGTTGATCGAAAGATTTAAGGATAGAGAAAAAGAATCAAAATATGAATATACTAAAATCGATATTGAAGTAACACATATTATCTGAAAAATGATAAAAAAATATTATTATATATCATAATAATTTAATCTCCATAATGATCAAATTATTTTTGAAGAATTAAACACACTTATTTAGATACAATATCACAATTTAAAAAAAGCATTTATAATAAGAATAGTGTTAAATGGCCATAAAAATTTGGTCCATATTTGGCCACAATAATAAAAATATTATATTATCCTTTTCTTTCAAATAGACAAAGTTATTTAATTTTAAAAGTAAAAGGATAAAAATGTTCAAAAGTTAACTAGTTCATAATGTGAACATAATCTTTTTCTATTGTGGCCAAATTGTGGCAAAAAAAATGGAGAGAGTATAATCATATTTGTTATGAAATAATAAAGAACAAAGAAGAAGAAGAATAGAGAATAGAGAGTAATTCTTATTTCTCTTGAGGGATGAATTACAATGAAGCAAAATTTCTTTACTTATAGGGAAAAACTAACCTTGGGGTTTGTAACTTTTTCATAAATAAACATACACGATATATGGTAAAGTAGGTATTCACTATATATGGTAAAATAGACATTCACTATATATGATATATTTATAACACTCCTCCTTGAATGTCTAATTGATAGATAATGTGCCTCGTTAAAACCTTACTAGAAAAAACCCAGTGAGAAAAAAATCTAGTGAAGGAAAAAGAGTACGCATCTCTAACAATACTCATATAAGCTGTCTCATTAAAAACCTTACAAGGAAAACCCAGTGGGACAACACCTCATAAGGAAAAAAGAGTACAGCGCGTATTAACTTCCCCTAATGAGAACATCCTTCGACCTTTGCATCCCGATCTTGTGCACCATCTTCTTGAAAGTTGCAATTGGAGGAGACTTGGTGAATAAATCAATCACATTGTCACTTGAACGAATCTGTTGCATGTAACTTTCACCATTCTTTTGGAGCTCATGCATGTAGAAAAGCTTTGATGAAGTGTGCTTCGTTCTATCTCCTTTTATGAATCCTCCCTTAAGTTGTGTTATGCATGTTGCATTATCTCCATATAAAATCGTGAGTACTTTGTCACATTTCAAGCCACATTTTTCTCGAATGAGATGTATTATGGACCTCAACCACACACACTCTCGGCTTGCTTCGTGAATAGTTATAGTCTCAGCGTTATTCGATGAAGTGGCTACGATAGACTGCTTTGTTGATCTCCAAGATATGGCAGTACCACCACATAGGAACATATAGCCTATTTGAGATCGAGCTTTATGTAGGTTAGATAAGTACCCAACATCAACATGATCAATAAGATCGGGACTGCAAATTTGCTAACAAATTAATTGAAAAATGCTATATCAGGCCTTATAGTATTTGCAAGATACATTAGTGCATCAATTGCACTAAGATATGGTACTTCATAACCAAAGAGTTCCTCATTCTTTTCTTGAGGTTGGAATGGATCCTTATTCAATTTTGCGTGTTTCTCATTTAAGCAAAAATTCTATTGCTTTTGAAAACTCTCCAAGAGTTCCAATGATACTCAAATCATCAAATTATCTCTTATGAGGATAGTAAAAAGTTTTTCAAAAACTTTATATGCTTCAGGTATTTTGAATCCTTTAGAGATTTTCATATGGATTTTTTTCAAGTGACAATATCCAACATGTCAAGTGTGACATCTTCAAGTGTCTGGACTACAAATCAAATAAGTTTTATACTTATCAAAATGCATCCTTTCGTGTCACTTGATAAATATTTCTACGTCAACATGCTTAAATAAACGTAGAATTTGGATCCTCGTAATACTTTATAATATTACGTCAATATTGTATCAAAGATATTATCGATGATATATCATTTTGTATCGATTCACAATGTGACATAATATTTTGAGATCTCATCACTTCATTATTTTCAGGTACCTGAACCTATCATAAGGTTTCATGAAGTATTATGTCGTAGGCTCTTCAAGAACACATTGCCTTCTTATTATGATTGTTTGCTCCTTGTTTCATTCGGAATCAATTAGTCTACCATGTTTCATGCATGCATAGACTTTGTCCTTCAAGGACACAAAATAGGAGCACTTGCAGCTAAATATGAGATGCTTTCGGCATTTGACTTGAATTATCTTTTGAATGGGGATCTGATGATAATTCCTAACATATTTCATAGCTGCTTATAATCTCCCCCTTATGTTAGGAAAACTAACATACATCCTTCATCTTCTTTGAGGAATCCATCTTTGTGCATCATGATATATTTATTTATCGTATATCGCACATCAAAACTATTAGATGGAATAGTTGGTTCCTGACCTTAAACCAATTGAGAGGGAAGAAATAATCATAATATATTGGTCTAATACATACAAGTGTTATTGTATGCAATATATCATATTTCATACCAATACATAAAACTTTATTCTCATTAGTAATGGTTCATCTATTTATGGAATGCATTCAATGTTAAACCATCATCATCAAGATGAATTATCTTGATTACACAATCTGAAAATTATGCTTAATTTATATTGAACAAATAACTTTATGAATGTCAAACGTAGGTTGACCATGAATGTACATGTGATCATCTTATTGATGCATCTTTTCAACATAACACATGATATGTGAACGGGCCCATATTCACCTTTTATACTTTTCAAATTTAAGGGATTCAATCCCAACATTAGTTGGTCCAACCAACTTATCATGAGAACAAGCAACATTAAAGTTCATGAAGAATTTTTTAATTCTTCAATATATGTTCAATACTCAGTATGCACATCTTTGGGATATTGCAATCATTCATGTCAACTTATGAACTTTTAATCTAGTAAACTTTAAGTTTACCATGATATGTGTTTTTGCTTTAGTAAATTTCAGATTTACTATTACATGAATAAATTTCAGATTTACTACTTCAGAAGTAGATTTCAAAATAACCCATCTCAGTTATTATGCCTCTTTCGGAGGTGAGTTGTTATACCATCACAATCAAGTACACGTTTATATTAATAAGCTTCACTAAATATTATCACATTCACCCAAGAGAATGGATCTGTGCTTATAATAATCAAAATTATCATTCCCCAAGAATAGAATATAATCGTGTCTTAAGCCAATCAAATTATGATAGCTTATATATCTTATAACCTCTTTCATCATATTGCTACTTCAGGAGCAAATTGAGACATACATATGATGTAGAGAATTTTTCTCTAGCATATCTTATAATCATAATAAGCGCGTGAAATATTATCACTTTTGATGATTATTATCATATTGTCTCTCCACACTTATATTCGTGCATTCAATCACTTGTCTTCTTTCAACAGTGAATCAAGTTGTCAACTTTCAAATTTATGTTACCATATTCACTTCATGGAATAGAGCACAATAATGAGATAAGTTTCATGACTTTTTTATCAAATACCAATTATTTTGTCTTAGCCATCAAAATATCATCAATATGGTGCATTGAGATTCAAACTCAACGTCTTACCCATATAAAGACGTCTTAGGCATAAATTGATGGGACTTAGACCCAACATATTATCATCCTTTTTTATAATATTGTTCTTGAGGAATAAATTTAAAACGTAAATGGTTCCAAACTAATTATTTTTCCTCAAATCCAACAATAATTATATTATTTGTAACAAAAGACAGATAACATAAGAAATTACTAACTTTGTCTTACTCTCAAACACTGGCATAATAAGCCAAAGTATAATAATTTCAGAGTAAACTAATATAACAGAATTTTACTATCCTGAAAATCCTCTATTGATGCGTTTCCAATATAATAGATTTAATTATTATAAAAATAAGAACCATTGTGTAAGCTGAGAACAAAACTTTAGTCACATGTGCACATACAGTAATCCATGGTTGATATCTTCTAAGCATAATAGATTTGTACATTTCTCATATAATACTACCTTACTGTGTTAAAAATATGGCAACCAGAGATTCTTCATTCATATGACACTTAAGATTTTAATACGAGAAGCAATAAAATAGAGTTACTTTGTCATATTACCGATCATATCTTCGGTAAATTCTTTGCTTTTTTTTCGTTTTCAATCTTAGTATACTTTTAGAGGCTCGTGCTGATAACGTGTTATAAAACAATAAAGAACAAAGAAGAAGAACAAGAAGAAGAATAGAAAATAGAGAGTAATTCTTATTTCTCTTGAGGGATGCCCCTTTACTTATAGAGAAAAACTAATCTTGGGGTTTGTAACTTTTTCATAAATAAACATACACAATATATGATAAAGTAAGTATTCACTATATATAATAAAGTAGACATTCAGTATATATATATATATATATATATATATATATATATATATATATAACAATATTTCAAATTTTGAAAAGAGAAATCATTGGAGAAAGGAAAAGTCTAAGAATGGAACAACTTCAATATCAAGAGTCTTGTTTTACACTTGCACACCCGACCCTTCTCTATGGGCAACATTCTACGAAGCATTGTTGCACATTTTTTCATATGACACTGTTGTTTAGTGCTTCACATACTCTTCTCTATTTTTATTTAAATGTTAATCCACTATCGAAGATCATTGGAGTGTTAAATATTTTTTCATTTTTAATTAAAAATTTAAAATCGCCTTTAATAGAAAGCATTTTAACTCGTGTGATATAATTTTACAATGTAAATTTAAACTAATCAAAATTTAATGTGAATATCAAATATCGAATGTGGAATCAAAATAAATAAATTTAAATGATAATCCAAAAGAACAGCTAAGCTTTTACTGTTACAAAACGACAAAACTAAAACCAAGAACCAAAAGGATCATCTTGAACAGCCAAAGTGCCACCATACTTGTCATTTTGTTTCTGCGAAATAGCTTCATGGATATTTATATTTGTCTTGATTTATAAAATAGATATTTTTATTTATATTTTTATAATCTGAACCCTTTAATTTATTAAAAATAAATTTTTGAACCTTTTCTTTATGACATTAACTTGATGATTTGACAAAGTGCTTACTTTTTAGCGAGTGAGATCAATTTTTTGCCTTTAAATACTTTTTAAAAATAATTATAAATTTAAAATAAAAAATAAAGAAATGGGTCTTCTTCTTTCATTGACCCCTCCCCCCACCTCCTTTCCCCCATTCCCCCACCTCCCACCAGTTCCCCACCCCTTTTCTCCCTTCCCCCACCCCACCCCACCCCACCCCCCACCAATTCCCCACCATCAGCCATTCCGTCCGCCCCCACCCTCACCCAGCACACGTACACCCGCAAAATTCAAAAGGAAAAAAATTGATTTCACACAAAAAAAAATCAAATTCAAAATTTGTTTCAAAAATTGAACAAATTATTTTGATAGTAGCAATTACTTTAATCAATTTTTTTAGATTATTGAATATTATTTTTATTATTATTGTGAGGGTGGGTGAGTTTTGAATATTGCTTTTTTTATTGTTGATTATTGAAATATTCAAACATAATTTTTTTTTATATTATTAAACAAATATTTTGATCATTTTTTTTGTAATAATATATAAAATTGTTATTTTTTAAAATTATTTTGATAGGTCCCAAATATAAATATAAATATAAATATAAATATAATTTATTTATTTTTTGAACAAATAAGTGGGCGGGGATGGGGAGTTTTCTAAAAAAAATATTATATATATGTTGAATATTTAATTTCCTTGAGAAATGACATGGCATGTCATATCGGTGAATATATTACACTCATGTTAGTTGGATGAAAAATGATTTAGAATGTTATGTTTGATGGATAAAAGGGTTTAAAATATTTAAATTTGATGAGTTAAAAGATTCAAATGAAAAAGTATAAATATCCACGAAGTTATGTCGCTTTTTGTTTTTATTTCCACCCTATGTTTATTTATCATTTTGGGGCTTTTGATTAATCTTAAGTCTCGCCCAAAAAACTTTATTTTAAAAATAAAATAGTTCCTACCAGAGGTATCTTTACTCCTGTGGTTTAATCCAAAATCTTGTCATTGGACCCAACTTTGGTGGTGCTAGTGTACCTAATGCATGTGCAGGGATATAAAAGATCTGTAAGGCATGTTCGGGCCCCAATATCTTTGACCATAACGATACACAACTCTCTTCAAAGGACAAAATAAAAAGCGGAAACTGATATAGAGTATAAAATGCACATAATAGAGCACTTTTTTTCTTTCAGAAGGGAACTAAAGTGGTTCAATACACTTTCACAACATTCAACGTAGAAGTGCACATTTCCCTATTAACTCACCCTTTTTTGCTGCTTGACTCTTGCTGCCTTTAGACAAAAGGGGTTTGTTCGGATGATAAAAGATTTTTCACGTTTAATTCAAAAATCATGAGTTGAGAGTCAGCAAGGGGAAGCGGAAGAAAGAACATGGAAAGGGTTCCAAACGCACAACACTACCGATTAATAATGTAAACAAGTATTCCATCAAATTTGATTGTCTGATTTTCATTGAGAAAATAGAACTTCTAAATCTTGTGAGATTAAATTAAAAATACGTAAGATTGTCAAAATATCCTTCAATCACCATTAAAAAATTGAAAATAAAGTTAAAAGATTAAGACTAACAAATTGAAGGAGACAGAGTGATAAGAGGAAAATGGACAGAAAACAAAAGGCTAAATGGTATTATTATTGATAGATTTTCCCGACAAAATACCCATACATTTGCTGCTATAGAGAAAGAAGATTATAATTCCAATGTTCCACCCAAAACTAGACACAGTCAACTTTCTCCATTTCTTAATTGCTTAAAACAAAAACTTATTTTTTTGTCATATACTAGTATAATCTTATCTTAATCCAAACAAAACAGAACCTAAAAATCTACTAAACCCTGTCTTCTGCCCCTAAAATTCTTCTTCATCCCTTAAAACACTATGAAATTAATAATTTATCTTAAACCACACTAATACTAAATTACTAACCCCAAAATCCCATTCCTTTTGCACCTAAACAAACAATTTTCTTCCCAAAAACCCCACTATCAAAAACTAATGACATTTTTTTTCTGCTTCTAAAACTTCCAAAAATAAATTTATTTTATTTTTGGGTCAGTAAGTCCACTCCTGAGGAAGCTGGTGTTCTTGGGACATTGCTGTTGGATGCTTTCTCAAATGCGCCACATTGTTATTCTGGTACTTCAAAACACCACCTATCCAACCAACCAAAAAAATTAATCAGAAAATACTCAAAATAAATATACAAAAAAAAAAGAAGATAATTTGGGATAGGAAGTAGTTTTTAAAATTTACCATTATTAAATCTGGGTTGAACCTGAGACTGCAAATTCAGATTCAGGGCCTGGACCACTCTGTCTGGTAGAAGAACTGTCGAAGCACCTGGTAAATTGACACACACATAAGCACCACAGATAAATTATAAAGAAATAAATAACATGAAAATAATAACAGCCAAAACATACAGCATACAGTATCAGACTTTTGTCCAACAAATCGGATAATAATACATTTTGAATCTTTCTTTACAATTCACACACATTCAAAACACACAAAATGTTCAAATAAATTGTTAGAAAAAAACAGATAAGTGGGAAAAAAAGAGCCAGAAAAGTCCAAAATTCAAGTCTTATATTCTCACTGTCAGCTCCAAGAAAGCAAATTTAAAATTTAATAAAATAGTATAACGTAAATGAAGAAGAACCCATTGTTAAAATCACTGCAAACATGCAAAATAGCAACAATAACAACACCACAGGACCTTACCACTACCTCATCATCGAGGTAGAGAGGCTATTTTCTAAAGATAATATGCCAAATAGCCAACAATAACAGCAATGACCGGAGACTTTACCACTACCTTGTCAAGGTAGAGAGGCTGATTCCTAAAGACAATATGCAAAATAGCCAACAATAACAGCAATGTAAGGAGACCTTACCACCACCTTGTTCAGGTAGAGAGACTATTTCCGAAAGGCAATATGCAAAATAGCCAAATCATACATATAATTTCTCTAATCAAATTTGGAATTAAGTAAAGATACCTTGCTTCTTCTTTGTTTCAGTTTGTGTTCCAGCTCTTCTGGGAATGAAGACCCCAGTTCCAGCACATTCTCGCTTTGGTCCAACATTTCCTAGGCCAACACCGCGCACTCCTGAGCCATATGTTGGCTGTTGCTTCTGCTGGTGATGGTGAGCTTGTTGCAAAGTTGGCCAAGCACACATTGCCATTTTGTTCAAAGGCCTATTATCAGCTACGTTTCTGTCTCTCCCATGAGTCAACTGTTGGTTGTTTTGGCTCAAATGGTACTCCCAAAATCCATCTTTTTCCTGACCCAACACTCCGTGGTGACGTTGCTTCATTATCTGTTGTTGCTTCAACAGCTGAAACTAAATTTCCACATACAAAAAAATCAATAAATTTACAGCCCAAAAAAATAAAAAAAAAAAGGAACTGTTACAAATCTCATACAGAAATGAACATTACTTGAGCCATTTTGAACTGCTGATAAGAGAGTGGTGGTGGTGGTGGTGGTGGTGGTGGCTGGTTAGAGTAAAACGAACCAACATTTGGTTTACACATTTTTGAGTCTACAAACGCTGGATTTGTCTGCCTAGGAGGAGCCCAAATTCCATTTTTGTGATGACAAATTCCAACCTCTTCCTCCATTTTCTTCATTCTTGCAACCTCACCAACAGCAGCATAAAGCAAATCCACTGTCCCCTTTCTGCTCTGCAACTCAGGGCTGTTTGGGGTTTCACTGTTTGAGCCTTGTTTGGACCCCAGCACACCACATAACGTTGACTGTGGAGAAGTCGACAAATTCTGCACCTACAAAAACCAAGATCAAGAAAAAACCCAAAATAAAAAAAAGACAATCCGGTCAACTGAAGCTCTGGCTACAGGGTCCAAAGAAAGGGTCGAACAATAAAGGGTCTATTATACGCTTTGCATTTCTTGAACACATCAAATAAAAAATACTAGCATACAAAATGAAATGAACCTACCGAGACCAAAAACAAAGAACATTCCCAAAACCAAAAACCAAAAGCACAGCTCGATACACTAATGCTCACGCTATCACAGGGTTCGAAGAACGACCAGAGGATGTACAAAATGTAATGATAAACAAGAAAAAATGTTATACCTTGTGATTTTCAAGAGTGACGTGAGCCATTTGTCGAGTTAACTCAGTAAAAAACTCTTCTTCATCACTCTCAGTCTCCGAAGAACCCACCAAAGACTCCACCGGTGAACTCAAATCAGATTTTGGAGCAAACATGTTAAACCCATAAGAAAACTCATTCACAAAATCACTCCCAAACCCAAAGTAGATTTTCCTTTCATTTTCCTCTTCTTTACTGTTACCCTTAAAACCCATGAACATGTCATCGTCGTTGAGAAACTGCGGTGGTAGCCAAAACTCACACTCCGGAGACTCTTCACCCATAGAAAGTTGGAAAAAGAGGTTCAGAAAAAGAGCTGTCAAAATGAAAATTTGGAGCTTCAGAGTTGGAGAAAAGGAGGAGGAGTGGGGGAGACAGTTGGGGGATTATATAAATTTTGAAAAAGAAATTGTGATGAGACAGATAATGTGTGGGGTTTTAAATTGAAAATCCCAGAGCATTAGGGAGTGTTTGGTAGGAAGGAAAAAATATTTTCGGAAAATAATAGTACTGTAACACTTTTTATTTTTATTTTGAAAGTTTGATTGGTCTAAATATTTGTAAAAAATAATACTACCACGCAATTCTAATAGATTTTATTTTTGTTTTCTTTGTTTTATTTTACTTTGTCCATAAAATAAATATAATTATTTTAATTTAATTATTTGACTTATGTAATCAAAAAAATTTATCTTTAATATTTAATAACTAAATAACATAATAGTAGTCAAATTTAAAGTTGTAAACAACATTATTAAATTTGATTTAGTAAAATACAATTTCTAGTTAATGTTTTCAAAGAGGTACATGAGTCAAAAGAGGTCATTAATGTGAAATGGAGAGAACTTGTCACTACAACATATCATAAAAGACAATTATTTTTTTCTTTTCACGTTTTAGTTTTAGCAGTAATATTTAGTCTTCAAATAATTTTTTAATATTTAATATTTTCTATATTTCAAAAAAAAAGATCTATTTATTTTTTTTAGTTTGTTTCAAAATGAATGATCTTTTTTTTTTATATAAAACTTTAATTTCAACTTTACATGTGGCATGCTTAAGACCACAAGATTAAAGAATATTTTGGTACATTTAATACAATTTTAATTTAGAACTACAAAAATTAAAAATCTTCTTTAATTTCATAAACTTCTTGTCAAGTCAAACTAGGTCATTTTTTTTTAAAATGAAAAAAGTACTAAATATCACTCATAGATGTAGTGGAGTAAAATTATATGTCAATCATTATTTTTTAAATAAATATGTTAAGTCTAAATATGACATATAAAAAATAAGTGGAAGAAATATATTTTTCAAGAAAATAAATTTCTTAAAAAGGAAAACAAGATTTATACTAATTGACATTTAAGAAACCCAATTGTAATAAAACAGAAAAATATTTTTTAGAAAGCTTAAACATTTTTCTTTCATACCAAACACGGCCTTTAAATTTTATGTGTCGTTTCTCAATTGCTTTGTCGGCGATTGAATTACACGCAATTGCCAGGTAAGATAGAAAGATAAGTGCGCGCCGATTTGGGGCCCGTACATGTAGCACGTCTGCCACGTGTGAGTAGTGGTGGGCCCCCACGTAGTGGGAAGTGGTAGACTATACTCTATAGCTACTTTGTACGTTATTTTTTCCTTTTTATTTTATAGAAAAAATAATTTACAGATAGTTATGGGAGTATAGATTAAAGTAATTAAGTTGTTAATGAATGATTAATGGAGCTAAACATTCGAGATTACTGTAATGCATTTCTCTATTCATACTTTAACTGTTCAGTATACTTAAAAATAAATGCGCTTCAAAAAATCAATACATAATTATCATCTACTTCTATTTTATACTTGTTATAAATATGTCGTTAGATTCAATGTATTTTTCAAAATTTAAAATTTATTACACTTAAAAATATTAAATTTATTATGTTTAAAATATTATTATTTATTATTTTTTAATATGAGTGACAAATCAAAATTAATAACAGATAAAAAAAGGAGCGAGGGAGTAATGGGAAGTGGAAGACTATAGTTTGCGGTACTTGATACGTTTTTTTTTTCCTTTTTATTTTTAAGAAAAGTATAATTATGGGAGCATTAATTACTTGTTATTAATAAGTAGTTAAGAATGATTAGTTGAATTAAATATTCAAAGATTATGGTAATGTAATGAGAAGGTGATGGGACCTTTGTGATTTGACAATATGGGTGGCAGCACACAGATTGTCGTCATCCACTATCTCCTTGATGTAATTCGTGCTTTGCATGAATTAAATTTGTCCTCACTTATTTTACAAGTAATTAGGTTCTTTAATTATTAATTTGTAGCTAAGGTGATCCATCTCTTGACTTTATTTATTTGGATTAATAGAGGTGTAAATCAAAAGATTTAGATTTTGAATTTAAAAGGTTAATCAATAGTTTATTTGGAAAATTTTGCATAAATAATACTTTTTCACTTGACACATTAATTAAAAAAATATTAATTAAGAATTAATTTTATCGAATTAGCCTTATTAATTATACTTTAAAAATATAAATTTAAGTATATACATTATATAGTTATTTAATGATAAATGTAGTATTGAAAAAACATGATAAATTCTCTTAATTTTATAAATAAAATAATTAAATTAAAATAAATATTTTTAAAAAGGATTAACTATTTGAAATGGAGGAAGTATATTCTCATTTATTTTGCAAGTAATCTAATTTGAAATGAAGATGGTCCAATTTTTAGCCTAATTGATTTGCACTTTATAAAGGTCTCAATTGTTTGAATTTTGGGGTTTAAAAGTTAATTATTGCAGTAACTTATTCGGAGGTTAATTAGGTTGGAATTAAATCATGCATAAATAGTACTCCCTTCGTATCAAATTATTCGTCCCAAATTGAGATGACACATTAATTAAAAAAATAATTAATAACATGTTTAATTTACCATTGTACCCCTATTAAATGATGTTACCATTTTATTTACTTTTTTTAAGAATAAAAACTTTGATTAACATTTTAAGATATATTTCTTAATCAAATAAAAAAAATTATACTATTGTGGGCAACGAAATTTTATTAAATTGAAATTCGTACGAAATTCAAATTATATTAAATTCAAAATAGATTAGTCCCAAATAAATATTGTGGATTAATATAAATAGATTAATCATTTAAGTCCAAACATGTATGAATTTAAATAAAGTCCAATCTTTATTAGGCTAGTCCATTAATTTGGGCTACAAATAATGAGCCCACTTTGCTAAGCCCAAGATATTTTCATATTGTAGATACCCAAATAAGCGTCATATGTCTAATGGCGTGGCATGTCAAGTTAAGGGGGGGAGCCAATAGGATTATGTCATATGTCAAAATGATGCAGCAGACCCAGTGAAATCAAAGCCCATAAAAGGTGTCATGTCACTCAAATCTGATTGGTCAAAGAAAGTTCATCTTCATCATGACTCTTCCTTTTTCCACAAATATAAATAGAGGTTTCATAATTCAGAAAAGGAACCCCGGAACTCTAACAAGAAGCAAGAGAAAACTCGTGGACAAAACACCGCAATTTCTCTACAATGCTCAGGCATTCAAAGCAAGTTCATCAAGATTTAAGATCAAGACCGCAATATTCAAGAACAAGCTCAAAAGCCCTTGAATTCAAGCACAAGTCAAGATTAAGACCCTCAAATTAACAAATCAAGTTCAAATTCAAGATCAAGCTTTAAGCCCTTGAATTTATATTTGAAAAGGCGAATCAGAGGATTCATAGAGATTGTAAAACTCACATATTGAAATCAATAAATTGATTGTTGTAATATTTTCTCGTCTCGAATTATTTATTTTTTGGTCTCGAGAATTTTATTGTCCAACAAATTCTGGCACGCCCAGTGGGACAATCTCTACCTCTCATCTCAACTTTTTATACTTCAAAGTTTAAGAACAACAAAATGACTTCCAAGAAGGTCAACTCTCAATCAACTGCTTCCAAGACTGTTGATTCAAAGTTCTCTGCTGAAGTAGAACGTATCTTTGGTGTTACTTTCGGAAGCTTGAGAGCTGTCACAAGGAGTAAGGCAGGCTTGCTAGGACAACAAACACATCTAGTGTCATCCGCGCCAACTCCAGTTTTTGAATCTTCAATCCCAAAAGGAATGAAGTCCAATGCAAGTACTTCGGAATAAGGAAGCAATGTGGCGAAATCGCTTAAGAGGAATTTAGCTCTACTTGAGCACTCTGGTTCCAAATACTTGGCGCAAAGAGCGATGGTCGTTCAACAAATGTGTCATCTCCACTCACACTGCATAAGATGAGCACTTCGAAGATCAACTTATGCGACAATCCATGTTACTCTCCAACATCTCCAATGATCATGCAAGCAATGGTGACTGATGCCTCGTCTATGGAGGAGCAGGTTACGAATCTAACAAAGGGAATTGAGAGCCTAACCAAATATGTTCAGAATCAAGATGCTCGAATTGATAAGATAGTGGATAGGGTGGAAGGTCTGATAGACGGAGAGTCTAGATATAAATCTGGAAAACCTCTAGAGGTTCATGAGACAGAACATCCTATGAAACAAACACCACCAGCTAAAGAGGTGCAAGTTTTTTCTGAGGGGATAATACTGATTGAGCAATTGAAGGGACCCTCAAAGACAAGTATGATGTTGTCACCAAGTCTTTCATTGCGTATGCCAATCCCTACACTGCGAGGATAGATAGCCTCAAAATGTCTGTCGGCTATCAACCCCTCAAATTTCAATAATTTGAGGAAAAAAGAAACCCAAAACATCATGTCGCACACTTTGTTGAGACATGTAATAATGTTGAAACTTACGGTGACTATTTTCCCAAACAGTTTGTTTGTTCGCTAAAGAAAAACATCTTTGTAACTCCATTGATAATTGGGAGCAATTGGAGCACGAGTTCCTAAATAGATTTTATAGCGTAAGGCGTACAGTGAGCATAGTAGAGCTCACAAATACTCGGCAAAAAAAAAATGAACCAGTCATTGACTTCATCAATCGATAGATAAATGCTAGCCTAAACTGCAAAGATAGTCTCAGCGAAGCTTCTGCAATAGAGATGTGTATCCAAGGAATGCATTGGGAGCTTCTTTACATCTTGCAAGGCATTAAGCCTAAATCCTTTGAAGAGTTAGCTACCCATGCTCAAGATATAGAGTTGAGCATGTCTTCTGCTGGAAAGGGTGCAACGTCTATCCATGTCCCTCGAAGGGGAAATGATAAGTTGGAACCCAAAAGATAGGGCAAGTTTGTCCCCCAAAATGACAATAAAAAATCTATGAATATTGGCGTGTCTCTTGTGAAGGTCACCACGAAAGTGAGCAAAAATCAAAGTGTGAAGACGACTTATAGAGCACGTCTAAATCAGAAAACTTTAAAGAAGATGCAAGAAAAGGAATATCTCTTTCATGATTCTGATGTTGCCGAGATTTTCGATGAACTCCTTGAGCATAAGCTCATTGAACTCCCAGAGATAAAACGGCCCAACAAAACTGGAAAGACCAATGACCCTAATTATTGCAAATATCATAGGCGTGTGAGTCACCCTCTCGAAAAGTGTTTTGTCATTAAAGACAAGGTCATGCAACTGGCAAGTGAGAAAAAGATTTTCTTCGACGATGAGACGGCCAGTTCTCATCAAATCTCTATCAATTTTGGCTCGCTCGACCCAGTCCAAATATGTGTGAAAGAGCATAATAAGAAAATATTAGAGTCTGACCGGTCTTTAGTTGGCGAAGGCAATGATGAAGGTTGGACACTGGTGACTAGGCGCAAACGTAAGAATATGAGCCTGCGAAAGGAGACGCCAGAGCAGTCAACCAGAAGAAGAATGATGAAGAAACCAAGGAAATAGAAGTTGGTTGAACTTCCAAAGAAGACGAGGGGGGCGGAGCTTCACCACCAAAAACCACGGTGTGCAGTAACTTTGGAAGAATTCTTACCAAGTTGGTTTCTTGCAAAGACTGCTCAAGTCAACCTTGAGGCGTCTTGTTTTAATACTGCCAAAGAGGGGGCAAATGGTGAAAATCCATTTGTGGAGGTTCCTCCATCTTCTGAAAATCCTACGAAGCCACTTAACCAAGAGACACATGTGTGTGATAAAAAAATTACATTTACAAATTGTGACCTTCTGTTTGGAGGAACCCTACACAATCATCCCTTGTACATGGTAGGTCAAGTTTTAGGAAAAAAGATAAATAGAATCTTGATTGATAAGGGATCCAGAGTTAACATCCTGCCTATAGTACAATGAAGGAACTGGGCATCGCTACCGATGAACTGGACGAAAGCCATATAATAATCCAAGGCTTCAACCAAGGGGGACAAAGGGCCATGCGAGCTGTCAAGTTGGGAATTTGTATGGATGATTTTCAATCAAATGCATTGATGCATATGATTGATGTCAAAACTTCATACAACATATTACTTGGTAGGCCTTGGGTACATGAGAACAAAATTATCTCGTCCTCCTACTATCAATACTTGAAGTACCTCAAAGGAGGAGTAGAAAGAAAGATAGTTGCCGATGGAAAACCATTCACTGAAGCTGAGTCACATTTTGCCGATGCAAAATTCTACTTAAAAAATTATGTTTTGAATGAGAAAAGGGTTGAAGATGTCACCAAGACCAAGTGTGATGATCTTGAATCTAAAAAGATCGCGGTGACTGTCGAAAAAGTTTCCAGCAAGAAGCCCCTCTTTACTTTGAATAAAGAAAGTGTTGCACCTACTAAAAAGAAGGCAACTCTCATTCTTCGATACGTACCAAAGATAAAGAAAGAGGAAGGTCACTCATCTAATGCCCAAGATACTATGCTAAAAGGGCTAACTTTACCTATCAGGAGGATTGACGCAATAAATCCATCCTCAAGACTACTTGGAGAGTCTGTGGCTCAAAATTTGCCAAAAGATTACTCCCTACGAAACGTACGAAGGATGGCTTCGACCCAAATATATATAATTTATTTGTAAAGGCTGGATACAATTCTAATGAGCCATCAAGGTTGGGCAAAATTCCATCGGAGGATACAGCCAGGCAGGTATGTGAAGGCCTAGGATACACGCAGCCACCTCTAATTCGCATCTCCATAAGAAGCGCAGTCAGTAATTATATCATCGTGGAAGAAAAATCCACTGCTGTTAATAAAAGACCCTCTGTATTTGTTTGACTTGGAGAATCAACCGCAAGAACTTCTGTGTTTGAAAGGTTGGGTCCTCTAAATAAATAAAAAATAACAAGTGTCAGAGAAGTCATCAAAGTACAATAATGCACTCTTCGCCTAAAATCCAGAAGGATTTCCAAAGTTTGATACTTTCTAGAATGAGGCGACAGACGAAACTGGTAGTTTCATGCAACGAGGTGATAAAATCAAAGGCTCATATTGTGGTTTATACCAAGCAACGTGACAAAGATGAAGAGTGTGTTGGCTCCTCATATCATGTTATGACCCAGAATGAGAAAGATATCTCGTCTCAAATGAAGGTTGATAAAGAGATAGAATATGCTTTCTGGTGTTATCATATATCCGTCAACGACAATGATCCTTAAGAGGAAGAAGATGCGGGAGATTCCCCATCGCAACTTGAAGAAGGAGTAAAGGCCACAATAGATCCCTTTAAAGAAGTTAATGTTGGAACCGATGAAGACCCAAGACCAACTTACCTGAGTACATTTCTAGAAGTGGAGGAGGAAATCACTTATATGAACATACTTAAAGAATATATGAATGTCTTCGCTTGGAACTATAAGAAAATGCCTGGCTTAGATCCAAAAGTAGCAGTCCATCAGTTGGCGGTCAAGACTGGTGCACGTCCTGTTAAGCAAGCCCAAAGGTACTTTAGGCCAGAGTTGGTTCCATTAATTGGAAATGAAGTTAACAAACTCATTGAAGTTGTCTTTATTCGCGAAGTCAAATATCCCACGTGGATTTCAAGTATTGTTCCAGTATAGAAGAAGAATGGCCAAATTCGAGTTTGTGTCGACTTTTGAAATCTCAACAACGTTTGCCCTAAGGATGACTTTCTAATCCCCATACCAGAGTTGATGATTGATTTCACCACTGGTTATGAGGCAATGTCCTTCATGGATGGTTCATCCGGCTACAATCAAATCTGCATGGCGCTAAAGGATAAAGAACTCACTGCATTTCGCACTCCCAAAGGTATTTATTGCTACAAGGTAATGCCTTTTGGTTTGAAGAATACTGCCGCCACTTATCAAAGGGCTATGCAAAATATCTTTGATGGTCTGCTCTATAAAAATGTTGAATGCTACGTGGATGATCTAGTGGTGAAGTCAAGAAAGATAGACGACCACTTGAAAATCTTAAAAATAGAGTTCGAGTTACTTCAAAGATATCAACTTAGGATGAATCCATTGAAGTGTGCCTTTGGAGTTACTTCCAGAAAATTTCTTGGCTTCATTGCGCGACACCGAGGAATTGAAATTGATCAAGCCAAGGTCGATGCAATTTTGAAGATGCCCGAGCTTCAAAATATTCATGAGTTAAAAAGTCTTTAAGGAAAGCTAGCATATATAAGGAGGTTCATCTCAAACCTGACTGGAAAATTTCAACCATTTAGTCATCTCATGAAGAAGGACACTCTCTTCGAATGTAACCAAGCTTGTAGTAATGCCTTTGGGAGTATCAAATCATACTTAATGAAGCCACCAGTTCTTGCGGCACCCATACCTGGGAAGCCGTTGATACTCTATATCGCGACATAAGAGAGGTCAGTTGGAGTACTACTGGCTTAAGAAAATAGTGAAGGAAAAGAAAACTCTCTTTACTATCTGAGCAGAATAATGACACCAAATGAGCTAAAGTATTCTCCAATAAAAAAGTTATGTTTGGCATTGGCTTTCTCAATTCAAAAGATGAAGCACTACTTTCAGGCTCATGTTGTTCGTCTTGTGTCTAGGGCAAATCCCATCAAGTTTGTAATGTCAAAATCAGTCCTTAGTGACCAACTTACAAGATGGTACCTTCAATTTCAACAGTTTGAGATTGTGTATGTTCCCCAAAAGGCCGTAAAGGGACAAACATTGGCTGACTTCTTAGCAGATCACACGATACCTAATGATTGGAAACTGAGCGATCAACTTCCTGATGAAGATGCAATGGTTATTGAAGCCAGACCCCCATGAAAGATGTACTTTGATGGTGCTGCACATCGAGATAGAGCTGGCGCCAGTGTGGTGTTCGTCACTCCACAAGAAGAGGTCACCCCATACTCTTTTACCCTAACAAATCGTTGCTCCAATAATGTTGTTGAATATCAAGCGCTAATACTTGGAATTAAGATGACAATTGACATGAAACAACTGCAATTACAAGTCTTTGGTGACTCTCAATTAGTGATCAAACAACTTTTGGGAAGCTATGAAGTTAGAAAGTATGAGCTACAACCATATCATGATTATGCACAGAAGTTGATGGGGTGGCTTGGAGAAGTAACCCTCCAACATGTGTCAAGGAGAGAAAATAAGCAAGTTGATACCCTAGCTGCTTTGGCTGCAACCCTGACTCTTCCAAATCAGGGGGGAGTTACTATCCACCAAGAATAGGTAGTACCACCGTCAAATAAAAATGTAGAAAATAAGGTTGAATAACTCATTGCCGTGTCTGAAGCTGTCAAAGAAGATTGGCGACAACCCATCATTGATTACTTATGTTATGGGATATTTCCAGAGGATCCAAGGAGAAGTACTGACATTTGTTGTCTTGCACCTCGCTTTCTTTACGATAAAGATATGTTATATAGAAGATCGTTTGAATGAATACTCTTGCGATGTCTGGGAGAGGAAGAAACAATTCAAGCTTTGTAAGAAGCGCACTCGGGAGTTTGTGGATCGCATCAGTCTGGATCGAAGCTCCATTTTTACATTAAAAGGATGAGATACTATTGGCCGACGATGGTGAAAGATTGCTTGGACTATGCTAGAAGATGCAAAGCTTGTCAATTCCATGCGAATTTCATACATCAACCTCCTGAAGTGCTACACCCAACTGTAGCATCTTGGCCATTCAATGCTTGGGGAATGAATGTTGTTGGTCCACTACCAAAAACTTCTGGTGGACACTTATACATCTTGGTCGCAACAGATTACTTCTCAAAATGGGCTGAAGTTGTTGCGCTCAAGGAAGTAAAGAAATAAAATGTTGCAAACTTCATCCGAGTGAATATCATCTACCTCTTTAGAATTCCTCAATACATAATAACTGATAATGAAAAGCCATTTGATAACAAGCTGATGAACAAAATCTATGATCTATTTGGCTTCAAACAATGCAAGTCTTCTATGTACCATGTTGCTGCCAATGGTCTAGCTAAAACTTTTAATAAGACCTTATGCAATCTATTGAAGAAAGTCGTCTCCAAGTCCAAGCGAGATTGGCATGAACGAATGGAAGAAACTTTATGGGCGTATAGAACAACTTACCGCACACCAACGCAAGCAACCTCGTATTCACTTGCTTTTGAAGTTGAAGCAGTCCTACCACTTGAGGGTCAAATACCTTCTTTAAGACTGGTTATTCAAGAAGGGCTGGCCGATGAAGAAAATGCTAAGTTGCGTCTTACGGAGTTAGAAGCTCTTGATGAGAAAATACTAGAGGCTCAACAAAATCTTGAATGTTACCATGCCCGTCTATCTCGTTCTTTCAATAAAGAGTTCGCTTGAGGTGCTTCCAAGTTGGAGATCAAGTCCTTGCAGTAAGGAGACCCATTATCACTTCTCGTAAGTCTTGGAGAAAATTTATTCCAAAGTGGGATGGACCATATGTCGTACAAGAGGCATATTAAAATGGTGCTTACAAGCTTGTCGATGCAAATAGCGTAAAAATTGGTCTTATCAACGTCAAGTTCTTGAAGAAGTACTATCCTTGAAGGAAGATGACACTCCTTAAGGCACGAGTATAAACTGCATGTACACTCCTTAAGGCACGAGTATAAACTGCATGTACACCAACTATTCTACATTCTTAGTCACCACAACACTATCAGCTACTAACATCCACCAACTTTACTACTGCAGCCACTATCGCCACCATCTAATTTCCAACTTTCATCACGATATTCCTTACAACAGTACTAATCATCTTTACGGTCACAACTATCATCACTAATATTTTTAATCAATCTTTACCACCATCATCACTGCCTAAAGATTTTAATTTCTTATCAAATAATAATTTTAGTTTGAAATGAAAATAATTATTTAGTGTTAAGTTGGAGAGGCAACATTTTAATTATTTAAATGGCATACATACAAACTAAATAGGAGGGAGTATTTTACAAGCCTTAAAAATGGGAAATAGTGTAGGAAATAGGGGACAGATTCAGAATGTTGCATATGTTTAAAGCCTGCAACTAAGTGAGCTCATGACAAGATCTTCCTGCCCACAGATCTCTTGATTTCGCTGGAAAGATACACCACAGCGAATATCATATCATAAATTGCCAACTTCTGTTGTGCAAGCGTGTTCTTTTCAAATTTAAGTTTAATCAAGAAAATATAAACACAATTAATATGTAACTAATTTGAATTGATATACAGTACATTATTAGGTCATGCAAAAAATATTTACGATAAATATTTAAGGGGTAGTTTGGTAGAGTGTATTGGAAAGTTAATACATGTATTAGTTTAATGAGTATTACTAATACCTTGTTTGGTATATTTCTTTGCCCTATGTATAACTAATGTTTACTCTATTATGTATTGAAATGTATATTACTAATACCTCAAAATTCATGGTATTAGCAATGCAATGGATCCAATGCATGCATTAACATGATTAAAGACACTATTTTCTCTCAAAAGATATTTTCGCATCCTTTCCAATATATATATGGTGGGTATTGTGTAAAAAACAAATTATTTGTTTAGAAATTATGTAATTCATGTTATTTTTAATATATCAAACCAAACACTGCATAAGAAAAATACAAGTATAACTAATGCAAGCATAGCTAATACAAACATTACTAATACAAGCATTACTAATACACCATATTTTGCATTATTCTTGTACACTCTACCAAACGACCCCTAAAATGTAAAAAAGAAAATTAAAAATAATTTTTCATCTTTTAAAACTAGTTCATGAGCTTGAAAATTACACAAAATCGAAAAAAGAAAATCGATTTTACTTCCACAATTGATGTGAGACTTATACGTTGATGGTTGTTGATTCACAACTTTTAAATTTTTGTTTAGTGTAATGTAAATGAGTGCGTCCGATATAGATATTTATCGTTGTTATGATTCAAACAGATTAAACAAACCACAAGCAAAAGGAAAAATAAGAACACACAGATTTTACGTGGAAACCCTTGCGGGCCTAAGACATTCACTATAATGTAGAGAGAGAAAGTACAACGTGGAGACGAATTGTCTCAATGACGTATTTTCTGAATAGCCAAAATAACCCACTAAAAATACTTATATAATACGTGCATACAAATAAATCTTAGGCCCAAAAACATAAATGTCCATATCGCCGGGCTTTGCCCCGCACTATGTGATTGCTTTATAAGTGATTGGTAGATAAGAATTATCAGTATTAATGCTATACCTCCAAATAAATAGAATATAATTGCTATAAAATCGTTCTTTTCTGTAAATCAATTCGACATGACCTATACTAAATTCTGGATAAGAAATATAATAATACGCTTTTATCCAATTTAAAGGGGAAATGTTGTCAAGCATATGTATTTCTTAATATTTTCTAGTTTATTATGCCAAATATGTATATGAGAGAAAGTTTGGATTCATAATTTTTTTATTTTTTTTAAAAGGTATGCTAGGATTCTGTAGATATATATATACTACAAAAGAAAAAGTAAAAAGAATCAACTACGAAATTCATGGTAATTTTTTTGGTTAATACTTACTTGGTCGTTGTTAATATAATAATGATTGGTATATTCATTGCTAACTACAGAATCAATACTAATACCCCAGCTATATTGAGTATTGACTTGAAAATCATAAAGGAAAGAACAATTTTTTTTTGGGTAACAAGGAAAGAACAATTTAATCATTGCGTAAGACAATTTAATTAAATGCTCTATGGTAAAATTATTTTTCTTACAAAAAATGTACTATCAAATTAATTAGTACATGTGAACAGGTAAGAATTAACGAACAGTCACATCGATGGTGTCACATTGGACAATCACTTTGATATTGTATCAGAAAAGTATATTGTGCATAATCTCACTGTTCATTCTGTATTATCTTAAATATACATGTGTTTAAACGGTTATTGGTTAGAACACATAATTACAACGTCAGCAATAAAAGAAAAATGCAGACAAAAGAAACTTCCAAAGAATTAATTATATTAGCGTTATAAATTTTGGAAGAATTTTTTCCGTGACTTCTTCACTTTTGTCAAAACAACTTCAATGATCGATAGCAAAAATAGCTCTCCATATTTGTGTGAAATTTTTTAAAAAATATATTCCTTTTAAGAAATACTTTGGTATAATTCGGTTTGTAAGTGAAAAATATTATCTCAAACTGTTTGTATATAATTTAGTTAAATACTACTCTCTGTCTCAATTTAGGATTTGCTTTTTTTTTAGTTAGTCCTAAACAAAAATGTCATATTTCTATATTTAAAAATAATTTAACTTTAAAATATCTATTTTATTCTTGATGAAATAATTTATAGTCACACAAACATATATGACTTAATTTAAATTATAAATTTTGAAAGTCTTTCTCTCTTTCTTAAAATTTCATCCCAAGTCAAACTAACGAAGGGAGTACTATGAAAGGTAGAGGCATGAGTGTGAGGTAATGGGGAGAAAATGAGGTGTTTTAAAAGGTTTTGGGATGACATAATCAATTTGAAATGCAGAATTAGCAAATAAAAAACGTGTTTAGTTATGCATTGGAGGCCAATTAAGTAGCAGGATTAGCAAAATAAGGAAGCAACAATACTTTTGTTGCTACTAGTGGATAGTGGATACTATAGCCCCTTTCTTAATAGGCTATTCGATTTGGTTGGGAACAAGTTATTTTGAGATAATTAATTTCGGGATTAGCTATTTTGATATTAATTATCCGATCATATATATGAGATAACTTATCTCATCACTAAAGCATGGGATAAATAATTCTTTGGCTAACTAATACGTCCAACCAAACACGAAATAAATCTTATTTCGAAATTATCATAACTTATACTTCACACCAAACAACCCTATTTCAATTGATTAATAACTTTTAGCACTTTGATCAAGCATAAATTCCTATTTCGATATAAGAAAATATTTTTAAATAAATTAATTAATCAAGTATTCTACTACTCTCTATACTTTCTCGAAAATAATTTCGAACAAAATCTCTTTCTAAAAACAAATAAATTCTAAAAATTTAATCAAACAAACAAAAGTCTACAAATAAAGTAAGATTGATTGGATTAATTCACTTTTCTTAAAATTAGATTCCTTAAATATCGAAGTATTTTTTGAATATTCTATTATTCGATACTTGTATCATAGCTCGATAATATTTAAATTATGCATTATTGAGCTCATTTTAAAGGCACCACTTCAAATAAAACTTTTTAGATGCTCAAAGCTCAACTTCAAAATCTCTAATTAGGAAAGAATGAGCGTGAATTATCCTATCACAATCCATGTGTTGGCGAAGAATCTGAACTTTTGACGAAATGCCGACGAGGTGGTATTGTGAAAATTGCCGTTAGGGTTAGTGGTGGCCTTTTTTTTCTTTTTCTTTTTGGATTTAAACAATCCGCCTTTATTATTCAAAAATTATTTAGCTTCCTTCATTTTATTTTACTAGATTTTTATTGAATTGATATATCTTTTAAGAAAATATTAATTAGTGAGGTATTTTATTAAATTAATTTTATTAATTTCAAAGGATTAAATTTAGTTGTTATTACTTTATATAGTATTTATTTAATACAAAGAGTAAAAATGAAAAATATATTGACCTGTTTTGATTTGACACAGAGTTTAAGAAAATAAAAAAAATTTAAGTCTTATAATGTTAAATTAGAGATATATCAAATGTGTCAAAATGTCTTTTAATCTTATGGTCATAAATATGTCATGTGAAAAAACTGAAATTAAAGAACTGCTATAAAAAGAAAGGCATCATTTTTTTGAAATAGATTAAAAAAGAAAATAGGTCATTCTTTTTTAAGCGAATGAAGGAACAAAATTCTCTTATTTTATAAATTGAACAAGTAAATTAAAATAATTATTTTTAATATACAGAGCAAGTAAGACGAAACTAGCATCTAATTATGGTTCATTAATACCTAATTTTCAGAATTTTAGATCAAAATGATGTTAAATAAGAGACAAATTCAATAAATGAGTTCGTCAGATTTTTCATGATCAAAATGTTTAAAAAATATGGATAATGGAGTATTTTCAGTGTGCAACTTTCACGTTTTAAAACAGACGCTCCGTTAAATAATTTGCACTAAAGGTGTTCTATTAGTCATAAGCTTTTAGTGAATTTTTTACATTTTGAAGAAAAACTCATTTATTTCAATGCATCTTCAATATTAATTTTACTATTCAAGAATTTGAAAAGACTGATATTTTCTAAACTGAAGGTGCATTGTTGCAGATGCACCTTTAGGCTATAGAAAAGTTGTCTCCTATTGTCCCATTAGTTCAGAAAATGTCAGTTTTTTTTTTCAGATTCTTGAATAGTAAAACTAATATTGAAGGTGTATTGAAAGAAATGAGTTTTTTTTCAAAATGTAAAAGATCACTGAAGGCTCGTGATTAGTACAACACCTTCAGTGTAAGTATATTTAATAGATCGTATTTTTTTAAACATAAAAATTGCACACTGAAGATGCTCCATTATCCATGAGTTTTCACCATTTTGATCATGAAAAATCTGACAAGCCCATTTATTGAATTTATCCCTCATTCAGCATTATTTTTATCCAAAATTCTAATTTTTATCTCATTCAATCAATTAATTGTTGGGTTCAATTGGTGTGAATGGAAAATGGAAGGACACGACCCTTTGAAAAAGACACATTATTTTAAAAAGGAATGACTGTTCGGATAGTTGTATCTGTTCAGAAAAAGACACAATGTTTCGAATGAACAAACATGACTCTTTCAAAAGATACACTTTTTCAGATGAACCAATTCCACCTTTCGGAAGGGGCACTTTATGGCTATATAAATCCGCATTTTTTCCTCAGGTTTAGTATGAAAAAATTCTGCAAAAAGCTCTTCTTATTTTCTGAAAAATACTCCATGTGATTACCTAATCGTTGAGTGAGTTCGAAGAGAATTCGATCGTTTAAGGTACCACAACAGTCGAATTATTAGGCCATTTTATCCTGGGAGGAAAATTCCGCAACCTCGGGTACTTGAGGGGAATTATTTCCTTAAGGATACTTCGTGAAGTCGAAGGACTTGACCTTCTTCTATTTCATCTAATTTTCTGAAAAACATACTTCTCACGAAGTGTCCTTAAGAAAATAATTTCCCTCAAGTACCCAAGGTTGCGAAATTTTCCTCCCCGGATAAAATGATCTAACAATCCGACTATAGTGGTACCTCAAAGGATCGAATTATCTTCGAACTCACTCAACGATTAGATAATCACACGGAGTATTTTTCAGAAAACAAGAAGAGTTTTTTGAAAAAAAAAATCATACTAAACCTGTGGAAAAAATACAGGTTTATATAGCCACAAAGTGCCCCTTCCGAAAGGTGACAATGATTCATTCGAAAAGGTGTCCCCTTTGGAAGAGTCATGTCTGTTCATTCAAAACATTGTGTCTTTTTCTGAACAGACACAACTATCCAAACAGTCACTCATTTTTCAAAACAATGTGTCTTTTCCTCAAAGGATTGTGTCCCTCCATTTTCCATTCACACCAATTGAACCCAACAATAGTCTTCTGGACAAGAAAAAAGATTAGATAAACATGTTGGAAACAACTAGAAAATTTGAAAATCTATGTGATATGATCACTGAAAGCAATCTAGTTGGATATCCAAATGAATAGTGGTTTAATTTAGGAGCCACTAGACATGTTTGAGAGGACAAAGAAGATTTTGCTACTTATGATTCTGTTGGTCCCAAAGAAATGATCTTCATGGAAAATAATATAACAATCAAAGTTGAAGGAAGTGGGAAGATATTCCCAAAAGTGACTTTCGGCAAGGTGTTAACTCTCAACAATGTTCTCCATGTCCCTACTATTAGAAAAAACATAGTGTCGACGACACTCCTCATTAAAAACGAATTTAAGTGTGTGTTTGTTTGGAGAAAGTTGTAATAAGCAAGAATGGAACATATGCAGGAACGGGCTACCTCAATGAGGGACTTTTTAAACTTTATGTAATAGTTGTTGAAATGAAGAAAGTTGAGGCTTCTTCTTACTTACTAAGAGTTAAACGATTTGTGGCATAGTCTTTTAGGACATGTCAAGTACAAAACCTTGCAAAAACTGATTAACTTAAAAGTTTTGCCAAACTTTGAGTGTAATAAATCAAAATGTTAAACGTGTGTGGAATCAAAGTATTCTAAGCATCTGTATAAGTCCGTTGAAAGGAATTCCAATCCCTTAGACTTAATCCACACTGATATTTATGATACGAAGTCAATACCATCTCGTGGTGGGAAAAAGTATTTTATAACTTTTATTGACGATTGCACTAGATACTGTTATGTCTATTTGCTAAACAGTATGGATGAAGCAATAGATGCATTTAGGCAATATAAAATAGAAGTTGAAAATCAATTGGAAAAAAGATCAAAATGATAAGAAGTGATAGGGGCGGAGAATATGAATCTCTCTTTGCGCAAATATGTGTAGAGAATGGAATTTTCCATCAAACTACGGTCCTATATTCACCTCAATCTAATAGAATTGCAAAATGGAAAAATCGAACCTTGAAGAAAATGATGAATGCCTTACTAATTAGTTCAGATTTACCGCAAAACTTATGGGGGAAGTTATCTTTACAGCTAACTAAATACTCAATTGAGTGCCCCATAGTAAGGCACAATCAATTTCATATGAAAAATAGAAAGGAAGAAAATCCAACTTGAAATATTTCAAAGTGTGGGGGTGTCTAGCGAAGGTCCAAGTTCCTATGCCTAAAAGAGTAAGGATAAGACCTAAGACGGTGGACTGTGTGTTCATAGGATATGCTAAAAGTAGTAAAGCATGTTGATTTTTGGTTTATAAATCTGAACATCTAGATATCAATGAAAATACGATAATTGAATCAGATAATGCTGAATTTTTTGAACACATTTATCCTTATAAAACTAGACATGAATAGTCTAGTGGAGGGTCTAAACGACCTCGAGATGAACCAAGTGAGGATGTACATAATGATGAGAATCCAAGACGTAGTACATGCCAAAGAAAATCAACTTCATTTGGATCAAATTTTGTAATATTTCTCTTAGTAAATGAGCTTCAAACGTTTAAGGAAGTAATTTTGTCGTCAGACTCATCCTTTTGGAAAGAGGTAGTCAACAGTGAGGTTGATTCAATCTTAAGCAACCATACGTGAGAATTGGTTGATCTTCCCCCAGCAAATAAACCTTTAGGTTCTAAATGGATCTTCAAAAGAAAAATAAAAGCAGATGATACTATTGAAAAATATAAGGCAAGACTTGTAGTAAAAGACTTCAAACAGAAAGAACGTCTTGATTACTTTGATACATACTCGCCAGTAATAAGGATAACATCAATTTGGATGTTAATTGCCTTGGCATCAATATATGATCCTGAAATCCATCAAATGGATGTGAAAACAACATTCCTAAATGGAGAATTGGAGGAATAAATCTACACGAAATAGCCTAAGGATTTTGTGGTTCCAGAAAAAGAAAATAAGGTGTGTAAACTTGTTAAGTCACTTTATGAACTAAAACAAGCACCTAAACAATGACATGCAAAGTTTGACCAAACCATGTTGGCAAACGAATTCAAGATAAATGTGTTTACATTAAAGACGCTCCAAATAACCAAGTCGTTGTTTGTTTATACATTGATGACATATTGATCATCAGTAGAGACATTTCTGACATAAATTCTACGAAACGACTGCTCAAGAGCAAGTTTGATATGAAAGACCTTGGAGTTGCGGATGTGATCTTAGGAATAAGAATCCATAGAACTCCACAAGGATTGGCATTATCACAGTCTCATTACATTGAAAAGGTACTTGACAAATTCAAGTATTTGAAATTTGGTATTGCCAAGACTCCATTGGATGTAAGCTTTGAACTTCAAAAGAATGAAGGTGAAAGTGACTCACAGTTGGAGTACATAAGAGTGTTGAGATGTTTAATGTATATCATGAATTGTACACGATCAGACATAGCATGTGTCATTAGTAAGTTGAGTCGGTACACGAGTAATCTCAATAAAACTCATTGGATGGAAATGAAAAGAGTTTTGGGGTATCTTAAATACACTCAAGACTATGCTTTGCATTATAATAAATATCTTACGGTACTTGAAGGATATAGTGAGGCAAATTGGATCACCATATTGAATGAAGTAAAATCTATGAGTGGATATGTATTTACTATCGGTGGAGGAAAAGTCTCTTGGAAATCATCCAAACAAACATGTATTGGTCGCTCTACAATGGAATCTGAATTTATCGCATTGGATAAAGCCGGTGAAGAAGCAGAATAGCTCCAAAATTTTATGGAAGATATTCCTTATTAGCCCAAACCAGTGGCACCATTATGTATACACTGTGAAATCCAAGCGGCAATAGGTGGGGCAGAAAGCATGATGTACAACGGTAAATCTCATCACATAAGACGGAGACATAATACCGGTAGAGAACTTCTCTCTAGTGGAATTATTACTGTTGACTATGTGAAGTCAAAGGATAATATGTCAGATCCACTTACAAAAGGTCTATCTAGAGAAGGAGTTGAGAGGACATCCAAGGGAATGAGTTTAAGGCCTAGGATAAGTCAGCATGACGGTAACTGTACCTAGCAGATTGGAGATCCTAAGAGCTAGGTTCAAGGAGATCAAACAAAGTTGTGTCTGATAGGTTCAACATTGTCAATATACCCAATCCATTCTCATGATGTAGATAATGTTTAGTAAACAAGGATAAGACTTATAGTGTAAAGTCTTTTAATGATTATCTAAATTTGGCAGATTTACTAAATAGTTTAATCTACAAGATTGAACGTTTAGAAATCACCTATATGAGGATGAAGTCGAAGCCGCTTCAAGGAGACTGTTAGTAAAGGTCTATTCTCTAAGCTCTTATGAGATCGAGATGTGTTAATGGCTGAAATGAACAAAATTGTGAGAACATTAAACGGTAAAAGGTTGGTTGTGTGACATGTGTTGTCTAGGTATACATTAAAGCTCGACGGTTCAAAGATATCAAACCTACCGATTGACGCGAGTGCATCCGATGCATGTTCACTATGGAAAGTTCAAAGGGAAATACATTTATCCAGATGCAATTAGTCTTTGCTTGATGATCACATCCTTCTCCGTAAAGTATTACAAGGAATAGTCATTCCCCATTCATGTGAGGGATTGTTGGGTTCAATTGGTGTGAATAAAAAATAGAGGGACACAATCCTTTGAGGAAAAGACACATTATTTTGGAAAATGAGTGACTGTTCGGATAGTTGTGTCTGTTCATAAAAAGACACAATATTTTGAATGAACATACATGACTCTTCCAAAGGATACACCATTTCGGATGAACCATTGCCACCTTTCGGAAGGGACACTTTATGGCTATATATACCTACATTTTTTTCACAGGTTTAGTATGAAAACTTTCTGCAAAAAGCTCTTCTTGTTTTCTGAAAAATACTCCGTGTGATTATCTAATTGTTGAGTGAGTTCGAAGAGAATCCAATCGTTTGAGGTGCCACTACAGTCGAATTGTTAGGTCATTTTATCCTGGGAGGAAAATTCCACAACCTCGGGTACTTGAGGGTAATTATTTCCTTAAGGACACTTCGTGAAGTCGAAGGACTTGGCCTTCTTCTATTTCATCTAATTTTCTGAAAAACACACTTCTTTGAAAGGTCTTTTCGACCTTGTCTTGAGGGTGTTACTAACTTCATAAGTGTTTTTGTTTTATACTTGAACTTGTGTTGAAGTTGTTGTGCCGAAATATAGATTTTTGTATACCCGAAGAACAACATTAATTATAATAATTTATAAGATTTTACGTGAATATCCTATGCAAGTAAATATTACCCTTATTATTTTGGGAAAAAAAAAACTAAATATACAAGATTAGATTGTTTGTTGCAAGTTATGGCAAATCTTTTAACTTTACAACTTATAGCAACTTTTATTTAAAAAAAAAAAACATTTTTCTAAATACTCAAATAAAGACCAATTCAAATAAGAAAAATACAGATTTTATATAACTAAAATCAAATATTTTTTTTAAAAAATAGATAACATTTAATATTAGATATCAATCACATCTCAGATATCTCTTTAATTATTTTTTCTCACTTTTTAAAGTAGACGTTATTCTGCTTCATCTTCTTCAATACTCTCATTTTTTTCAACAAAAACATAGAATTTTTCAATCATAATATTTTAAAACAATTTGTTATTTAGGCAAGATTTTAGGGCACAACAATTTCAGTATTTTATGTGAAAATCAAGTTTTTGAATTTACAAATTTAAAAATGTGTCATACAATATGAATTGTGATAATTTGAATTCAATCATGATACGTCATGGAGGAAAATGGAATGCCACTGGTGTATCTTGTTTATCAATTTGATATTTTGCGAATATTTTTTTAAGAAATATATAATATTTTATTACTGATAAACAAAAAGAAATTCAGTGAAAAAGTTATACGTATTTTTTATATTTGTTTTCGATTATGTGATGTTTACATGCTGTATTTTTTAAAAAAGGTGGTGAAAATTCACAAAAAAAATATTATTTAAAATATAGTAGTGTATGATTATTGATTGTTAAATGTGTTCATTCCTTCATATTACATTTCATAAACTATCATAATAGATATTATATTTATTGTTTCGATAGAAAGACCAAAATAATTTGGTGTAGATGGAATTATGCATGATGCAACGACAAAATATAACGAGTTAGTAGATGTAATTGCAACTCAATTGAGGATAGACACTACTTCGATTCAATTGAAATAAGGTACTTAATAAGTGATAGATATCCGTCAATGGTCATACACAATGATAAAGGAGCGAAGGTCTATTTGATCAAAAAGGACAGTTGTTGATTTCTTTGTAAAGTATTCATTGTACATGACAAAGTAGAATGCATCAATTGAAACAATAGAACGTAATGAAAGAGCCATTGTTTGTGTTGAAAACGATGCATTTAGGGTGGAGCAGAAGAATCTATTTTCAAATAATTCAGCTAGTGACATATAAAATGTATAAAATTGATAGCTAGTGACATATATGAGATATTAAAATTGATATATTATTTTATAGCTAGTAACATATATCAGATATTATAAAGGATATAACTATGTATAAAAATTGATAGCTAGTGATATGTATGAAATATTATTAAGGAAGTACATTAATATCAGTTTAATTGAATATGGTAAACAATATCTAATGTATGCAAAATGCATACATAAGAATATACTAAAGAGCAGTGCATCATATTATGTATGCAAAATGCATGAAAAACATATATGCTAATTGAACATGGAAAACATGAAATCATTATTTAAATAAAAAAATATTATAAATATTAGTATGACAAATGATATATTAGAGTAATAAAACATACACAGTAATGAACATCAATTTAATAAGATATTTTTAATATAAACTATTCAATTATATAAATATTAATTTTAGTTAATTTTATATCCTAAATCAATAATATATGAAGAGAAACCCAAGCTCTTACGCAAAAGATATAAAGTTCAATAAAAAAAAAAGAGAAAAAAGTTAATTTATGAAAAAGAGAGTATATTAATGGTGGAGAAAATCTTTTATCAATAAAATAACTATGGAGAATCATATAAACATTGAAATATATATATATATATATATATATATATATATATATATATATATATATATATATTATTGAAAAGGCAAAAAAAGGTGTACCAATGTAAAAAATATTTTTATCAAATTTTACTCCTTAATTTAAGAAAAAATTTCGTAACTTAACTGATAAAGTTAAAATAAATAAATAAATAAATATAATTATTGAACCAACAATAATTTCTACCATAATTATAAATTATCAAAAGATTTAATGAGGAGAGATAGATATTAAAAACTAAAATAAGGAGATAATATGACTATTAATTATGAAAAAATATTTTTTTATTAATTTTTTTTTTTTTGAAACATTGCTATAACGTGCAATTATTTATTTAATTCAATAGTTATGAAAAAGTGTTGTTATAACTTATAATAACCAATCTAATAAGTATATACAAGATAATTTTTACTATTATTTGAGTACACTATCACCATCAAGGTTGAGCCAATGTCTTTTTTTTTTTTTTAATTTAGTATTGTTGTCTTCATTTTTTTGGAACTTGTAGGAAAATCGGTAATCACTATTTTTTTAATGCATATAAGGTAAATCTACTATGTGCAGTAGGTTATAAATTAGGGGAAAAGGTCATAAATATTCCTCTATTTTCATAAATTAGTTAAATTTGCCTTTAGTTGAACGATAGAGTTAATATGCCTTGCTGTTACTAAAGTATGCAAATATACTCCTTTATCTAACGAATGTCCATATGGACTAATATTTGGCTGAGATGGAATCCACTGGTATGCTACGTCAGCGCCACATTTTTATTCCCCCCCTTTTTTTTTTCTTTTCTTCTTCACAATATTTTTGTTTCCTCTTCTTCACTGACATCTATCAATTTCTAATTTCACTGGCATCACCAATAATTCAATGTCAAGATTTGATGGCCTAACATTCAAATTTCTTGTTGTCCTATTTTCCTATCTTTAGTTGTGCAGTTAATGTCTCAATTTGAAGATGGAATTCAAATCTCATGCTGTTTATTTGGTTATTCCTTTGTCATAGCAATTGTGGAACTTGCTAGGTGTTAGATATTCATCAAAATCTCAAATGTAGTTTTTATTCATGCGTAATTTTTTCTGCAATGTGCTGCAGCTGCTACGCTAATGTCGTCCTTCAGTGCCTGACATTTACACCACCACTTACTTCCTATGTTCTTCAAGGGCTCCACACTAAGACATGTATGCCCACTTCTCATTGTTAGATTTATTTTTTAGAACTCATCATTCACAGACCACCCCAAATCAAATTAAACTCACTTGTTTTCCCATTTTTTTACATGCTAACAGGTGAAAAGAAAGGGTGGTGCGAATTCGAAAGTCTTGTTCTAAAAGCAAAAGATGGGAACTCTGCCATATCTCCTAGTAGTATAATTTCCCATCTCGAAAGCATCGGGAGCAATCTTGGTAATGGTAGAGAAGAAGACGCTCATGAATTTCTTAGGTATGTTTTTTTTTTTTTTTTTTTTTTATCGGTGAAGCCTGTTAACGTGCGGTTCTCTTTTGAAGAAGAAAGGGGAAAAAGAATAAAAATGTGGGCTGACGCGTGGAGTCTATCTCAGTCAAATGTTAGTCCATGTCAACATCCGTTAAATAAAGGAGTATATATACATACTTTAGTAACAGTGGGATATATTTAACCCTATAATTTAACTAAAGACAAATTTAACTAATTTATGAAAGTAGAGGGACATTTTTGACCCTTTTTCCTATAAATATCTCTCTATATATATTAAAAGTGTAAAGTTTCTTAGAAAAGTGATTTGAACTTTTGCCTTTCATTAAAACACTTTACAATAGACAAGATCGTCTTTTCACTTTTTTTTCTCCAATTATTATTTAATTATATATATAATTTTGAATCCTAAAATATATGGGTTAGAATTTTAAAATATGGTAAAGGATTAGGACTTTAAAATATGGTAAGTTTTTTTTCTTAAATTAGGATTAGGTTTAATTTTCAGCTTATATTCTTAATTAGGGATTTGAATTCCACTAAATTTTGAATAAAGTGAAAGTTTACTATACTTTAATAGTATCGGCACTTTAACAACATTGTTTTAAATTTACAGCAATGCACATAGGCTTAATTTAATTATTTTTATATTATTTAAGTATTCAAGATATAAAGAAATACTATATCTATTTTAACTCAACAGGAACTCCTAATATTTTACAATTCTAAATTAATTTAAATATTACCTAATATAACTACTTATTAATGTGTAGTAAATATAAGTCTCCAATAATTCTATTTAACTAATATTTTGCAAATAATTTTTAAGTCCGTTTATTTCTACTTCCTTTTTTCTCTTCTTATTACGTCTCTTTTCTTCTTCTTGTTCGTCTTTTTGTTTAGGTTATGTGCAGAAAAATCAAATGTGATATATCTTCATCTCTTTTCTTCAAAGTATTAACCTTCGCTTCAACAAGAATGGTTGTGATTTTATTTGTTATGTTTTCTTCAACCATTGTAATTGTCATCCACTAGGTTAGTATGTTATTCTCTCTCTCTCTTTTTGAGTTGTTTTTTCTTTTCTATTGGTTGTCGTGACTTATTATTTTTCTTTAGCTTGAGAGTGATTTTAAGTTTAACACGTCGCGCATTATTATATCTGTTTTATTTGTGAATTTTGATTTCTAGATTTGATATTCTCGTATGTTCGAATCTAACAACGTAATTATTTTTCTCATATATATACGTGCTTACGATAAAATATCTGTTTTGAACTTTTTGTACTTCATTAAAAACCTTCGTAATAGATAAAATCGTTTAATTTTAAATAATCAAAAGTTACACGTGCGAGGCACATGCAGCTAAACTAGATACATATATAACTATATATCTATAATCTATAATCTATAATAATATATTAAAAGTGTGAAGACCTTTAGAAAAGTGATTTAAATTTTTTGCCTTTTATTAAAAGACTTCTTTTTTAGACAAAATTGTTTTTTCACTATTTTTTAAATTTATTATTTAATTATTTTTTATTATATTAACTAGACTTCCTAAAATATGTGGGACTCCTAAAATATATATGGTAAGAGAATTAATTAATATTTTCCTTTCAATTAGACTTCCTAAAATATATGGTAGGAAAATTAATTAATATTTTCTATCCTCATTGATTGTGATTCTAATTTGTGTTTTACGCAGAAATACCAGCAATCTACATGATACTTGTGTTTTATTTTGTACAGAGATAATAGCAATCTACGTGATATTTGTGTTCTATTTTGTGCAGAAATACGAGTAATGTATGTGGTATTTGTGTTAGTTTTGGTTCTCTTTTGGGGTGCGAGAAAAAGATTGATGCTCATCTTACTTGATTCGATTGCATCGATGCTTGATTTTCTAATCCTCAACTTCTTCATTGTTTTTGTCATCGTAATAGAATTCAACATGTGTGTATATATATATCTTCTTTGTTTTCATTCAAATCATTCTTTGGGGTTAAAATTTTTGCTCAGGCAAGAATTAGTTGGATCAAAATCGAAACTTTGTGATCACTATTATATTTTTTTTTATAGTTTACAGGTCGTAGATGAATGTCGGTTGACTTTGAAGAATTTCTTGTGTAAAGGTTAGGTTTAATTGTATTGTTTTGATCTTTATTATCTTATTGTTTTATTTTAATTTATAGATGCTAGATGAATGTTGGTCGGTTTGAATTTTTTTTTTAGGTAAAGGTTAGGTTTAATTGTATTATCGTAATATCTCTATTAGTTTGTTATTTTGTGGTAGTTTACAGTTCGTAGATGAATCTCGATCGGGTTTGAGAAATTTTGTGTGTAAAATTTAAGTTTAATTGTATTGTTTTGATATCACTTTTATCGTATTATTTTGTTGCAGTTTACAGGTGATAGATAAATGTTAAATGTTAGTCGACTTTGAGAATTTTTTTTATGTAAATATTAGGTTTAGTTGTATTATTTTGATATCTCTATTATCGTATTATTTTGTTATTGTTTACAAGTGGTAGATGAGTGTCAGACGACTTTGGGAAAAATTTTGTGTATAAAGATTAGATTTAATTATATTATTTTAATGTCTCTATCATTGTATTGTTTTGTTACAATTTACAGATAGTAGATAATTACCGATCGACTTTTAAAAATATTTTTGATAAAAATTAGATTTAATAAATAAATTCTCCATCTTTACATGCTCAAAAAATATTAAATTTAATTATTATATTTATTTTTATTATTTAAATAAATATCTTATTTAATGTAATGTTTGAACTTATTAAAGTGGAGTACACGTGCAAGACGCATACACCTAAACTAGTTATACAAAAAATTGTGAACTGCGCTAAGAAAGTTGTTGAAATGAAATGTGATTGAGAAGGTTGCCGATGAAGGAAACCCCAACTATCCCAATGGAAAAATCACTTACCCAACTCAATTAAGAGCCCGTTTGGATAAGCTGAAAAAAGTGGGTTTTAAAAAGTTCTTTAAAAGTACTGAAATTTATTTTAAAAATAAGCAGTTACGTGTTTGGATAAAAATGCTGAAATTGAAAAAAAGTTGTTGATGTGTTTGATAAACAAGTATTGTTATGCACTTTCTTTTTGTCAAAATATCTGAAATACCCTTAAAACTGTTAACAATATATAAAGTTAATTATTATTAATTTTTATTTCTAACATGATTCAAATTAAAATTAATATATATTTTAATTCAGTTTCAATTTAAACTACTCTCTCTCTCTATATATATATTCATGAATCACTATTAAATTTATGTGTTGAATTTTTTTTTTTTTTTGGGTTTAAAAAGGTTAAATCATCAAGCAAAATATATATGTTACTAATCATTATAATTACATTAATAGATAAATAATTTGTCACAAATGATACTATTTGTTTATAAAATGAATCTTAATTGAAAAATATAATACTCATTGATTGAATAATGATTATATCACTCTTAAAACATTATCGAATACGAATATTGCGTTGTGAAATATAGATAGATTATTCATTAATCGTTCATGAAATTGTATATCTTGAGTAAGTATTCTCCATATATCTTGGTTGGTGAGTTATGTTTTCGTAAAGAAATTCATGTGTTGTATAATAATAATTGTTCAAATTTTAAAAAATATACTAAATAAGGAGAATAATACATAAAAATTATATTTCATAAATTAGAACGGTATAGTGAGTTGTAGTGAAAAAGAACGGTGTTTTAGGGCTACACGAGGGTAATCTTGAAATAAAGGAGAAATATAAGGGATAAAAATGTCTTTTTATTGGTCAACTTATAATGGCTTATAAGACCCCCCCCAAAAAGAAAAAAAAAAGTAGGGAATTGGTTACTTATAGTTTTTGATTTTTTTTAAGCAAATTTTAGCTTTTTTTAAGCAAATTTTAAAATTGTCAAACACTCCAAAACATAAAAAATGGCTTAAAAGCCATGTTGACCAACTTTTAATCTTTTCCAAACACCCTCTAAGTCGATTCGGCAAATTATTCTTGTCGTATTAAAATTATTCTTGATTTTTTCTGCAGATTTGAACCAGAGATGAAGCCCCCAAATAGCGCACAATAACTCTGCGACTTGGCCTGTTTGAATTTGCACACGAAACCTTGTTGACGAAGAGAAACAATTGCCAGTATTTAGATTAAAAATAATAAAAAAAAGAGTGTCATTTAAGAGAATTTCTTAAGATGCCATTAGATTACATTACAAAACAAATATTCCATGCTTTATGATATACTGCTACTATATTTATTGGATATATGTTCTACAATACAAAGTGGGACGGCCTGTTGGCCAACTACTTTTCCTTAACTCCTATCTGTTTTTAAAGTGAAAAGGACAGAGATCTAATTATTAGAGAATGACTTTCCATGTTCCTTTGCCCCGGTCTATAACCTCAGATATTAGGGGGTTTGGACCACAGATGATAAAAAAGTTTTAAAATGAGGTGTAGGTGACACAAGTCGTAATTATTAATTGGAGGTATAATTACTTTATTATGTATTAAGAAAGTTGAAAAAGTTTTAAAATAACCTACACGTTTTTAAATTTACACTTTGATCTCAATATATACCTAAAATAATGGAAAACGGAGGAAAAAAAGGCATCTTTCTCTCTCTTCTCATCCATTGTTGTTTTCTCTCTCTTAGCGATTTTTGTTGTTAATTGTTTCTGTTTCTGCTGCTTTATTCATCATCTTCTGCTTAGATTTGTTGTTGTTGTTGTTGGTACAACGCTACTGCTGCGATTTGACCAATTTCTTAGGTCAAATTTTATTTACTACATCACTTTTCACTTTGTCATTACTTCATAGGTTACTTTGGTAAGTAAAATTATGATTTTTATTCGTATTTGTCATCTGGGTACACTTCTGTTTTTCCAACAATGAATAGAACCCCGATTATGAATCCAGCACAAGTGCCCACAATTTAAACAGATCAATCATCTGGTGCATCAGATGAGTAATCTGTTGCATCAGACTATTTATCTGTTGCATCATCGTATTATCTGTTGCATCAGACGTATTATCTATTGTATCAGGATATTTATCTGTTGCACCAGACTAATTATCTGTTGCATCGGAATATTTATCTGTTGCACCAGACTAATTATCTGTTGCAACGAATGATTAATCTGTTTGTAACAACACAAATCAACCCCTGCCACAAACCCAACAGATAAATCTTGTTATTGCTACTGGATTCTGAATTATTCCTTTTTACGTCGAATCGTTGAAATGTTTGTTGAGAAGATAATAGACAGAATGAAAATTAAATATGGATTAAAACGTCAAAGATCAAACATAATTTATTTATTAAACAAATAAAAATACATATAATAGACTAAAAGAAAAATAATAGTCTAATTATTATTCTTATTATCGGCATCATCATTGTCAGCCGACCAATCTTCAACCGGAAGTAGCAAGGCCCTCCTCAGCCTGCGTATCTCGCGGAGCATTCTTGATCTAACTCCTCCCAATTCCCATTGCAGATCACGAAGTTGATTCCGAAGTTCATTCACGGCGTCTTGCAGAAAAGCAACGTCCCACACTGGGTCAGCCATAATCTTATCTTCTAGAGTATAATATGAAAGACGAGATGCAATAAATAAATAGAGTGTGTATTTGAATGAACGATTGAGTAAGGTCGGACCTATTTATAGAGGATTAAATTTGAATGAGAGGCAAAAAGGCGCGACTATTCACCTCCATACATTAATTAATTTTTTGATTAAATTAAAAAAATAAATATTGTGATATAAGTCATGACTTTTTAGATTATTATTATTAATTACTCTTTCGAAGAACCGTTTTTATTGAGTTGTGGCAACAGATTCTATATCTGTTGCATCAGATAACACATCTGTGACAATAGATATATTATCTGTTGCAACAAATATAAAATATGTTGCATCAAATAACATATCTGTTGCAACATATAATCTAACTGTTCACTTCCATTTATTAATTACATTTTTTATTAATGTGAAAAGTAATGAATTAATTTAATTAAGAAATATTGTGATAAGTCATGACTTTTCAGATTATTATTATTAATTAGTTCTTTCCAAGAACTGCTTTTATTGAGTTGTGACTCGATATAGGTTGCATCAGATAAATCATCTGTGACAACAGATATATCATCTGTTGCAACCATAGTGAACCTGTTGCAACAAATAATTTAATTGTTGCAAGATATAATCTACTTTTTTGAAACAAATTTAACTATATCATCATATCATTAATCCAAATTTGCTTACTTTTTTATTTTATATATAAAAAAATACCTTTTCAAATTCCTTAATAAAATAATAATCATTTTATTATATAATAAATAATTTTTAAAACAAATTCAAAAACAAAAATGGTGAAAAGTCACGATCAGTTATTAAAATTGTGGTTATAAATTGTGTTTATTATTTATTTACTTATTATTTATTTACGAAACATTTTTCATATTGAATAATCGAAACTCCGAGTCATGTCTTTCTCTTTTCACCCTCTCAATAACAACAATAGTCCTTTTTGTTACTTTGGTAAGTAAAATTATAATTTTTATTCGTATTTGTCATCTGGGTACACTTCTGTTTTTCCAACAATGGATAGAACCCCGATTATGAATCCAGCACAAGTGCCCACAATTTAAACAGATCAATCATCTGGTGCATCAGATGAGTAATCTGTTGCATCAGACTATTTATCTGTTGCATCATCGTATTATCTGTTGCATCAGACGTATTATCTGTTGTATCGGGATATTTATCTGTTGCACCAGACTAATTATATGTTGCATCAGAATATTTATCTGTTGCACTTGCACCAGACTAATTATCTGTTGCAACGAATGATTAATCTGTTTGTAACAACACAAATCAACCCCTGCCACAAACCCAACAAATAAATCTTGTTATTGCTACAGGATTCTGAATTATTCCTTTTTACGTCGAATCGTTGAAATGTTTGTTGAGAAGATAATAGACAGAATGAAAATTAAATATGGATTAAAACGTCAAAGATCAAACATAATTTATTTATTTATTAAATAAATAAAAATACATATAATAGACTAAAAGAAAAATAATAGTCTAATAATAATTATTATTATCAGCATCATCATTGTCAGCCGTCCAATCTTCAACCGGAAGTAGCAAGGCCCTCCTCAGCCTGCGTATCTCGCGGAACATTCTTGATCTAACTCCTCCCAATTCCCATTGCATATCACGAAATTGATTCCGAAGTTCATTCACGGCGTCTTGCAGAAAAACAACGTCCCACACTGGGTCAACCATAATCTTATCTTCTAGAGTGTAATATGAAAGACGAGATGCAATAAATAAATAGAGTGTGTATTTGAATGAACGATTGAGTAAGGTCAGACCTATTTATAGAGGATTAAATTTGAATGAGAGGCAAAAAGGCGCGACTATTCACCTCCATACATTAATTAATTTTTTGATTAAATTAAAAAAATAAATATTGTGATATAAGTCATGACTTTTTAGATTATTATTATTAATTACTCTTTCGAAGAACCGTTTTTATTGAGTTGTGGCAACAGATTCTATATCTGTTGCATCAGATAACACATCTGTGACAATAGATATATTATCTGTTGCAACAAATATAAAATATGTTGCATCAAATAACATATCTGTTGCAACATATAATCTAACTGTTCACTTCCATTTATTAATTACATTTTTTATTAATGTGAAAAGTAATGAATTAATTTAATTAAGAAATATTGTGATAAGTCATGACTTTTCAGATTATTATTATTAATTAGTTCTTTCCAAGAACTGCTTTTATTGAGTTGTGACTCGATATAGGTTGCATCAGATAAATCATCTGTGACAACAGATATATCATCTGTTGCAACCATAGTGAACCTGTTGCAACAAATAATTTAATTGTTGCAAGATATAATCTACTTTTTTGAAACAAATTTAACTATATCATCATATCATTAATCCAAATTTGCTTACTTTTTTATTTTATATAAAAAAAAATACCTTTTCAAATTCCTTAATAAAATAATAATCATTTTATTATATAATAAATAATTTTAAAAACAAATTCAAAAACAAAAATGGTGAAAAGTCACGATCAGTTATTAAAATTGTGGTTATAAATTGTGTTTATTATTTATTTACTTATTATTTATTTACGAAACATTTTTCATATTGAATAATCGGAACTCCGAGTCATGTCTTTCTCTTTTCACCCTCTCAATAACAACAATAGTCCTTTTTTTATTAATAACCGCCAGGTGCAACATATGATCAATCTGTCGTAGCAGATTAACCTCTAACTGTTGACACAAATTGCTGCTCAATCCCTACCACCAACCGTCGACATGTTGAGAACAAGGAATAAACAGAATGATTATTATTAAATATTAAATAAGAATTAAAAATTCAAAGTCGACAACAAAATGAAATGAATGTTCATAGATTTATGAATCCCTTGGGTAGATTTGATATACAAAAGGAGGAAAATAATCGCTAAAATAAAAAATATTACCTAATTATTACTACTACTATTATTATTATTGTCAATCAAACATCTTTCATTCATCCGACAGCCTTGCTCCGAAGTCAGCCAAATATCTCTGTGGAGTTCATCAATCAAACTGCCTTTGAAGTTCACGCAAGAACTCAATATGAATATTCTTGTACGAATCTGGATCATCCATATTTGTAAGGAGAGACCTATTTATAAATTATTGTATCTCGAAAAAAAGAAAATTGCTTTAAAATAAATCTAACAGATGGGTAATCTGTTATAAAATATATTCTTTTTGTTAGATAACTTACAATATACTGGCAATCTTTTTGCGACAGATGTATATATCTGTTTGATTTCTGCAACAGGTTGATCACTGTCGTAACAGATGTCTCCAATTGATTGGCAATATAAACAGATGTGTCATCTGTTGCAACAAGCTAGTCATCTGTTTATTCAATTTAAGCCATAGATGGGCTAGGAAGAATAAGGTGCGTGCAGATGGATCCACTATTATATGTGTGGGAGTTAAGTATGTATTACTGATAAGGTTACCGGGACAACACACACAAAGTACAATATTTTTGTGAATACAATTTTTAACCGATTAGGCATTGATCATTCAAATAAGATCCTGCATTGTACCGTTAAGTTTGATGGGTTTGAAATTGATAAGGCTGAGGACCTCATGAAGATGGTGCAGATACCCTGTTATAAATTACTGATGGTTAGTGCTCGTGTTTATGCGTGTCAAGTTTTGAGAAGGGATCAATATTTGTCGTCACTGCAGAGAACCAATAGCGATTGGACTTAACTTTAAGTGTGCATTGGACCCTTAGAGGGCCCTCGAAGCCTCGCACTGCATCAAACAAGAATGGAAAACCTATATAGCTATTGCCCTGGCCAAAATTTATATGGTTGGGTTGCTCGCTCGGGTTGATGATTATATGCCAGAAGGTGCGGTAGGTGAATGCTTTCGAGGGGAAATGGGTTGTTGATGGAAGACTATATCATCTGAGAGCTAATTGAAGAAGAGACACAGGTAGAAAGTAACTTCTAACGAATCTGGCCGATGGAATTATCTTAACAGATGCGAAATCTGAATCAAGTGCGAATATGAAAGTGTATTCGGTAATGTAATTTCGTCTGTTGTGTCTCTGAAAGAAAAAAATGCAGATGAACACTTTGCTAGGGAGCTGCATGGTCGGGATTATCACCTAGGTAGAAAATAGGAGAAGACCAACAAAACAGCCTCACGGGCATCGAGGGTAGAAATGATGTTCAACAAATCTAGAAAACTTACGCCAACAACAACTGCAGTGAAAATAAGGAAACTAAGCGAAGACGGAAATTTATGAATTTTAAATTTTATCCCATCTTCTTGTTTGTGTTTCTAGTCAGGTCCACTACCGTTGACCTAATCGGAACCACAAACGAGATTAAAAGGCAAATAGAGTATCATTGCTTCCTTAGCAATATGGTTATAATTGATTGTATTTTCTTGCCTTGACATGCTTTCAACATTCCTTGGAGAAAATCAGATGCTTGCTGTAGTATGTGAATCCCGATAATTTTTAAGCTTGCCTCCAGCTTGTTGATTCTGTATTCAACTTCGAAGAAGGCAACGACCTGCTTGAATACAGAATCAACAAGTTGGAGGCAAGCTTGAAAATTATCAGAATTCAAATACTACAGCAAGCATCTGATCTTCTACAAGGAATGTTGAAAGCATGTCAAGGCAAGAAAACACAATCAATTATAACTATATTGCAAAGGAAGCAATGATACTCTATTTGCCTTTCAATCTCGTTTATGGTTCCGATCAGGTCAACGACAGTGGACCTGATAAAAAACAAAAACAAGAAGGCATGGGATGAAATTTAAAATTCAAAAATTTGTCACCTTCGCTTAGATTCCTTATTTTAATTGCAGTTGTTGTTGGCATAAGTTTTTTAGTCTTGCTATACATCATTTCTACCCTCGATGCTCGTGAGGCTTCTTTGTTGGTCTTCTCCTATATTCTATCAAGGTGATAATCCCGACCACGCAGCTCCCTAGCAAAGTGTCCATCTGCATTGTTTTTCTTTTAGATATACAACAGATGAAATTACATTACCGGATACACTTTCATATTTGCACTTGATTCAGATCTCACATCTGTTAAGATAATTCCACCGGCCAGATTCGTTAGAAGTTACTTTCTACCCTATGTTTCTTCTTTAATTAGCTCTCAGATGATATAGTTTTTTATCAACCACCCATTTTCCTTCGAAAGCATTCTCCTACCGCACATTCTGGCATAAAATCATCACCTCGAGCGAGCAACCCAACCATATAAATTTTGGCCAAGGCAATGAATATATTGGTTTTTCGTTCTTATTAGATACAGTGCTAAGCTTCGAAGGCCCTCTAAGGGTCCAATGCACCCTAAAAGTTAGTCCAATCACTATTGAATCTCTTTACAATGACACAAAAATTAGATCCCTTCACAATGCTTGACAAATAAACATGAGCAACAACCGACATTAAATCTTAACAGGCTATCAGAACCATATTCATGGTCCCTCAGCCTTATCAGTTCGGACCTACCAAACTTAACTGTAAAATTGCAGACATCTTGTTTGAACGATCTATGACTAATCAGTAAAAATATCATTCACAAAATCAGTGCACTCTATGTGTGTTTCCACGATAACATTATCAGTAATACATACCTCGCACATATGAAGTGGTTCCATCTATAAGCAGTTTATTCCTCCGATCCCATCTTTACTGCAACCTCTTGAGATAGTCCGTCAAAAGTTGATCAACTGTTAGTTCCTTATATCTACAAAGAAGAAAAAATTAATGTCACAAAAAGAACATTATCCATCTGTTGCATCAGATGTGGAGTCTGTTGCAACAGATGTGGAGTCTGTTGCAGCAGATGTGGAGTCTGTTGCAACAGATGTGGAGTCTGTTGCAACAGATGTGGAGTCTGTTGTAACAGATGTGGAGTCTGATGGAATACATCAAACCAGCCATTCTGGTGATTTTATTTGTTCCAACAGTTTCTCTATCTGTTGCAACATCAACAACAACATAAACATCAACAAAAAAGAAACAAAATTTGTTCCAACAACATCATCAACAACAAAGAAGCAACATTCTTTGTGCCAGAACCACCAACAACACCACAAGTTCCAACAACGTCAACCCCACCAACAATAATAAAACAAACAAAATACATACAAAAAAAATGATACTGTCAACAAGGCTTTTAAACTTCTCCCAACAGATGACTTTTTTCTCATATTGTAATAAAAATTCTCGAATTATATATTCAACACTTACAAGTTCCTTAATTTTTTTTTAATAAATATGATATGGGTAAATAGTAATTAAATTAAAAAACAGATGTAAATAACATGCAAAGAAGAAGACGAGAATGAAAGAGCAATAATGAACCATACCTTAATATCAAAAAGGGGATCAAAACAGAAATTTAAGTCGAGGAAAGATATGGATAGGTTTAGATCCAAAAAGATCTTTATGAGAAGAGAAGAGAAAAGAGAGAAAAAAGGCTGTGACCCTAAAGAAGAGAGAGAAACAAATGAGAGTTGAATAAAATAAACTGCAGCTGAAGGAAGATATGAGATAATTTCTATAGATGTATTGTGTACGTAGACGTGGTGGTTTTCAATATTCATTAATTAATATTCATTAATTTCATTAATAATTTGAGGGGCACGAGGAAGACTAAGACTACTGACATTGAAAAGACAAGACAAGACTGCTCAATAAACTTATTTTTGAGATATCCAAGAAGTATTTTTTACCGCCTTTAGTAGTAAGTACTACTACTTGATATTATCTACTCGGACCAGAAGCTTCTTGCTTTAAAATTAAAAGAGATAAAAAGATTTTTAAACAGATATGTCATCTGTTGCAACATATATAAATATCTGTTTAAAAATTTGAACAACTCAGTCATCTGTTACAACAGATATAAATATCTGTTTAAAAATCCCAAGAGCTTAGTCATCTGTGAAAAAAGATGAAAATATTCATTTGATAATTAATAAAATCAGATATGTCATCTGTTACAACAGATATAAATATTTTTTTGAAAATTTCCAACAACTCAGTCATCTGTCACAACAGATGCAAATATCTATTTGATGATTAAATCAAATATGTCATCTGTTGCAACATATATGTACCTGTTTGAAAATTTTCAACAGCTTAGTCGTTTGTTGCAACAGATTTCATAGCAATTGATTTAGGTGGAACTAGGGATGAATGAATGAGCTGGCAGGGTCAACTACAAATCCAATCGAGTCTTTATAATTGCATGGCATTGGTATTGCATTCATACCGACCCGAGTCATCGATCGATCACTCTGAGTTTAAATGAGTTCTCATCAACTCAATGTTAGGATAGTGATAGTACCTAAGTTGATTTAGGTGGAACTATGGATGAATGAGTGAGTTCGCAGGGTCAACTACAAATCCAATCGAGTCTTTGCAATTGCATGGCATTGGTATTGCATTCATCCCGACCCGAGTCGTCGATCAATCACTCTGAGTTGAAATGAGTTCTCATCAACTCAATGTTAGGATAATGATAGTACCTAAGTTGATTTAGGTGGAACTAGGGATGAATGAGTGAGCTCGCAGGGTCAACTACAAATCCAATCGAGTCTTTATAATTGCACGGCATTGGTATTGCGTTCATCCCGACCCGAGTCGTCGATCGATCACTCTGAGTTTAAATGAGTTCTTATCAACTCAATGTTAGGATAGTGATAGTACCTAAGTTGATTTAGGTGGAACTATGGATGAATGAGTGAGTTCGCAGGGTCAACTACAAATCCAATCGAGTCTTTGCAATTGCATGGCATTGGTATTGCATTCATCCCGACCCGAGTCGTCGATCAATCACTCTGAGTTGAAATGAGTTCTCATCAACTCAATGTTAGGATAGTGATAGTACCTAAGTTGATTTAGGTGGAACTAGGGATGAATGAGTGAGCTCACAGGGTCAACTACAAATCCAATCGAGTCTTTGCAATTGCATGGCGTTGGTATTGCATTTATCCCGACCCGAGTCGTCGATCGATCACTCTGAGTTGAAATGAGTTCTCATCAACTCAATGTTAGGATAGTGATAGTACCTAAGTTGATTTAGGTGGAACTAGGGATGAATAAATGAACTCGCAGGGTCAACTACAAATCCAATCGAGTCTTTTCAATTGTATGGCGCTGGTATTGCGTTCATCCCGACCCGAGTCATCGATCGATCATTCTGAGTAGAAATGAGTTCTCATCAACTCAATGTTTTAAAAACTATATCTTTTAAATTTTTTTAAAATTAATTAAGATCAATTCAGACGAAATTAGCAATTTCAAAACTTGTCATTCTTTTCCAAAATTACAAATCAACCCATACAAATCATCCATTTGCGCGAAAAACTTTTCATTTTAAATCTTAAGTTCTTGCTCTTCTCTCTCTCTCTCTCTCTCGGAGTGTCCTCTCTCTCTCAACAATACAAATAATACAAACAACAACTACTCAACATATTGCTCAACCCTTCAAAATAGGTCAATTTTCTTCCCATTTACGACTACATATAGTTGTTTTTTTCGACTTCAATCCCGCTAGTATCCATTTTTTCTCTATCTTCGCATGTAACAAAGTTCGAGAAGAGTTCTACATTTGTTTTTTATTCTAAAAAATAGGGTTTTTTAGTTAATGATAAAAAAAAAGACTTTTAGTTGTATTATCTTCGAGAATGGGTTAACAATTTTGAGTTTTGATGCTAAAAAAGTAGGAAGCACCCGAGAAAACCCTTTGTTTTCTCTCAGTATTTTGTTGACTGTCGTAGTATTGTTGGATGGTGTTTGTGGTGTTGTTGGTGGCTATTGTTGGTGGTGTTGGTATTTTTGTTTTTTGGCGGTAGTCTCGGTGGTCTTGGTGTTGGTATTGGTGGCATTGGTGGTGGTCTTGGTGGCATTGGTCGTGACATTGGTTGTGGTGGTGGTGGTCCATCTGTTGCAACAGGTGGAAGATCTGTTGGGAGATATTAAATAGGTCCTCAAACAGATTCCCCATCTGTTCCAACTAATGGGTTATCCGTTGGAGTATTTTCTTGTAATGTGGCAAAGAATAATTTATTGAAATTTCTCCACCTGTTGCAACAGGTGGAATATCTGTGGGGAGATATTAAATAGGTCTTCAAACAGATTCGGGTTCCCAATCTGTTCCAACTGATGGGTTGTCCGTTGGAGTATTTTTTTTGGTTATGTGGTAAGAATAATTTATTGAAATTTGTCTCACCTTTTTTAAAAAAATTATGCAGACATCAAATGCAATGTATTTTTTTGTTTTTCTTTTGTTTGTAGTTAAAAGATGTCTCCCAAAAGAAAAAAACAGAAAGTGGAGAAAGTGGATCAACTTCCGATCACCAAACAAAAAAGGCTAGAGTACAGATAGATTCGGAGGAACTTCCAGAACAATCTCAGTCAGGGCAAAATGAAGCCGAGGAAAGTGATAACTCCTTCTCACCAATGGGGTGTGAAATAATATCAAAATTCCAGCATGATTCTGTCAAAACCATTAGTATTGACAAGTTTCGAGTTGGGATGCAGATGAATATCCCTAATGCAGTATTTGGTGATATTGTACTTAAATGTCAGTTGGGGAAACCTTTTGACGAACTTAGGAGTATTATGAAGAAGGAAAACATAGATGGACTTTTTAAGAAGAGATGCTTTGCACACTATCTTGAGTTATCTGGGCCCCGCCCTCTCCGTTTCCCAATGATCATGGTATATGGCCTTCTCAAGCACAGGATCATGTATGCGGGGGATGGTGGAGGTCCGAAGGAGGGCAGAAATAAGATGGATGAAGTCTGGATCAACTACTATGACATGCCTGTTTGTTTTGGATTGAAAGAGTTTGCCATTGTGACGGGCTTGAGATGCGATCGTCCAGAAGAACCTACCATCAAGAAAATACCCCACAAAGGGTCCAACAAACGCAAGGTAAAAAAAGATGGGTTGTTGGGCATTGTTGGACCTAGCTACAAAGTGAAGGATTTGATAACGGATCTCAAGAATAAAGACATACCAAAGCACTACAGGGAGAAATTGTGCTTAGTTTAGTTTGTCCATTCTGTTTTATTGGCAAGAGACGTCAAGAAAGTCATAGAACGTGATTTGTTGGCACTTGCTGATGATTTTAGGAGATTCACCGATTATCCTTGGGGCTACGATAGCTACTACTTGACTGTCAAATATTTACTGAAAGAGCTAAAGCCAAAGACGACCACCTTATATGGCTTTCCTTGGGCTTTCATGGTAAAATTGATCACTATTTTTACTCATTCATTAATTTATATTGAATATACTTGTGACTTTTTTCTTTCTTGCTTCCTGTTTACAATTTTTAGGCTTGGGCATGTGAAGACATTCCTTCCCTCCGAAAGCATTTCACGGATTACCCGGATAAGGTTTCTCATCCAAGGATCCTTAGGTGGTTGGCTGCAGTAGAGAGCAGCAAAAAAAATATTAACGAGGCTGATATCTTTAACCCTATGGATGATGCAGTACGTCTTCTTTCAAATAAAATAATTTGCCTCAAAGATAGATATGGAAATAGATGTTCCATCTGTTGCAAGAGATTTCCCGTCAACTGCAACTGGTGCAATAGGTAATCTGTTGCAACAGACGATCCATATTTTGCAACAGATTAACCATATGTTGTTCTGTTCTCTGAACCCTACTCAATAGATTACCCATCTACTGTAAATTATGCAACAGATGGGTATTCTGATGCAACATATTATCAATCTGTTTCAACATACAGATCAGCTGTTGCGGTAGCTAGATCGTCTGTTGCATAAGTTGGCTGTGTTAACATAACCCGAGCCCCATATAACTCAACTGACTACAAATTATTATTATATGATTTAAATTCCTCCTGTCATTTTTTATAGGTTGTGCATCCTTGGATCTTGCCTACCATTGATGAGTTGGGGATGACTTCTTTTCTTATTCTGAGTCTTGTTGATATAAAAGAAGACCCAACGGTGGAGTTAATAAAGAAGGAATTGGATGGAGCAACATCCATAAGAAGAGCAGTTAGGCAAGGTCAGTCTAATGTTGAAGCTCTTCACGACCTAACTCAAACTACAACAGATCCGGGTGCTTCTTCTGGGGGTGTTACTGGTGGAGTTGTTTGTGATGGTGGCAGCCATCCTGCTTTTGCTTCTGCTGCCAGTCGTGATTATGAGCATGTTGGCGCTCAACAAAAAATAAATATGTTTGAAAACACCTCTTGCACAGGTCCTCCCTCTCACCCCTACACCGGTCCCTCCCACCCTTACAGTGGTCTCTCTCACCCCTCCCCACCCTCATGTTCTTATTGCAAATGCAAAGTGTGCAAGGACAGAGAGGATAAAATCCTCGACAAGCTAGAGGCTATTACTGAAGCTGCTGAGGAGTTGAAATCCAGGAGGGGTGTCATACCATCCAACGAGGTGAGAGAGCCATGCACTCCTACAGTGGAGGTTAGGAGGAAGAGAATAAAAATTAGACAAATTCTCTCCGTTCTGAAATCAACAAAAAATATAACTCCCCCCGCTCCAATAGTTGTTGAAGTTTAGGGGCCGCCGAAGAAGGTGGACATATTTGCGGTGCTTGGCAAGGAGAAGAAGAAGGAACTGGAAGAATTCATCAAGATGAAGGTTCAAAAAGAATACACCATGCATTCATTTGCCGCCAAAGACTTCTTGAATATGACAAATATATGTGTGTGGTACGAGGACAAGGTAAGTTTACTTTTGCTAACCTACCCTTCCAATCTACTCCATGAAGAAGAATCTACGCAGCAGATGTGTAATCTGTTGCAACATCTTGGTATTCTGTTGCAACATAATACACATCTGTTGCATAAGTTACGTTAGCTGGGTAATCTACGAACTGATTCAGAGAACCCTCTGCATCAGATTCTTTCCACTATGTTTTTATTCTTTACAATTACTAACCTATTTAAAAATTATCTTCTTATACCACAGTATGTTGATGAAATTTTCTGCCTCATGAGGGGTAGGCAATTAGCGTACCCAGATGCTTATGATGCTGCTGATAGAATAATGGACCTCAACTTCTACAATAATTTCAAAGATAGGTACGCTGATCTTCGTAATCTAGTTGATTTCGGTGGCCTGGGATTTGATCAGTTAGTTTCTACGTTCCAATGGGATGAAAAAACGATTAAATATGTTAGAGGGAAGAGGCCATATCCACACGGCAAGAGCTGGACCAAGGCAAAGAAAATCCTTGCAGTCATGAACGTGGATATCACCCATTTTCTCACTGTTGAGATACTACTATACGAGGGAAAGATTAAGGTTTATGACTACAACTTACTTGTATTCAGCGAGAAGACATTTTTAACCCACATGCAGCCACTCTTGAAGTTGTTGCCCAAGTTGTTGACGCAGAGTAAGCTGATGGATCATTTGCCGGCTGAAGTCTTGGCGAAGGAATCATAGGTTTTTGAAGGTCAAAATAAGAACATCCAGCTCCCAAAAAATACAATCGGTGCAGCGTGCGGGCCGTACTCGCTTGCATACATGGAGTGTTTGCTATCCGGCACACAAATTACCGGTGTATGCGACACCGTTGTAGGAAAGATGCAATGGGTCTGGGCATATGGGGTACTAACTAAATGGTTGGAGCCCATGTATAAAAAAGAACATGTACAAAGACAGAGACGAACACGATAACAAATTTTCATTTCAAACCAATTCACTATACATATAGGGGCAATAATTTTTATGTCTAGCAAAGTTGAATTTTTATAATGCAATAGATTTTATATCTGTCGTAATAGATATAGTACCTGTTGTGACAGATTGATTATCTGTTGGAATAGGTTGGTCATCTGTTTCGTTATGCAGATGTTCCCCGTCTATCTGTCGCGACAGATTTACGATTTGTTGCAACATATAACTTATCTGTTGCAACTGATCATTAATCTGTTGGAGAAAATCAAAAAATTAGGAAGACCTGTTATATAATTTCCTGCAGATGACCTACGTGTTGCATCTCATGTTGCAACATATGTCTAAATCTGTCTGATAAGATATGTCGTCTGTTGCAGCGGATGTATTATCTGTTGCGATATTTGAATCTAGTACTCCATTTCAATTAACATATTCAAAAATCAGAATTAATTATATTCATAGACAGAATAAAATAAATCGAAGCCTTCGGAAATTACATGAAATAAAATAACTCAACAAATAAATGAAATGTAAAAAAATTATTATGAGTACAAACGATCTACTCTACAAATAAATCAACAAGTTAAACCAAGGAGGATAGGTTATTACATTGACAGACTCGAGCTATAAATATCTAATCAATATGGACAAGTTGTTCTTCATCCAGCGCTAAGGAATTCGGCTTTGGTCGTCGTGGATCTTTAACGTCTGTTGCGTACGGCTTCTGAGCTTTCGCTTCTCTATATTTCCATAAAAGAGCAGCATATCTTTTGCGGAGTAATCCGGCATCAACTCCATCATTTGGTACTTGTAATCCATCGCTCAAATACTCGGTATAGGCGACAACAAAAGGACCGCAATCCCTGCATTATAAAAAAATAGATAATTCATATCTTGCAGTTCATGCAAGCGTTGTGAAATTTGTGAAATGAAACTAAATCATGACACTTAAACTTACAGGGTACCAATGGTTTGTTGAGCAATTCCGTCAACATATTGTACATCAAATGGATTAGCCATTTTATCCCGGTATGCTTCAATCGTCGACCAATCAGTACGGACCTTTTGATCTAAAAAACCACTCATATCAAGGTAAGTAGGCAATATTTTGGCCAGCTTTTGTATCTCAGACGACGGCCCGGAACGTCTCCTTCGCGACATCGAGTCATAAACTCGGATACGCCTCTCTTTTAGAACGACAACAGCCAACACCCAATGGAATTCATCACTATAATTGATTGGGATGTACACTTCGTCGATCAAATACCAAGGTAAGCCAGCCGGAATGCTAAAACCTTTGATGATGTTAATTAAGCATTCCTCATTTCGGAAAACTTCCGTCTTCTGTTGACAATTCCTATCGTAGGCATTATTGATGTAAACTTTGTACAAACAATTGTCTGTTGTGTATCTGTATTGTTCTTGTGTTTGCAACTTGGCCTTCTTTCGGAGGTAGTAAAAAATAACATCGATGTGCTGCACATATTATCAAACATTTTGGATTACGTGACGAAAAAATCAATATGCAGATGTAATTAAATAAAGTATTAATTAATAGTAATATGTATATCCTTTAAACCTCACCATTCCAGCAAGTTTGGGGCTGTGACATCAAATAGAACCAATTCTTCATTCCGGGATGTGCAACAACAAAGTCGAATATATCAAAACTAAAACTCGATTCATTCACTTTGTAGCGCTCGACATTTTGTTTTCTACATGATGATTTATATGTGTTAATGCCAGGTTCTTACAACAAGAATTGTATAAACTAATATGCATAAATTTGATTTATGTACCTGCCGGTATGATGCTTTAACAGCCCATCGACAATCCATTCTGAATAGTCGTTGATCAACTGTATTAGTTTTTTTGGAGCCTATTCCAAGATGTTGAGCCCTTCAAACGAGTAATTCTCCCGTTCTCCCAAACTGACAGGCTCCACTTTTTCTTCATCTTTGGAAGCAGTTGATGGATTATCAACTGTCATATTATACTCTTCGGCAGTAGCTGTGACATCCACCTGGAAAGCCAGAATTGTCAATGCTAAGTAGAGATATACAACAGATTTTCCATCTGTTGCAACAGATGATTCTTATGTTGCATTAGATGGATTATCTGTTGGGATAAATTCGAACAGTTAAATCAGAGCAATACGATAATTTTGAACATATGACCCATCTATTGCAACATAAGACTCATCTGTTGAAATAAATAACGAATCTGATGCAACAGGTTAGACAACAGTTGCAACAGATGTATACATATGTTTGATAATTTTCAGCAGATGTATCATCTGTTGAAACAGATATGTGCTTGTTTGTTTTTTGGAACAGATGATGTACATTCATCTTCTTCAGCTCATGCTGCTCTTCTGTGGCCCTTGCACACAGAACATCGGTGCAAGACAAAGACAGAGGTGTTGCAATCTTGCTTTTTTATGATTGATGATGCCTTGGAAGTGTCTTTCCTTCTCCTCTTAGCCGCCTTGATCTCTAGTGGAGTGTCTGGATATGAAATCCCCTTTGATGGAATGACACCCCTCTTGAATGTCATTTCCTTTACAAAAGCAGTTAGTGCATTAATAACATTAATCACTCCATCGTGTTTCGCCTTGCAGTCTTGACATTTGCATGAAGAACATTCGCTAGATGCGGCAAAATCTGTACAACCATTATGATCATAATCATAATGGCTTATTGTTTCAAAAACTGTAAGAGGAGCATCATTAGCCCCACCCTCCAAAATTGTTTTTCTTGTGATGGCTGTTACTCTAAACAATTCCATTTTTATTCCATCAACGACCTTAGGGTCCGATAAAGTTTGCACAAACCGTAAAGTAAGAAAAAATGGCATCTTCAACTCTCGGTTGGTCGGAACAAGCCACGGATGGACAATCTAAAATAAATCGGTACATAATTAAGAATGATGATGAAATCATTTAATCATTAATTAAAATAAAAACTTGATTAGAATTGGACTTACTGCTTCCTTGGGGGGATTGAAAAGATCAAGAAATTTTGCATTTTTATCGGTTTTGGCCGACAACCATCTCAGAATTCTTGGACAGGAAACTTCTTCCTGGTAGTTCACTTGTTGTCTCAAATAAGGAATGACTTCAAATTCCCAAGCCTATAACATAATGCCAATAAATCAAAAGCATTATTGAATAAAAAAATGATGAATCATATCATGATAAAAGAAATATTTACCATGAAGGTCCATGGAAAACCATATAAGTTGACTGTTTTTGGCATTAACGGAGTCAACAAATATTCGACAGTCATTTTGAAGCTTTCATAACCCCAAGGATAGCTGTTAAATGCCTCAAGATCCTCGGAGAGATTTATTAAACTGAGGCTTATGTTGTTGTTAACGTCTCTCGCCCAAAGAACATTATGTACAAACCAAACCAAGCACAATGATTGCTTGTGCTTTTTTGAAAGTCCTTTAACTTTCAACGCTTCAACCAGATTTTTGTTTTTGAAGCTTGGACCAACAATGGACACCAGGTCATCACGATCACTCGACTTGCCTTTTCCTTTTTTGGGTGTGTGGGGTGTTTTTTTTGGGTCAGAATAGGTATAACTTGAGAAGGAGAAGGAGGATAACATTTTAGTCCGGTAACTATGGTAAACTCTTCCCAACCAAAACAAACAGGCATGCCACAGTAATTTATCCACACCTCATCCACCTTATATTTGTTTTCATACATAAACCTGCGCTTGAGAAGATCATATACCATTTTCATCTGGAAACGAGCATTGTTGTCCTCCGGCAAATCAAGATATTTCCCAAAGCAGCTTTCCCTGAAATAAGAATCCAATTTTTGTTCTCGAACTATTTTTCTGAAGGCGTCGAAAGATTTTCCCATGACTGACTTAACCACGAGATCACCCGTTAAATCTGTGGTACCATCACACTGCATTTTCACAGGGTAACGATCAATGCTGAAGGTTTTGACCAAATCTTCGACAGAAGGGCTATTAGCATTTGGATCATCTCTTTTGAAAGATTCCTCCTCCCCGTGTTCATTATCTTCTGCTCCTGATTGATATAACGCTTGTAGAGCAAGCTCATAGAGTGGTGGATGTAGCTGAGCTGCTGCACTTGTTCCTTTACTTGGACTTGATTCGATTTCTTTTATTTTGGGAGTCATGTTATCTTAAATTCACAGGAACATAACACACTACAAAAAATAGATTTAATTGCGGAGTTTTTTTTGCGGGGGTTATTTTAAGCCCCGTAAAATTATATGAATTGCGGGGGTTACAAATTTGCCGCTAAAATTTATATATTTGCGGGGGTTTTTAGCCCCCGATATCCATCGAATATATTTGCGGGGTTTTTTAACTCTCGATATTCATCGAATATAATTACGGGGGTTAAAACCCCCTGTATCCATCACAATTTTTAATTATTTTTATTTTTCTGTATTTTTACAAAAAGCGACAGATAGACGGACAATGTCACTTTTGTAAAAAAATAAATAAAAATTAACTTAATAAAAATGACGTTGTTCGTTGATATTTGATATTTTTAATTTACTATTAAATATATAATTTTTATATTTTAAAAAATTAAATGTATTCAATTATATATTGAATACATTGATATCATATGATCGATTGATCAAGGTAAGAATATACTAAATCTGTATATCCAAATATTTTGAATAATACGTTTAAATCGTATGATCGAGGTAATTTTATTGACATAATTTATTTATAATTAATTTTAAAAAGTAATTTTATTTATTTTTTAATATTGATTTTATATAGTTGCTAAATTTATTAAATATCAACCTAATTCAATTTAATTTTTCTAATTTATTTAAATTCTAGCCATTTTGATACTCAATTTGTGTCAATTGAGTTTAATTTGACTCAATCTAAATCCTCAATTCAATCATTTTTTAACCCAATTTCTAATACTAATTTGACTCATCCTCTCAATTCTAATCTTAAACGTTCATCATATTTGATCAACGGTCAATATCAAATTAATTTTCACTATTTTTTGAAATTTGACAACTTTAGACTATTTTTCTTGAACAGGGGGTCTATTGAAAACAACCTATTTACCTTAGCGGTAAGGTTTGCGTACACTATCCCCTCCACAGACCCCAATTTATAGGACTAAATCGGGTTAGTTATTGTATTAATTTTCTCGAAATCACATAGAGAAAACAATCAAAAGATGTCACCTTGATTGATTTTTTTTAATTATTATTATTATTATTATTATGCTTAATTTATTTCAAATTTCTTATCGATAATTTTTTATAATATTTTTTATGTGACATACGTAATTTATTTGAAAGAATAATAATTTTGTAATATATTTTAATTTATTATTACTGTGAATTTATTATTATATTTAAATAGCAGCGTTGGTATATTTGTAATAACTTTTATTTTTTTTCCAAACTATCCTCGGTATTAAGTTCATGAAGTAGCAGTTTATACATATAAAACTCTGAAGTAAACTCTTAACACTGAACAATAATAATTGTACAATGTATGCTCATTTTGACTGTTGACACTCCATTTTAATCTCCCGATGCTCCTCTTAGGCTGCTATTTTATTAAAAATTATTAATTTTTAATATTAATATTTTTTTACGTGTTATTTTGATATCAAATAAATAATGATGTGTCACATCCATGATTTTAAAATATATATATAAAAATTATTTTATTATTTTTTATGATTTATCAATTCAAATATAATATTTTATTAATTTATTATTGTTGATTTTAAACTAATATATTGTGTGTTATATTTTTTATTTACTTGCTTTATTCATAACTGATATAAGAATGATTATATTATTTTTCTTACATTATTGTTATATTTATGAATCCGCAGCCTAAATCAATTTGATAAAGCTTCAATTTTGGATCATTTTTTAAATTCTTTTAAGTTTATCCGTGGATCAAATTTGATCCAACGACTAAAATCCCAACATCATTTCCTCTTCTTTTAAACAAGACAACAAACCCTAACTCCATTTTTTTCTAAAAAACAACTACACTTCCACGACCCTCTCTCCTCTCTCACCAAAAAATAATCCAGCGCCGTCCTCCCTTTTACTTAAATATATGTCCCGAAAAACTCCATTGTTGTCGCCGATGATCGCAGCTACTGGCGGGCAGGCACCGCGCCGCCACCAACTCTTCCAAGCTTTTTTGTTTCTTCGTTGAAATGGATGCTACCGCCACAGATATTTTGTTTCTTTTATTTGATTGAATATGATGGCCAGTTGGTCGTATTGCTCGTTACTTGAAGAAGGGTCTCTTTGCTCAACTTGTTGAATCTGGTGCTCCTATTTATCTCGCTACTGTTCTTGAATCCTTGCTGCTGAGGTACTAAAAACACAAACTAAAAATCCCATTTGATTTTCTTCTCAGATCTGTAATTTTTTTTTTTTAAAATTGTGTGTAATAGATATTGGAGTTGGCTGAAAATGCATCGAGCGACAATTAAAAATCAAGGATTATTCCAAGGCATTCGATGTTGGCATTAAAGATTGATGAAGAGCTGGGGAAGTTGTTGGCTAGTGCTGCTATTGCAAGTGGAGGTGTTCTAACGATGATTATTCCAAGGCATCTATGTTGGCAATAAGGAATGATGAAGTGCTAGGAAAGTTGTTAGTGGGTGTTACTATTGCAAGTGGAGGTGTTCTGCCAAACTTATCATTGGCTGTCAACTTTTTTGATGTGTAATTATTGATATTAGACTATTTTAATTTTTAATATTAGGATGAAGATGCTATTGAAGATGCTAATGTTGAGTTTAATTTTGAAATTAATTTTGAAATTTAATGTTCAATGTATTTTTGAAATCCATATAAATTACAATGTTTAATTTGTTATTTTGTGTTTATGATATATGAATTAAATAAATATTAATTGTAGATTTTTTCCCAAAATAATTAAATTTATGCTAAAATTAGAATTTATAATTTTGTATGGATTTTGTAGCGTTAGACACGCTTTAAGCTAGAAAGAGTTAAAGTGAAATAATCCTTGATGGTCGAAAGACGCCTGGATTTACCATAGAATACAATTCTCTATAAGCACATGCATGTCTGAATTCCGCATAACTCATAGCCAATAGAGACGTATAACTCATAAGGTGGACATAACCCCAACTCTCAATTCTCATTGGTTAAACATCTTACTGAACATTCTTCCGTTTTTACTCTACTATTTTGTTACATTATTGCACGCTACAAAATCCCCCCTTTTACGAGACTTGCACCAAAAGTCTAATAATCTTTGCTTACTTAGTGACCGGCTATTCTCTGTGGGATCGATACCCAACCCAGTTGGGTTATATATTTGACAACGACCGCTTACACTCTTACGAGAGCTGTAGTTTGAGCGTTAAACCCCCGCAAACTGCAAAATTACCCCTCGCAATTTGATCCCTTTTTTGTAGTGACATAGATTATAATTGATTAATGCATAACAGTAATATAACAGTTCCAACAGACAACTAATCTGTTTCACCAGGTATGTTATCTGTTGCAACATATAACCGACCTGTTGCAACGGATGAGTAATACGTGGGAACCATAAAAACAACACTATCTGTTGCACCTGGTATTTTATCTGATGCAACACATAACTGACCTGTTGCAACGGATGAGTAATCCGTTGGAAACAATAAAAATAGATCACTAATCTGTTGCACCAGGTATTTTATCTGTTGCAACATATAACCGACCTGTTGCAACGGATGAGTAAATCGTTGGAAAAAATAAAAACATATCACTAATCTGTTGGACCAGGTATGTTAGCTGTTGCAACAGATAACCGACCTGTATGAGTAAATCGTTGGAAAAAATAAAAACAGTCCTAATCTGTTGTAAAATGAAGAGTAAACCATTGGAAAGAATAAAAATAAATCACTAATCAGTTATCTGTTGGATCAATATTGTTTAGATTTCTTCCAAACAGAAGAGTCGTCTGTCGCAACAGATGAATGATCTGTTAGATTGTTAACCTGTTGCATCAGATTTTCAAAGTTGCATCAAATTTTTAATCTGTTGTATCAGATTTTAAAATGAAGAGTAAACCATTGGAAAGAATAAAAACAGATCACTAATCAGTTATCTGTTGGATCAATATTGTTTAGATTTCTTCCAAACAGAAGAGTCGTTTGTCGCAACAGATGAATGATCTGTTAGATTGTTCACCTGTTGCATCAAATTTTCATAGTTGCATCAGATTTTTAATCTGTTGCATCAGATTTTCATTTGTTGCATCATATGTTTCATCTATTACATCAGATGTTTCAACTGTTGCAATACCATTTCTACCAAGACAAACAACAAATCAAGCAGCAACACCAACATATCACACACACACATACACACTAAGAACATCAACTGTGACAAAAAATCACCAACAAATTCGAATCAACAGTATGACAACGAGAAGAAGAAATGCAGAAATGCCAGAAATTAGGGTTTTATTTAGTCCACATTTCAATACCAGAAGAGTAGTTGGCTGAAGTTCCTCTGTTTCTTCGTAATTTTTTACCTGTGAAAAAGAAAATGGGAGGACGAAGAACTCGAAGTTGTTGTCGCCGGAGAAGTTGCAATACCATTTCTACCAAGACAAACAACAAATCAAGCAGCAACACCAACATATCACACACACACATACACACTAAGAACATCAACTGTGACAAAAAATCACCAACAAATTCGAATCAACAGTATGACAACGAGAAGAAGAAATGCAGAAATGCCAGAAATTAGGGTTTTATTTAGTCCACATTTCAATACCAGAAGAGTAGTTGGCTGAAGTTCCTCTGTTTCTTCGTAATTTTTTACCTGTGAAAAAGAAAATGGGAGGACGAAGAACTCGAAGTTGTTGTCGCCGGAGAAGTATTCACGTCGATTGACGGTTGAAAGTAGAAAAGGAACTCGCCCGACTATTTGTCGCCGGAGGTTGAAGGGAGAAATTTTGCAGAACTGTTAGTTGGGAGAAGCTGGAGAGAGAGAGCGGTTGATTAGGATTGAAGAGGGGTGTGGGTTGGGTTGATTTGTATTTTTGAAAAGATTTCCTTCATTCAAGACTTAAAAAACACATTTCCTTCAATTTTCTCCAGATATTACATAAGTGTGTATGAGTTATTTATTAAAAAACAATTGATAACCATCAAGTGTTAAAACAATATTTTAAGGTATTCGAATTAATTTTATAAATAAGTAATTACGTATACTTTAAAAAAATGTTGAAATGAATAATAAATAGTTATAATATATTTTTTTTACCCCTTCTTTGTATTTTTTCTATCTTTTTTTTTTTTGCTTTTTTGGTTATTTAAATTCGCGACTTTAAGATTGAAGATGAGGATACTTACTATCCGAACAATCTTTTTTTTATTCAATTATTGTATTTAGTAATAATGTATGATAATTATTTTTTGGATTAAATGATTGAAATATTAATTATAAAAAGTATCGTATATTATAAAAAAATAAGTTAGGATGACCAATTTATGATGATACTTATTAATTAATTTGATCAACTTATCAGCTTAACCACATACAATGACCAATTCATTTCCAGATCAGTTGAGTCGAGCAACTTTTTGTACTTAAATAGGGCGAGCACTTTGATAGTGAGTTTTCGTTATCATAAGAGGATTTATGTTCAATATTCTTTTGGCGCCGAAAGGTAGAGTGGTGATCGTTTCGCCTCATAAATTACAACCGTAAATGTCATTTTCATAACAACGTAAGAACACACACTTATCCAAATCAAATCTCCTATTTGCAAATATTCAATTTGGATTCAACACTCACAGATTCTTCACGAGTTTCCCTCCAATATTTCAACGGTCATACCCCACACTTTGATCATCTGTGGGCCTTTTTAACATTTAATTGCCCCAGTCCAATTTTTCCATTAAGAAAATAGAAATATTGGCATAAAATCTTACTTTAACTATCATTTTCCGTAAACTTTGGCATTTTGATTGAGTTGAAATTTTTTTGGTGGGGTACCTGTACCTTTAGGATTTGTACAAGAACATGCTTGTATTAGTTATACTTGCATAGGTAATGTATATATTATTTCTTATACATTATTTGGTTTGATGTATAAGAAATAATACATCTTACATAATTTTCATAAAAGAAATATTTGTTTACAAAAATATCCTTTTTTAATTTTATATATTTTTTTACAATAAAATTCTGTTGTCATCTCAAACATAATTAATATTGTTGAACTAGTATATAAATGTTTAGGATTAATTGCAAGACCTTCATCTTTGCGCAGAAATGTTACGCCGACGGATTAACATAGTCGAAAAAAATTAAAATACAAGACGTAAAATTAAGAAATCGACTCATTTTTTTTAAAGACCCTCGAAACAGAGTAAAAATATGTTATAGTTATTTAAATCAATTATTCATTGTTGTAAATTAAAATAGTGGGAAAAGAAATTGTGAAGTGTTTTGAAAAGATTCACTATTGCAAGTTAAAATGGCGGAAAAAGAAATGGTGAAATATTTTGAGAGAAAAATTGAGGGGTATTAAGGTTATTTAATAAGTTAATGCATGTGTTTAAAGTCTTTGTATTACTAATAAATAGGAAATGAAGTGTATTACCAATACACAATAAAGTGTATAATTAATGCTTGCATTAGTTATACATAGACAAAAAAACGTATCAAACAAGGTACTAGTAGTACACATTAACTAATGCATGCATTCTATTTTACAATACACTCTACCAAACGACCCCTTAATGTGAATTGAAATCCTCTATTGTGTTGAACTAAACTTGCATTATATTATTAAGGATCACTTTGGTCATTTAGGCAAATAACATTTAATCTATCACAACTAGTTTAGTTTCAGGTTTAGTCCACACTAGGTTGAATATATAAATATTGAGACTGGTTACTTAGGTGGTATTCTCAGATGGAATTCCTCCTTTGAAGTCAATAGTTCTGATTGTGGGGATTTCACTTTTATATTCAGTATTTCCTGGGCAGCTTGAGTCATTTTAAAGGAAAAATAAGACCATTTTCTCCTTGGATATTTCTTTCTTTCCTTAAGACTATATACCCCGTTTGGCCAGGTAAGTAATAATATTTTGGAGTTTGAGTTGGAGTTAAAGTTGAAGTTGGTGTTGGTGTGGTGTTTGACCATGAATATAAATTGAACTTATTTTTAAAATTTTATGAAAGAAATAAGAGTGAAAAAAGTGAAAACGAATAATTTTTGTTTTCGCTCTTTCAAAAATAATTTTCACTAAAGTGAAATAATTCTTATTGATAAACACTAATATTTTGATTTTTTTCACTAAAGTAGAATAATTTTTCGAAAAAAGTAAAAAAATTCTGATGATTAAACACCTACTAAATCTTGAAACAACTCTTGTCATTTGATGTCTTTTAACAGGAAAAAGTACAATTTGATTTGGTCAACTTGTGAAATTTGAACTTGTTAGTTGAAGTTGAATCACATCCAAATTAAGGTCCCTAGCTAACAAAAAAATTTAGACAACCAAAGTACTTTCTCCATATAATAATAGTGGACGATGTTGCTAGAGGACTCTCCAACAATGTTGCCGTACCTTTGTCGGATCATCCAAAATATATCACTTTTGAAGTATCTGACACGCATCGTCGACATTTTCGAAAAGTATGAGCAACATAGATAGTGGATACCTTAAAGGATGTTTGGACTAATAAGCTATGTTTGCAGAAATAACCAAGAATGAGAAAGATCTATATTTTTCATCTTTAATTACTAGCAATCAGCAATATGTACAAAGCTAAGCTGAGTAGTATAGCTACTGGTTCGCCTGTGCATTTATTAAAAAGACAAAGAGCGCATGGGAAATCTCTGTTACAATTGTGTTTTTTTAGCCAAACAATGTGCTGCCATTTCTTGCTTTTTCTGTCACACATTGCTTCTTATATTTGTGGGACATTAGTAATTCTGAGTACGACACAAATCTGCTGCACATCTCAAAACTTAGCTAAAACAAGCAATATAAGTTCACTGAGTCAAAGTTAGGCTAAGATGAAAATGACTTTGTAGAAGTAATTAAATAGGTTTCTTAAGTGATATTTGAGTGAGTTGAACTAATAAATTTTGAGTACGAATCACCAAATAATAAATCAAGAATAGATTGGTTTGAGGTATGGGTGTCAAACGGGCCGGGCCGGGCCAACCCGGAACCGGCCCTTTCATTTTAACTAGGTTGAGGGCCGGTTTTGACGCTAACCGGGCTGGGCCGGTTTTGACGCTAACCGGGCTGGGCCGGGCCAAATAGTAAAAAAATTAAAACCCACCCTAACCCGGCCCACTTAACCCAACCCGGTCAAACCCACCAAAATCCGGTCAAACCCGGTTAAAAACCGGTCAAACCCGTTTAAAAAATAAATAAAAAATCCAATATACATTATATTCATTCCAATATACACTATATACACTCCAATATACAATATATATTTTTTAAAAAATATATAAATAATTACACATATATACGTATCATTCAATATATAATTATATATGACTATACGTACTACTTTAAATAAAACATATACTATAATAGTATAATATATATATACACTACAATATATATATATATATATATATATATATATATAAATATATATATATATATATTTATATACTAATTTATAAAACATATATACACATGTATACGTTAAATATATACTACTTTAGAAGATATATACACATATATATGCACCATTCAATATATATGTACTACTTTAAATAAAATATATACTACAATATACATATATATATACAACAATATGTATATATATATAGTTACATACTAATTTATAAAACATTTACACATTGTATACGTTAAATATATACGTCTATATAAGATATATACACATATATACGCACCATTCAATATATATGTACTACTTTAAATAAAATATATATTATAATATATATATATATATATATATATATATATACTACAATATGTATATGTATATATAGTTATATACTAATTTGTAAAACATATACACTTGCATACGTTAAATATATACGTCTATAGAAGATATATACGCACCATTCAATATATATGTACTACTTTAAATAAAATATATACTACAATACATATATATATATATACTACAATATTTATATATATATATATATATAGTTATATACTAATTTATAAACCATATACATAACGTATACATTAAATATACTCATCTATAGAAGATATATACACACATATATATATATATACCATTCAATATATTCACTACTTTAAATAAAACATACACTACAATATATATATATATATATATAGATATATAGTTATATACTAATTTATAAAACATATACACATCTATACGTTAAATATACACTACTTTAGTAGATATATGCACACACACACACACACACACACATATATATATATATATACCATTCAATATATATATTACTTTAAATAAAACATATACTATATATATATGTATACCATTCAATATATACACTACTTTAAATAAAAGTATAAAACATATGCTACTTAATATAATAAATTAATAATACTTGATAGTAAATTAATAATGTATTAAAACTAAGTTTTTAATTTCAGTTTGTGAAGTTCTGAATTTTCCAAAAAAAAAAAAAAAAAAAACCTTAACTGGGCCGGGCCGGTGAACCGACGGGCCCAAACCGGGTTGGGTACGGGCCGGGTTAACCGGGCCCAAATAAAAAACCCAACCGGACCGGGACCCGGACCCCTAAAGCCCTTGGGCTTACCGGGTTGGGTCAAACCGGGCCGATTTTAACCGGCCCGTTTGACACCCTTAGTTTGAGGGCCTATGGTAGTACATGTTTATTTTTTGGGTACAAAAATCTTTATGTTTCAAATCAAACTTCAATACTAAGTTCAAGAACAACTTTCAAGAACTACAATGAAGTTCCAACTTCAAACACAAGTTCAAATGAACTATCAAAATGAAGTCTTTATCAACTTTAAGAAAGAAGATGAAGTAGAAAATTGTAGAATCAAGTCCATTGAATGCACGGTGTGTCCTTAAGAAATTTATTCCCTATAAGTACCTGAGGTTATGGAATCTTTCCTCTCAGAATAAAATGATTCTCTTTCTGAAAATAGCGGTATCTCAATTTTTCAGAAACTTCGAACACACTCAACATTTGATGATCACACGAAAGTTTTTAAAAGAAGAAGACGATTGTTTTTCTACCAAAAATAATTGTCCCTACCTGAGAAAAAATTCAAGTATTTATAATCATCAAGGTGTTGCTTCATGAAGAGAAGCAATGGTTCAGAAAGGTGCAACTCTTCGAAAAGTCACAATCCATTGAAAAAGTCATAACCATTCAATCGAAAAGGTGCTTATTCAAATTGCATCCTTTCTCTTGGTGTCTTTCCGAAAAAACACCACATTTTCATTTTTCATTCATACCTCTTAATAACCCAACAATCCCCCACATGAATGGGGAATGACTATTTTATCAAAAATTTACGGATAAGTATGTGATCAACAAGCAAAGGCTGGTTGCATCTGGATAAGTGAGTTTTCCTTTGAACTTTCCGTAGTGAACATGCATTGGATGCACTCGGTCAATTGGTAGATTTGATATCTTTGAACCGTTGAACTTTAATGTACACCTAGACAACACATGTCACACAACCAACCTTTTACCATTTATGGTTCTCATGGTTTTGTTTGTTTCAGCCATGAACACGTCCTAATTTCATGAGAGCATAGAGAATAAGCCTATACTAACATTCTCCTTGAAGCGGCTTCCACTTCACCCTCACATAGGTGATTTCTAAACGTTCAGTCCTATAGATTAAACTATTTGGTCAAATCTGCTAAATTTAGATAACCATTAAAAAGCTTTACACCCTAAGCCTTATCTTTGTTTCCTAAACATTGTCTATTTGAGAATGGTTTGAGTATATTGACAATGTTGAACCGTCAGTCACAACTTTGTTTGATCTCCTTGAACCCAACTTTTGGGATCTCCATCCTGCTAGGTAGAGTTACCGCCATGCTGACTTGTCCTAGGCCGTAAATCTATTCTCTTCGATGTTCTCTCAACTCACTCTCTAGATAGGCCTTTTGTAAGTGGACCCGACACATTATCCTTTGACTTCACATAGTCAACAGTGATAATTCCACTAAAGAGTAGTTCTCCAACGGTATTATGTCTTCGTCTCATATGACGAGATTTACCATTATACGTCATGCTCCCTGCCCTACCTATTGCCGTTTGGCTATCTCAGTGTATACATACTAGTGCCAATGGTTTGGGCCAATAAGGAATATCTTTCAAGAAATTTCGAAGCCATTCACCTTCTTCATCGACTTTTTCTAAAATTCAAATTCCATTGTATAGCGGGCAATACATGTCTGTTTGGACGATTTTTAAAAGACTGCTCCTCCAACTAAAATAAATACATATCCACTCATGGATTTTATTTCATTCGATCCGGTGATCTAATTTGCATCACTATATCCTTTAATTACCGTTGGATATTTATTATAATGCAAATCATAGTCTTGAGTGTATTTAAGATACCCCAAAACTCTTTTCATTGCTATTCAAAAAATTTTATTGGGACTATTCATGTACCGACTCAATTTACTAATAGCACATGCTATGTCTGGCCTTGTACAGTTCATGATATACATTAAACATTCCAACACTCTTGCGTAGTTCAATTGTGAGTCACTTTCACCTTCATTCTTTTAAAGTGTAAAGCTCACGTCTAATGGAGTCTTGACAATATCGAAATCCAAAATACTTGAACTTGTCAAGTACCTTTTCAATGTAATGAGACTGTGACAACTGAATTCTTATTCCTAAAATCACATTTGCAACTCCAAGGTCTTTCATATCAAACTTGCTCTCAAATATTCATTTCGTTGCATTTATGTAAGAAATGTCTCTACTGATGATCAGTTTATCATCCACATACAAGCAAACAACGACCTTGTAATTTGGAGTGTCTTTAATGTAAACACATTTATCACATTCATTTTTCTTAAACTCGTTTGCCGACATGGTTTGGTCAAACTTTGCATGCCATTGTTTGGGTGCTTGTTTTAGTCGATAAAGTAACTTAACATGTTTGCAAACCTTCTTTTCTTTATCAGAAACCACAAAACCCTTGGATTTTTTCATGTATTTTCTTCCTCCAATTCTCCATTTAGGAATGTTGTTTTCATATCCATTTGATAGATTTCAAGATCATATACTGCCGCCAAGGCAACTAACATCCGAATTGACATTATCCTTGTTAGAGGCAAGTATGTATCAAAATAATCAAGGCCTTCCTTCTGTTTGGAATTTTTTACTACAAGTCTTGCCTTGTATTTGTCAATATTACCATCCACTTTTATTTTTCTTTTGAAGATCCATTTAGATACTAAAGATTTATTTCCTGGAGGAAGATCAACCAACTCTCAAGTACGGTTGCTCAAGATTGAATCAATCTCACTATTGACTGCCTCTTTTCAAAAGGATGAGTCTGAAGACGACATCATTTCTTTAAATATTTGAGACTCATTTTCTAGGAGAAATGTTACAAAATTCTATCCAAATAAAGTTGACGTTCTTTGACATGTACTACGTCTTGGATTCTCATCATTATGTACATTCTTGCTTGGTTCATCTCGAGGTGGTTTAGACCCTCCACTAGACTGTTCATGTCTAGTTCTATATGAATAAATATGTTCAAAGAACTCATCATTATCTGATTCAATTATCGTATTTTCATTTATATCTAGATGTTCCGATTTATGAACCAAAAATCGACATATCCTATGAACACGTAGTCCACAGTCTTAGGTCCCATCTTCACCCTTTTAGGCATAGGAACTTGGACTTTCGCTAGACACCCCCACACTTTGAAATATTTCAAGTTGGGTTTCCTTCCTTTCCATTTTTCATATGAAATTAATAGTATCTTACTATGGGGCACTTTATTGAGTATTTGGTTAGCTTCCCCTATAAGTTTTACGATAAACCTGAACTAATAAGTAAGACATTTCATCATTTTCTTTAATATTAGATTCTTTCTTTCCGCTATCCCATTAGTTTGAGGTAAATATGGGGCAGTAGTTTGATAGACAATTTCATTCTCTACACATATTTTCGCAAAAGAAGATTCATATTCTCCACCACTATCATTTCTTATGATCTTTTTCTCTAACTGATTTTCAACTTTTGTTTTATATTGCCTAAACACATCTATTGCTTCATTCTTACTATTTAGCAAATAGACATAATAGTACCTAGTGCAATCATCAATAAAAGTTATAAAATACTTTTACTTTTTTCACTAGGAGTTGGTGTTGACTTTATATCACAAATGTCTGTGTGGATTAAGTTTAAGGGATTGAAATTCCTTTTAACGGGCTTATACGAATGCTTAGCATACTTAGATTCCACACATATTTGACACTTTGATTTATTGAACTCAAAGTTAGATAAAACTTTCAAACTAATCAGTTTTTGCAAGGTTTTAGACTTGACATGTCCTAAACGACTATGCCATAAATCGTTTGACTCTAGCAAATAAAAAGAAGCCTCAGCTTTCTTCATATCAACAACTATTACATAAAGTTTGAAAAAGCTCTCATTGAGGCAATCCTTTCCTACATACGTTTCATTCTTGCTAATTATAATTTTCTCCAAAATAAATACACACTTAAATCCATTTTTAATGAGAAGTGTTGTCGACACTAAGTTTTTATTAATAGTAAGAACGTGAAGAATATTGTTGAGAGTCAACATCTTATCGAAAGTTACTTTTGTGAATATCTTCCCACTTCCTTCAACCTTTGTTGTTGCATTATTTCCCATGAAGATCACTTTTTTGGGTCCAGCGGGATCATAAGTAGCAAAAGTTTTTTCGTCTGCTCAAACATGTCTGGTAGCTCCTAAATTAAACCACCATTCATTTGAATATCCAACTAGATGACTTTCAGTGATCATATCACATATATTTTAAATCTTTCTAGTTGTTTCCAACATGTTTATCTAATCTCTTTTCTTGTTCTTATTTAGAACTTGACTATTTATAGCTTTGTGGCCATCATCACTACAAATATAGCAACTGCCTTTGAATATTTTCTTATTCTGCTTTTTTTCTTGTTCAAAAGACTTCTTCACCTTCTTATTATTTGGAGCATCATCCTTAACAGGATTTGCAACCGTCATTGATGATTTTTCATTCAATTCATTATCCTCGTCTTTCTTGAGATGACTCACAAGATCTTTCAAATCAGACAATTGATTTTCAATCATTATTTTTTTCTAGAATACGAGGATCTAAACTTGTGAACATTTGCATTCCAAGTTGGCTAGCCAAAATGACATCATTTGCTGCCATTCTTTGAAGTTCATACCAATTTTTTTTTCTAATATCTCTGTCGTTTTCATTGCTGGAGCAATACCTGAATGACTTAATGACGCAACATTAGTTGCCATTGGGACAACACCATTCACAATCAAATCAATTTGTTGTTCTATTTCATTCGTTATTTTTCTGTCAATCTTTGGCATACTCTATAGTATTTTAGAATACTAATAATAAAAACTTTAATCTTTAACCAACTTGTTTCTAGTTAATGATGAAGTTTTTATATCTTTAAATCATCAACCGCATGATGAAGTTTTTATGACTTCAAACCAGAATCAAATTCAAACAGAGTGAACCCCCACAGATTTTAAACTCCAGAAATCAATACAAAATTTTTAACAAATCAGTGAAGTTTTTATATTCTTCAAACCGAATTCCTACACTGATTTCTCGATGAAGTTTTTATATTCTTCTAATCGAGGGAGTAGAAATCAAATGATTTTAGTCTCCACAAAATCAGACCCAATACAGATTAACCAAATTCTTGATTTATAAATGGTGATATTGTTTTTTCTTTCACATCACAAAAAATAAATATTTTTATAATTTTCGAAAAAATACCACCTTTTTATTTTTTCATTCACACCTCTTAATAACCCAATAGTACATCCTAAGATGAAGTAACATTGTAATAACAGGGCCAACATGAATTATGATAAGGTAGTTGAAATTTCTCTATTCTTAATCAACGATTTTGGATTTGAATTCCTGAAAATAAAGGAAAGCATCTTGTAATTGTCGACTGCAGAAATAAACCCTACGTAAAGTTGAATTAAGCCAATTTCAATATAAATATTGGATCAAGCGACCAAAAAATAACAGGAGACACTAATGAAATGACAAGCAGACAAAGGGGGTTTATGTCCATGTTAAACGCAAGGATTAGAGTGATAAAGGTCACTCTTAATCATTATTATATTGGGTGATTTGGTGGAAAAGCAAAGCAAAGAAATGAAAGGAAAACAAAACATATGGGCCAAAATATTTGACAAATCCAGTAATACATGTTCAAGATTTATGATTCAAAGCCGTGATGGTGGGGAAAACTGAGTGGAATCTAGTTTTTAGGTTCACTCTTTCTAATCACACAACATATATAGCCAGCGTCGTATAAGTGGGATTTGAGCAGGATAAAATATACATATATTTATTTTTTATTTTTATGAGGCAGATAGATTATTTTCACTAGGCATTCACTTAAAAAAAAATCAAAGCAAGATTGAAAGAAAAATATGACGAAATACAAAATAAACAAAGCAATTAAAATAACAATTAGTAGTAAAATTGAAGAATACTACACAAATACTAACTTGCCTCTCCCACATAAAAGAGGAACAAAAAAAGGAAAATATATATATATATATATATATATCTCCGAACTTTCATAATCAGTACGCATATATCAGTCGTTATACTGTGGGTATATATATACCTCTGCCTTTAATTTTTTGCGTTGTAATACCCTTATCCTTACGGCGGGACACATAGATTAATGCTGTACGTTTACTCATTTTTTTTATTTATTTTACGAAAAATGAATATATGTACCCTCGAATTATCATAAATGATACGTATATACTCTTCGTTATATCTTAGGTACGTATATGCCCTTTCGTTAATCTTTTGGGTTGTATATACCTTTTACCCAGACGGTGGGACACATGGTTTAGTTTTGAATGTTTTACCTATTATTTATTTATTTTTCAGTTATCACAACCGGTGAACTCCTTCCGCCACCACCTCTGTTTCTCCAGCGCCGCCCTCCACCTATTCATTTTCTGTCACCACTTAGGTGGGACTAGACCACCGACGAGCTTTGCGCTCCGGCCACAAGTGAACAAAATCATCGGTAGAATACCTCCATCAGAATAATTTTGACAAACTCCGTCGGAATTTTTCTGATCGGTGATCCAAAATGGGGGGTCTAAGTGATAAAACGAAATTAATGAGTTTAATTTTGGATCTAAACTGGTGGATTAATTTCGAATAAAATAAATTAAAAATGAATAAACACACATAATTAAGTCACGTATCCCGCCGTTTGGGTAAAAATTATATACAATCCAAGAAATTAACGGTAGGGTATATACACGAAATTATAACGAAGGGTGTATGTATATAATTTATGATAGTTTGGGGGTATATGTGTTTTTTTTCGTAAAATAAATAAAAAATGGATAAACATATTGGATTAAATCACGTCTTCCATCGTTAAGGTAAGGATATATACAATTCAAAAGATTAACAACGGGGTATAATAAAGGGTATATGCGTCTCATTTATGATAATTCAGGAGTATATATGTACCTTTTTCGAAAAAAGAATACCACACAAATATCAAGTTGCCTCTCCCATACAAAAGCACACGTAACTTTTCTCATGTTAGTACGATGAGGAAATAAATAGTATAAAATATTCATCAAACTTTATATAACTTTAAATCACAAAAAATGAATAATTTTTTTTTTTTACATCATTGGGACAAAAGGATTAGCAGTAGAAGCATTTCCTAATTACTTTTAGGGGCCTATTGGTGTGCCCTAAACTTTGCTTGCATTATACTCCCACATTACTTTTTTACTTTTCCCCATCTACTTTTTCCCTTTTTTAGATTACAAAGGAGTAAAGTAGGTCAACTTCCACATCTTACAATTGATTAATATAAAGTGTCTTGTTTGGCTACTGTAAATATGTGATAAAAGTATCTTATGTAGGGACAAGCTGGACATATTTGATGTATAAGTGAGATTACTTTTCCCTATTTTTGTCCAGGTTGAAAGTGTATGGATTGTGAAATCTCCATCAAAATGTCCCACACAAAACCGACCTTTGTGCACAAATAAACATAAATTGTCTAAAAATAGACCCACGCAAGAAGTAGCAATATGGATTTTTATTAAGTTAAAAATTAAAGAAACGTACCCTTTTCTGCTTTTGTATTGTCGTTTATTTTTTGTCCCAAACGTGCCATCGATGTGTCACGGACAGATGTAGATGATCTGATTTGCTTTGTCCCTCTTTTTCTGTTAACAATGGTAGAATATATTGATAATCTCTTAGTATTTGTCATTAAATTTTAAAAAATATTTGAATTATAATCTATTTCAATTGAGCATCGAAATACATAATAGGGTGTTCCTATTAAACAACTTTAACTTATACTTTGAAAAAGTTTTTACAGTTATGTATATATAAATTAATCACATAAAATATATCCCATCTTTTATATACATACATATATCAACATAAGTTGAAACCTGCATGAGATTTTATGTCGCTAAAAATATGCGTATAATGAAAAAAGATGACAAACTCCGTCTTAAACCATCTAATTAATTCATACGTCGAATGAAAACGAAGATCCATCAGTATTAGTTCAATTCTTTAGTCATTCATACATCATATCATCATTTTGTCCAATTAGTAATGTTATGCCGGTGCTATATTATATATATATTGATTCTTGATCCCACGTTCATAATTACTTGTATTCGAATATTGCTGATTGTGCAATTAGGTAGATGCCATTTGAGTTTTGAACCTTGATGCCACCTATTTAATCACTTGCATTCGAATATTGCGCATTGTGCAATTAGGTAGATGCCTTTTGAGTTTTGACAACTCCACATCGCTAGCTAGACGGACCTAGGTGAATGAATATTGTTGATGCCATATATATTGTGGGATTGGTTTGATAAGACAGATTTCGAATCCAATTTGAAGTCATTCATATGTTTGTTACTCCATTTGTTTGTTAGTTTAATCTCCTTCCATGTGATCACAGAGATTATTCTCTTAGCTGTTTCCAGATATAATAGTAATTTACTTAATTAGTCCAACAAATTAAAGATGAAAGGAGTATATGATTTGTAGGGACCATTAATGGTTCTCATACCTAAATCATTCATGAACATAAAAGGGTTAAAGTTCGAAAATGATCTACTCTTGATATTTTGTTCCAGTAAAGAAAGTAAATAACATAAATTCACTATGAGCTAATTACTCCAGTATCTTCTATTACTTTTCAATATTACATAATATCCTATTAAACATTGAAGCGGATATATTATAATCACAAATATGTAGTTCATTCTTGTTAGGACACCATAATAGTCACATATTATGTATTTATATTTGATTAGAATTGTATAGTTTATCTCTTAGAGAGTTGGTGTTGAGGAAAAACCCTCTGTGACTAATAAGCGAGTTTAAACCTTTTCATGATATCGGAGCCTTGCGAAGACTCAGGTCTTACAATGACACTTCCCTCAATTACCAGTATCACCTTGCAAACCCCTTCCCAGAATTTTTCGTCGCTCGCAACCAACGTTAAACAATCCCATCTTCTCAAATTAGACCGTCATAACTATAATGTGTGGAAATCACAAATTCTCCAAGTTCTAAGGGGTAATGAACTCGAGGGATACGTGGATGGTACGCACAAGTGCCCTCCAAAGTTAACTCTAAATAGCTCTTTTGAAGCAACCTCAACTGACGTGGTTATCAACCCAGCGTATAGTTTATGGATTAAACAAGACCAACTTTTATTTAGTTGGATTCTCTCAACCCTCACCGAAGGGATTTTATCCCAAGTAGTCGGTTGTACAACATCTCAGGCTGTTTGACAGACACTTGAGCATATGTTTGCATCGCAATCCAAGGCTAGGATAATACAACTAAGGTTGCAATTACAAACCACAAAGAAAGACAACTCATCCATGGTAGAATATCTTCAAAAGATGAAGACTTGTGCCGATAGTCTCGCAGTTGCGGCACACCCTGTCACTGAGGATGATCTTGTCTTATATATTCACTACTAAAAAAAAGGAAAAAACCGACGACAAGTGGTCAGTTTTTCCCGAATTTCGATCACAAAACCGATCAAACTGTGTGGTCGGTAAATTAGTGGTAGCTTTTTTAAAAACCGACCACATGTGGTCGGTTTTTTAAAATATATATTTATTTGTAAAATTTATTATTATGTTATTAAAATTTGAAAAATGATTTAAAAAAAAACAAAAAAAAACGACCACAAGTGGTTGGATTTTCTGGGAATATTTTTTTAAAAAAATCAACAAATGTAAATGCTTTCAAAAGTGTATGACACAAACAATAGTTTCAAAAGTGTACAAACTACAAATAATGTCTAAATTCAAAGTACAACAATAGTTTTAAAAGTGTACAAACTACAACATAATGTCTAAATTCAAAGTACAACACATACAAAAGTCAAAAAACTAAAAGTCATCTTCATCGAATTCGTCCTCGTCTTCCATAACCTCATCTGTGCTGATATCATCCAGGGGCCTAGTCCTTTTGCGCCCGAACTGCATCACCAGGACATGGAGAAATAATCCCTGCAGTTTGTATGAAAGAGCTGAACTGCTCCTGCAGCATCCTGATTTGTGATGAAGTTTTCTCCTCCTTCTGTGCCCTCTCTCTCTATTCAACAAGCTCTTCTGTGAGTTTAAAAACCATATTTTCTAGTTTTTCAATGGTTTCTCTATCAACTGAAGAGCTAGAGTATGCGGGGCCGGGCGAACACCTAATGTGGGCAGCTTTTACACGAGGTTCTAACTGCAGGACCCACAACTTTTTTCCATAACTCTTCCTCTACATGTCGGGGTAGTGGGTCAACCTGACTTTCATGTGGCTGAGTACTACGATACTCACTAACGTGCTGCCTATATTTTTCCTATATTAATTCAAAGTAAAGTTAAAATTAAAAGTCAAAAAATATTTAAGTAGTTATAATTGAATAATATCAAATTAGAGAAAAAGATTCATAAATGCAAAATTTGTTTCTTACATGGGCAGCTTTTACACGAGGTTCAATCCAGACATCTTCATCAGTCGGATTTTTTTTATTTCTCAGATGAGTCTCCTCGAATAGCTCATCGTGTGGTATGCTCCTAACCTTTTCTTTTTTCTGCATATGAAAAAATTATCAATGTTCAAATTATTAAAAATTTAAATAGAAACAAATAGTTAAAACTGTAAAAGTTACATACCATTTTTTCTTGCACAACAAGGGTACTTTTGGCATACGCAGTATGTAGGGAGCCACCCTTGAATGATGCCCGGGTTTTCTTTTTTTTTTTCCCTCAGCAATTGGTATTCTTCGCTATTCCAAAGGTGAATATACTGTTGTCATAAGGGTTCACTAATCCAGTCAGGTTTTACCAACTTGGTTCGGGCATAATCCAACAGATTGTTAAATTTGAATCTACATCTTCTGAAAAAGTTCCTATTTATAAGACATGTCTTCGCATTATCCCACCAGTAAAATTTCTACAACAAAAATAAAAATATAATATTCAATGACTAAAATCTAACAAAGTGTTAAGTAGTCGATAAGTTAAATTCTTTAAACATTCTCTCCCTGTCAAGTTTTGGAACGTTCTGCCAACTGGTCTAGTAGCCGTTAAAGTTCCGACAAATGCATTTTCTCACAGTTTGTCCAACTTTAGCATCCGGCCTAAACCTACAACACAAGATCAAACAGTAAATTCATAGAGCATAATAATATAGTAATGAAAAAATGAATAATGTTATTATATTTGGAAATCATACCTTGTCGCAAATGGAATGAGATAACACCTCCCATAATCATCTCTATCTCCTAGCTACGGATCAAGTGATGGTGGATGTACTAGCGTGGGCGGATCTGAAGCACTAGATGGAGTACCTCCAAGCTGAAGATACGACAACCCAATAGAGCCAGCAGAATCACTATGTGAAGCTGCATGACTGCTACAGGAGGGTATCGATGATGGCACATGTACGGATGTGCCAGTGGTCGTCTGATAGTATTGTGATAGCCGTGCCACGGTGATATGAGTAGATTGGGTCGGTGTAGACTCAAGAAGTGGCCCCACATGCGTAGGAGTGGGAACCGAATGCTGGGACGACTTAGAATATGAGGGTCGTGCTGTCGCGTTAGCAAACCGACCCTCAAATATATGAACACCTGTCGGTCATCTATAAGGCGGAAGTTGTCTTTTCTTTTTTGATTTTGTAAGATTAACTTTTTCCTTACCTTTGTCACCTCTGCCTGACATCTAAATTATATAAAGTTAACAAGTAGTTAGTTCCTACAAAATGAATATATAAGAAAACATTCGTAGAAACTAATTTCAAGTTACTAATTCACATTTCAAATCGCTCCAACAACACGAGATAGACAAGAATATTTTTATTACTATATAAATTATGGAACAGTGAAAACAACAATCTTAAACAGTATATTACATATCAATCTTAAATGAGAAACATAAAGGTAAATATATAGTACAAAGCATGAAGATATCAATACATAATAAATACAATCTACACAACTAATCCTCCTCTTCAAAAGACTCTCCACTAAACCATTCACTCTCTTCGGAAGTTTCCTCATCTCCTACCCAGCCAGCCTCTTCTTCCGCAATATTAACTTCTTCAAATATATTTTTCGGGTGATTCAAATTATCCACTAAGTCAACGTCCACTAGCTGGTGATCAATCTGCATTTTATTTTGATATGCAGTCTCCAACATATTCTCAACTTCCACCCATCCCATAGGCTTTATTTTGATTATAGCCTACCAATCAGACTTGTCACTGCGCAATGGATAAGGAGCATAATATACTTTTTAAATATTTTGCGTTAGAACAAATGGATCATAAACAGGATACGACCTTTTGTGCTTCACTTCAACGATGTTATGCTCCTTATGTACTCTTGTGCCTCTTGTGCTTGGATCAAACCACTTACATCGAAAGAGGATAATTTTTTTATTGGGAAACCAACATACTCAAGTTCTAAGATCTCGTGTATGATTCCAAAGTAATCAATATCATCATCACCCTTAATCCAAACACCACTATTATTTGTTTTCCTTGTTCTGGAGTATTGTTCGGTGGAAAATTTGAACCCATTTACTGTGTAATGAGATATTGCATGAGCTTCAATTGGACCCCAAAAAATATCTCTCAAGAGTTGATCATATGCGGTTGCATTTGGTGACTGGTGTACCTAAAAATATTATACATATATATATATATATATTATATATGTTAGTTGAGGAATGTGTAAATGTTTAAAATTTGTAGAAATATTAATACACTTACGAACCTCATATGTAAACCATGTTGCAAAGGATGCATACACTTGATTTTTGTGGAATCGAGTCTTAAATGAAGTGAAGATCCAACATGCGAAACACAATTAGTTTCTTTAAGGGAATGAGTTAACAAATAAGATATGTTAAAATTTTAATCTCCTTACTTCAGAAAGGGATCAACTTCCAGGCAATTCAGCAAGACATACAAAGTTGCTGCTTTGCGCTTCGTAGGAATGAGCCGGCGACGTATGGTCTTTTTAGTCTTACATCCAGATTGATTGAAAATTGATATCGGTTGCAAATGAGGCTCATTCACATCATCCTGATGACGATTTGGTCAGTTTATTGAACAAGCAACCTCATCAAGAAAGTAGTATGAACGAAATTGAGACGTTTCTCTTGCAAGATATGCCTCAATTATAGAGCCTTCCACCCTATGGTTATTTTTGGGACCCCTTTTCAATTTTTCAAATTGCCCTGCACAATCTTAAGAGTAGATGATTACTATATTTAAAAAAGATATGTATGAATTTAAATATGTTGCAATTGCTTACTGTTCGAATGGATGCATCCACCTAGCTTGAACTGGACCGCCTAGCCGAGCTTCGTGCACAAGGTGAATGGGAAGATGTTTCATCACATCGAAAAACGCTGGGAAAAAAATCTTCTCCAACTTGTTGGTGATAACAACAATATTACTTTCCATTCGCTCCATATTTTCTTCTTTTAATGTGGTGGCACATAAGTCTTTAAAGAACAAACTGATCTCCGCTATTGATTTCCATATGTTTTCAGGTAAACCAATAAAAACAATTGGAAGTAATTGTTTCATGAAAACATGACAATCATGGCTTTTCATTCCATGCAAGATTCCTTGTGCCATATCAACCATCTTTATCAAATTTTAGGCATATTCATCGGGCATCTTTAAACTTTGGACCCACTCACATATTTGACGCTTTTGGTCCAACTTGAATGTAAAACTAGCCTTAGGCTTAAGAACATTGCCATTGGGCTCTTCCTATAAGTGTAATTCTATGCGTTTACAATATTCTGGTAAGTCAACTCTGGCCTTAGGATTATCCTTTGTTTTGCCGGTGACATTCATAACTGTGTTGAACTAGTTTTTAAAATAGTTCTTCTTCGTATGCATGACATCAACATTATTTCTAAGTAAATTATCTGGCCAATATTCTAACTCCCAAAATATACTCTTCTTTGTCCAGTTATGCGAAACACCATATCCATCAAGTCTGTACAATGGTTCTTCGCTGGCTTTAGGCAAATCCTGAACTATCTCCCAGATATAATGACCTGACAGCCTTGGAGGTGGACCAACATATTCCCTTCTATTCCTTCTGAATGCATTCTTGAGTCTCTTAAATTCATGATCAGGTGGAAAGAAACAACGATGGCAATCAAACCATGATTTTTTCCTGCCATGTCTCAATGTGAAAGATTTTGTTTTTTCCATGCAGTATGGACAAGCCAGCTTTCCAGTTGTCATCCACCTAGACAACATTCCATAACCAGGAAAATCATTAACAGTCTACATTAGATATGCACGCAGATTAAAATTCTATTTAAGAGAGATGTCCCAAATTTCAACCCTCTCATGCCATAAAATTTGAAGTTCATCGATCAAAGGCTGCAAGTAGACATCTATTATGCTTTTTGAATTACGCGAGCCAGGAATAACACAATTTAGAAATATATAGGGGCTAGTCATCAACATTTCAGAAGGAAGATTATAAGGAGTGATAAATATAGGCCAACATGAATATGTCGCATCACCAACTGAAAAAGAAGAGAACCCATCTGCACATAATCCCAAATGAATGTTTTGTGGCTCAGCTGCAAAATCTGGATAAGTTGCATCAAAATGCTTTCAAGCCTCTCTATCAGATGGATGGCACATAACACCAGTGGACCTTCTATTTTCGATGTGCTATCTCATATGAGGATCTGAGCTGTTTGAAGCATACAACCTCTTCAACCTTGGTATTAGAGGTAAATAATGCATCGCCTTAATAGCAATTTGATTTCCACTAGAACCACGCTTATATCGAGGGTGCTGACAAAACTTACAGGACTCTAGGTTAGCATCTTCCTTAAAGTATAACATGCAACCATTTTCACAACAATCAATTCTAACCGAGGAGATACCTAACTTTGACACCAATCTTTTTGCCTTATAGAAAGAATCAGGAACCTCCAAGACGGGGTCAACTAACTCTTTAATAAGGTCTATCATTGAGTCCATTCCTCTTTTAGCAATATTTCAGTCAGATTTAATCCTTAATAATCTAACAACAACAGACAAACGGGAGTGCGAACACCCGTCAAACAAAGGATGACTAGCAACATGCAACTGTTCATAGAATTTGCCCGCTTCGCTATTAGGAACATCTTCGACATTTTCCTGAAAGTCGCCCCCGTGTTGCATTCCAAAAGCATCGTGCACCATTTATGTTATCCTAGTATCTTGATATTCATTATGCCCTGCAGACCTACTACTTACTCCAACAACAAAGTTATTTTGCGCAACATCACCATGAATACCATGCAATCTTAAAAAGTCCTCGTGAAACCCCTTTCTATAAAGATGTTCCTTTACATCTTCTGCACTGACAAGATTTATACCATCACATCTAATAAAAGGACAGCGAATAGCCCAAAAACGTGTCCAAACATCAAGTGTCTTAGCATGTTCAACAAATCTTTCGACACCTTCAACATATTCCTCCCTAATACCCATTCTATTATCATTGTTCCGTTGATATATCCAGCTATAATCAGGTTTCATCTACGCAATCAATCAGATTCAACTAATTAGATCAAGTCACAAAAATTCAATTATCACCAACCATAACCATATTAAAAAAAACACCTTTAAAGTCCCCACACTTCATCGTTTTCAACCTTCCAAGTCACCAAACATAACCACAATTAATCTACCAAGTCACCTTTAAAGTCCCCACACTTAATCATTTTCAACCTACCAAGTCAGATTTAAAGTCCCCACACTTAATCATTTTCAACCTACCAAGTCATCTTTAAAGTCCCTACGCTTAACCATTTTCAAGTGACTAAGTCACCAAACAAACCACATTCAAAACAAAAAATCTCCTTTAAAGTCCCTACACTTAACCATTTTCAAGCAACTAAGTCACCTAACAAACTACATTCAAAACAAAAAATCCTCTTTAAAGTCTCTACACTTAACCATTTTCAAGCAACTAAGTCACCTAACAAACCACATTCAAAATAAAAAAATTTCTTTTGAAGTCCCTACACTTAACCATTTTCAAGCAACTAAGTCACCTACCAAACCACATTCAAAACAAAAAAATTCCTTTTAAAGTCCCTACACTTAACCATTTTCAAGTGACTAAGTCACCAAACAAACCACATTCAAAACAAAAAATTCTCTTTAAAGTTTCTACACTTAACCATTTTCAAGTGACTAAGCCACCAAACAAACCACATTCAAAACAAACAACAACAAGACCAACAAGATTTCAACAGTAATGCTTGTGAATCGAACAAGGCCACACACGACTTCACTAGACTTCAATATGAACAATAACAAGAAGATAGCAACAATGCTAGTGAATCGAACAAGGCCACACACGGCTTCACTAGACTTCAGTATGAACAATAACAAGAAGATAACAACTTACCTTTGCTTGGCCTAAATTAAAGTGAAAGAGATAAGCGGTCACCGAAAAAAATAACAAAGCAATCCTTATACCGGATTCGAAATCTTTCAAATAGTAAAATTATTACAAAGAATAATCTTTCGCTTAAATTATTACAATAATTTAGTAAAGGAATAGGAACAAGATTCCCTCCCCCCCCCCCCCCCCCCCCACACACACACACAAAAAAAAAAAAAATTAAAAAAAAATTAAATAATTAATGAGTAAAATGGAGAAATAAGTGTCAAGACTAACAAAAATTTAGGTAATTCAAAATCAAATTAATGTAGGAACATGCCTAAAATTAGCTAATTCAATCTCAAATACCAAAAATTAGCTAAAATCTAGTTAAATAAAATAAGTATCCAAACCCTAGAACTCAAACCACAATCAATTGACAAAATCAACACTAAGATGTTTGTATGTAGACCTTTAACATTTCTAGATATTAAAAAATGAGTTTGTGGATACTAAAATAAGCTAAATTTAGTTAATGAGTTGTCATTAATTGTTACCTTGCCCAAAATTCAAAGTTAAGATGGAATAGTTCCTTGAAAAATTGATTAAAACCAAAAAGAATCCAAGAAGTTGAGTAAAAACTTCCTTGAGAGAGAACAAACAATGGAGATTGGAGGGTGAAATGAGGAATTTTGTAGGATTTTGGCGTTCTTGCTGTTGTAGGACGGGTGAAATGAGGAATTTTGGGTGTGTTTTTGTGTTATAATTATTTATTACGGGTCGGGTTATTCAAAAATATTTTTTTAAAATATTAGAAAACCGACCACATATGGTCGGTTTTCGTAATATTTTCTAAAAAATATTTTTGAAATTAAACTTTAACAAGTTATAATTAATAAATGACAAAAATAAGTTAATAAATTAAAATTATTTTTTAACAAATTAAAATTTTAATAAATTCTATAATATTTATTACAATATTTAATTAATTTAATACAATTCGTATATATATAAATACACAGTACATACACTGTGTATGGGACCGGGACAACATCTAATTAATTTATTACAATTCGTATATATATAAATCAGATAAGTAGTTATTTTATCAACGCATTAACACGAGTAGTATATTTCCTCAATCGTATAATAATATCAATGAATTTTACAAATTACAATAATTTTTTGATTAATTAGCTTTTAAATACAATATACATACACACACACACACACACACACACACACACATATATATATATATACCTAGTAATACTACTCTTACGTTATTGCAACTTCAACAACATACGCGTGTCTACATTGACCCAAAATAGTATATATCAACGTATCATTCAAACTATTTTGATATATAGATTCAGTTATCTAACTTTCGATTACTACATACGTCACTACACGAGATATACGTATATATACATATATTCAATTGTCTATCAGCTTTCACATACGTACTATAAACATCACATACATGATTTTACTACCCCATAATAATATACAATGTATTTCACAAATACTGAGATGAATTATAGATTACATTATCTTATGTCATTAATATACCTTCACTGTGTAATATGTATATACTATATATATATATATATCTATGCATACACACATGCATATACACACTATCGACTATATCAAATTTTAAATACGTACTATATATATCACATATGTACACAAGTATATTATCCAATAATATAATGCGATGTGTTTCTTATACATACTAAGATGAGTGATCGATTAATTATATTTGATTAGCTTAATATACCAGGTTTTGACTACATCGTTCATCAATCGATCACTACATGATATATATATAAAGATATTTATATTTATGAACTCTTGAATGTGTATATATATATCACATCCACAAGTATATTACCTTATAATAGAGCACGTTCATTATATTCTGATGAATTATCGGTTATATATTACATTATTATAACTGAAATAGTAACATAATATCATTATCTCAATGGTATGATATATATATATATATATATATATATATATATATATATACACACACACATACATATTCGTTATACAAAGATTGTCCATGTTTAACGTCATTTAACGTATATATGAAGGAAAATATTTATTTTATATATTGAAACATAAGTAAAAGATAAAGATTATGTTTAACGTAATTTGTTTATTTTATTTGATATATTTGTAAGTGTAATTTTTTCAAAAAATTTAAGAATTATTGATTTTTATTATTATTATACTTATTATCGGCTATGTGTGATCAGTGTAATTTTAAAAAATTATATGTATAATTATTTTTAATAAAAATAATATATATATTTGATTACATATATAATTATTGATTACATATAAAGATTAATTATTTTTAATTTTTTTTTTAATTTTAATTAAAAAACCGACCACAAGTGGTCGATTTTTTTAAAAGTATTTTTTTAAAATTAAAACCGACCACAAGTGGTCGGTTTTTTGAAAACTAAATTAAAAAGAATTTTTATAAACTGACCACAAGTGGTAGGTTCTTAAAAATATTTTTCAATTATTTTATTTTAAAATAACTGACCACTTGTGGTCGGTTTTCTTATTTTTTTATTTTTATTTGTAAAATAAATTATAATTAATATAAAAATTATTGAAATAATTATTTTAATTTTTTAAAATATAAAAGCGACCATATGTGGTCGCTTTTAAAAAATAAAAAATAAAAAACCGACCATATTGTGTGGTTGATTTTTTGTGGTCATTTTTTCATTTTTTTTAGTAGTGATTCTTGGAGGATTTGAATAAGAATATGATGCCGTGGTTGTCTCGGTCACTAATAGGGCTGAGTTAATTTCATTAGACAATTTTCATGCCTTGCTTTTAAGTCAAGAGTATCGTTTGGAGCAGATGACAAGTATAGAACAAGGATTAAGCCAAGCCAACTTGTCTACTAGGCAGTCCAACAATACTAAGAATGATAATTCCTTTAAAAAACATACTAATGTCAATAACAATCAGGCTTATGGTGGCAGATCTGGATGGGGACGAGGTCGAGGTTGTAAAGCCAACTCATCCAACCAAAATCAATGTCAAGTTTGCCATAAGTTTGGTCACTCCGCCCTGGTTTGCTACCATCGTTTTGACCATATATATCAAGCTCCTTTCAAATCACACATAGCTGCTCTCATTTCATAACCTTCTACAGTTTGATATTCAAATTGGTATTCAGATTCTGGATCTACTCATTATTTAAATAACGATATGCAGAATATGGCGGTACGAGGAGAGTATCTGGGAAGCGATCAAATTCATATTGGTAATGGAACAGGTTTGACAATTTCTCACTTTGATAATGCTATTTTACCTACATTTAGTTGACCTTTACATTTATCTAATGTATTATTGGTGCCTAAAATTACCAAGAATTTACTTAGTGTAGAAAATTTCACTTCTGATAATGAAGTTATATTTGAGTTTCACCTTCGTTTTTGTCTTGTGAAGGAACGGACAACTGGGAAAGTACTACTACGCGGGACTCTTGAGCATGACCTTTATCGTCTCCTTGCAACGCAGTTACTCGGCCAGCCTTCATCCTCAAGTAAATCACAGGCTTTCCACATCTCCAAGTCATCTTTTGATCTATGACATAGTCGTTTAGGTCACTCATCTCTACGAGCAGTCAATACTATTATTAAGAGTCTTTCTTTACCAGTCAAATCGAGTCCTCAGTCTAATGTTTGTTCTTCTTTCCAATATGGCAAGAGTCACAAATTGCCATTTTCTAATTCTATTTCTAGTGCTAGTTTTACCCTTGATTTGATCCACAATGATACATGAGGTCCTGCTCTATAATTGGCTAGTAATAAATTCCGTTATTATGTTTCTATTATTGACGACTTTAACAAATTTACATGGCTATTTCCTATGAGTTTCAAAAATGAATTTTATACAATATTTTTATGATTTAAAACTCAAGTCAAGAAGTTCTTTGAGCGTTATATAAAAGTGGTACAATCTGATTGAGGTGGCGAATATAGGAAATTATCCAATTTTTTTTCTCGAGAGAGGATCGTTCATCACTTATCTTGTCCCCATACCCATGAATAAAATTGTACTACCGAAAGAAAACATCGTCATATTATTAAAGTGGGTTTAACACTTCTCGCACATGCGTCCCTTCCTCTCATCTTTTGGGATCATGCTTTTGCTACTGCAGTTTACACTATAAATCGTATCCCAACACCCTCGCTCAATAACATTTCACCTTATGACCAATTGTTTAAACAAATTCCTAATTATCCTTTCATGAAAACTTTTGGGTGCGTGTGTTTCCCATTCCTTCGTCCCTATAATTCTCACTAACTAGCCTTCCGATCCTTAAAATATATTTTCTTGGGGTATAGTGGAAATCATAAAGGATATCAGTGTTTACATGTCCCCAGTAGCTGAATATCTCTCTCTTGGCATATGGTTTTTGACGAGTTATAATTTCCTTATGCTAGTTTAACTTCGACTTTAAATAGAGCACCAATCTCCAACTCTACTGTCACGACCTCGTTGCTCGTCATTACTTCTTGCAATTCCTCTTCACATATCACTGTTTCCTATAATAATTCCATAGCATATGCTGCCTCGCTAATTCCATCGTTAAACTCATCAAATCCTTCTTTCCCAAGTCCATCGTCAAGTTCACCGGTGTGTTATTCGATCCCATCCAATTTGTCTCCGTCTTCCATCCCTGCTATTAACCTTACTGTTGATTTTCTAGTAACTATTAATACTCCTATCAATGCTCATAATTCTCAACCACCGACTGCTCGGACCACGTCCATTGTATCTTATAGTCACCAGGAGTAAGACCAAATCATAATATCCCTATGCTTACATTGCCATAAAAATATCCTTTGCATCCATCTACCCTTCCACCTGAACCTACATGTTTTACCCAAGCCAATGAAGATACAAAATGGCAAAAGGCTATGCAAGAAGAGTACAAAGCCCTCTTGTATAATGGTACTTGGTCCCTTGTTCCATCCTTCACGGCAAAGAATGTTATGGGATCCGAATGGATTTCTAAGTTAAAACTCAATCCTAGTGGCTCCATTGAGCATTACAAGGCTCGTTTAGTGGAAAAGGGATTTAGCCCAGAGGCTGGAGTGGACTATCATGAAACATTCAGTCCCGTGGTAAAGCCTACAACTATTCGAGTAGTTTTGTCTCTAGCTCTGTCCAAAGGGTAGTCTTTACGGCAGCTCGACGTCAAAAATGCATTTCTTCACGGGAAATTACATGAAAAGGTATACATGTATCAACCCCCTATATTTACTGATCCAAAATATCCAATCATGTGTGCAAGCTTCACAAAGCTTTTTATGGACTTAAACAGGCACCTCGGGCATAGTTTGAGAAACTCAGCTCAAAATTGCTTGAACTCAATGTTGTACCTTCTAAATATGATATGTCTTTATTTATACACAATTGTGACAACCATATTACTATAAGCTTGGTGTATGTAGATGGTCTTATTGTTACAGAAAGCTCTAATGAGTTCATTGTAAGCCTTGTTCTTCAATTGTCTAATGCCTTTGCTATAAAAAATCTCAATAAGCTACACTACTTTCTTGGTGTTGAGGTCTATTATCAACCCACCGGATTGAGTTTTACTCAATCATAATACATAAGATAACTCCTTGCTCATGCCAATATAGATAGTGCTACGCCAATTGGTACACCTATGGCCACTGGATTTCAATTGTCTCAACATGAGAGCAACGTTTTCGAATCCATCATTGTATCGCATCTTGATAAGAGCTCTTCAATATATAACCATCACACATCCAGATGTGTCATTTACTGTTAACAAATTATGTCAATTCATGCATAAACCTATGGAGTCTCATTTCACTGCTATGAAATGCTTGTTGTGCTATTTAAAGGAAACCATAAATCTCGACTTGCATTGGTATTCCGCTAGCTCCTTACTACTTCAGGTCTTAACAGATGTGGACTGGGCTGGTTTTCCAGATAATCGGTGATCTACCAATGGTTATTGTTTATTTCTTGGACCTAATTTAGTGTCATGGAGCTCAAAGAAGCGGCGAGTGGTTGCACAACCTAGTACCGAGGCTGAATATAAGGCCTTAGTTACGACTACTATTGAAGTTATCTGGATGCAACATCTTCTTCAAGAGCTGCGTGTCTCTCTTTCTCAAGCTCCCATACTATGGTGTGATAATTTGTCCGCTACCTACCTCACTGCCAATCCTATTTTTCATGCGCGGACCAAACATATTGAATTAGATTTTCATTTTGATCTAGAAAGTGACCTCAATGAACTTGAACGTTTGCCACATCAGTTCCTTGGATCAGTTAGGAGACATCTTCACTAAGATCTTTCTTCCCGTCGGTTTCATCTCCTGTGTTCCAAGCTTGTAGATTTCCAGCCACTGCTCAACTTGTGGGGGAATGTTAGGACACCATAATAGTCACATATTATGTATTTATATTTGATTAGAATTGTATAGTTTATCTCTTAGAGAGTTGGTGTTCATCTATACTTGATATAGCATCTTGTATATATTGAGAAAAAATCCTCTGTGAATAATAAGCGAGTTTAAATCTTTTCAATTCTCAGTTACATGATTTAGTTGCATGTGTCCGCATGTAACTGAGTTATTTCAGGATATTATATAATTAATTTAATGTAGAAAGAGATCAAGTAAATACGATAAAGGATGTTTGGAGGTTATGTAATTTTTTCTAAAAAGTCTTACGAAAGTAGCCTTCATAAGGGAGTGGTCTTGATTTTTTGGCCTATCTTAATAATTGTTGGTTATAAGACATCATTTTAACTTTTATTCATAATCTAGGTACTTATTAGTTATAAAATTTCAAGTTAGTGAGCCTGCACATTTGATCAGAAGTTCTGCCTTATAGGTAAAAGTTGAAACTTAGATATGTTATTCATAAGCCTGATGTTTTAACTTTTGCCCATAACACAATAATTCAGGACATTTTAAGATAGTAAACCTGTTTAATTGATTATGAGTTCTTTCTTATAGTCAAACATTAAAACTTATTTAGCAAAAATAAAAATTCAAGATCACACACAGTAAGAGACCAATTAAAATGGGCAAAATTCAAAAATAACATATTTATCCCCTTAATTATGAGATTCATAACAACAGTTTTATAATTACATAATATAGCAACTTGTATTTTGTTTTTTTGCAAACTGGTACTATAAAAATACAAATACATATGATTTTTACTACCTTTAATTAACTGAACTATATATGGTAAAATTACCTTTAATTAACTGTGATGATTACAATCCTATTAAACCCTTATTACTAACGTGTTTTCCGTTATTTGCTAACAATCATATTCAAAATTTAAAAAATGATTTCAGAACGTGATTATTCCAAAAAAAAAAACCCAAATCAAATATTGTTGAATCTTCAATTTGCTATAATTGAACAATATTCTTTTTCCGATCAATTTCAATTTGAAAAATAAATTTCGTTTAATTCAACAAGCAACATTACATTCTCCTGGATAATATTTCCCAATTCACCTATTGGTTGTAAATTCATCCTTCACTGTTGTTGAATGTATGAAATTGGTATTTTTATTTTGTGATTTTAGGTTATTTTTTAATCGATTTTTGTTATTTTCATTGTATTTTTTATTGAGCTAATTGTGCTGATTTACTGAAGTTTTTTTATTGATCTTCAGTTCTGCTTCTTTGTTAATCGTTTATGACTATTTTGAATTTTTTTTTGAGACATGTTTAATGCAGTAGTAATTTGGACATCTAGAACAAAATACAATCAAATTTCGTTTTTCATGCTGATCAAATTCTATTTTTTTGCAGTTTTATTTGTCGAAAATTGAGAGTAAAACTGTATTTATGAATAGATCCGTTATATATGTTTTTGTTGTGTTCGAGTAAGGAGTTTTTGTATTTGTTTGTATTTATTGTTGATCAGATACTTTGGCATTACTTGTTACAGAGTTTGAAAAAATGTATTTGTAAAAGCTGATTGTTGGCTAATACGCATTTATATAAAAAAAACTGACAACATTCAGTATTTTTGTGAACTTTTGTTTGACGGAATTTGAGAGTATATTTATTTCAGAATTTGACCTTCGTTTATATATGTTTTTGTTGTGTATGACTCTGATGTGTTTGAATTTGATTGTATTTAGCGTTGAACATAATTTTTTGTTGTGTTCATACTTTAAGTTTAACAATTAGTATGTAAGTGTTTTTGATTGTAGTTGTTGGCTGTATAAGTTAGTTAACTTTTTTTAATAGAAATATTTATATCTGTTTATTTTGGTTAATTCAGTCAGAAATGAGAAGCATACCAGTTCTTGTGTAGCACTCTGGTAGGTGGACATATGAAAAAAACTACGAAGAATATGTCACTGATACAATATTGTTGAGCACAACTGCATCATTCGTTGAGCTGCAAGATGTTTTGGTATTTCACTTAAATGTGGACTTAACCAGCAAACGTATTCTAATAGAATACCAAATCACTGATAATGCAGGGCAGATAGAAATACATAATGATATGGGTTTAAAGGTGTTTATTTTGTAGAAAAAATAGATACAAGACATGAATTGTCTTCCTTTATATGTAAGCATTTTGGAAAAAGTTGTAGGGAGCAACTTTGCAAGTTCATCTATATGTGTTACTGAAAGAAGAACCAACTGTAACAACTTGCAAACAGTGATAAATACAACTAATGAAGGAGATTTGGTGGTTTATGAAGATACACAAACATTAGATGTATTTGATATGAATATGGTTCAGGTGATTATCTCAGACCCATATCACAAACATATTGAGGAAGACTAGGTATACTTGACGATTTTTTTTTAAAGTCAATGATGAAGGATTATAGAATAAGGGAGAAATTTCAAACGCAAAGCGAAAGGGCAAGTAAGAAATGGTACGTACATTCTATATCATTTAGATCAATTTTAAAATGAGTTTGGATATGTATTTTGATAGTATTATATTATGTTGGATGCAGTTATACATTGATTTGCAAATCATGGAACTACAATTTTTTAATGCGTGCATCGGATATGGGAGAATCTGGAATGTTTAGAATAATAGAATTCATACCTCAACATACTTTTCCGGTGAAGGACAAGATCTATCCAAAGGTTCATGCTAAAAGTATGTTGATAGGTGGTATGGTTAAACATAAATTCAAAAATCACAAACGAAAATACAGTGCGATCGAAATAAAAAATGACATGAAGGAAGAGTTTGATATGGATTTGACATACACTTTATGTTGGAGGGCCAAGGAAAGAGCGTTAGAAGAGTTGAGGGGTAAGCCAACAACATCTTACGGAAAATTTCCATCCTACTTATATGTTTTGAATAATACCTATCCTGTATCATATATAAGAATGAATAAGACGGATGAGAATGAGTTTTTGTATGTATTTATCTCTCTACGTGCATTCATTAAAGGATTCGATCATTGCAGACCTGTCGTAGTTGTTGATTCTAGTCATCTGAGAGGAATGTATACTGGGGCATTTGTAACAACATGTACAATGGATGGAGCAGGTTCGTATCATTTTATTACATTGTATAACTAGTTGTGTTTTTATATGTATTTCTGTATAACACTTGAAAATACAAATCCCTATTTGATATATACATATCTGTTTAAAATTACATATATATTCAAAGTTTCTTGAATGAAACATGTAAAATTGATAATGTTTAATTGTGATGTGCGTTTACATTTTATTAGATGTAATTGGTACTATTTCTTTCATAAACTATACAATTTTATTGTTCAATAGTTAATAATACATATGTAGTTACTATATGTATTTATATCAGACTGCGCTAATTATGTTTATAAATGCAGGTCATATATTTTCTTTAGCATATGGTATGATTGATTCTGTAAATGATGCCTCTTGGACTTGGTTTTTTGACAATCTAAAGGAAGCGTACGGGGAAAGACAAAACATGTGTATTGTCTCTGATCGGAATTCAAGCATCATAAAGGCTGTTGGTGATGTGTACAAAGATATTCCGCATTATGCATGTATGTGGCATCTATGGGGGAACGTGAAAAAACTTTACAGAAAGTCACATGATGTATTATCGATAATCTTTTATACAATGGCCAAAGCATATTCAAAGTCAGAATTCCACATGTTAATGGAAAAGGTTGAGGTAATTGATATTAGAGTGAAGAAATATTTGGAATTGGCTGATTACGAAAAGTGGGCTAGGTCCTATGTAACAGTTCACCGAGGATGGACTTTGACTTCAAACATTACTGAGTCAATAAATGAAGTACTTGTATCGGCTATAGAACTGCCAATTTATGATTTTCTAGAAGAAGTTCAATTGCTTTTTGAAAAATGAAATTGCGAAAATAGGCAGGAGGCTTCATATACATTCACCACACTCATTGAAAAATTTAATGACATACTCAAAGAGACTAAGGCTTTGAGCACTCGTATGACGGTATGATCTTTTATATTTGTTGCATTTATATTTATGAAAAACATAAGTATTGGATTACTTGAATTAAGTTCTAAATTAATGAAAACATATATGACATAAAATGTTAATACTTTTGAAAATCATATTATCTGTACTACATATGTATTTTAGTATTGGAAAAACTTAACACTTCATATGTATTTTAGTATTTATTCTGCATATGTATTTTTATTGCAGAATCAGAAAACTTCATATGCAGTAATGACTATAAATAAATAAAAAAAATCTTCATTTACAAATAATAATATTTTTCAAATTTGTTCGTATTAATTACATATGTAAATGTATTTTTATGTAGCAAAAATACATTTTTTGGTGTGGTTACAACATATCGAAAAAATACATTTTGCATCTTTTTGTATCAGTGCATTTACACATTTCTTTTTCATCTTTTTAATATCAGGTTGTACAAACAACAGAATATGTGTACACGATGCATGACAAATAAAAGCACTTCATTGTCCGCCTTAAATAAAGAACATGCTCATGTAATGAGTTTCAACTCGATGAGATACCATGTGCACATGCTTGTGCGGTGTTGGACAACAAGAATTTTCAGAAGGGGCCATACTGTTGTGATTTGTATACGCTAAAAACTGTGTTAAAGATATATGATGTTTCAATCTATCCTTTACCACACAAAGATGACTGGATAATTTCAGATAGCATACTTGGTGAAATTGTATTGCCTCCGAAGTACAAACGCCCTCCAGAGAGACCTCCAAAGAATGATCGGAGAAAATCGAGCAGGGATATATTTGAAAAGAAGAGCATCAACTCATGCAGTGTTTGTGGGGCTAAGGGTCACGATAGACGTTCTTGTAGGAAATATCGTAAATAGAACATTTGTCCTTCTGTATTATTTCTTAAAGCATTCACCTACAGTTTTAATAAGAAAATTGAACTCATTTTTTGTGTTAATACATTTATGACTCATTTCATATATTAACATTGTTACATCTGAATACTGTATTTGTATATATCGCAAAATCTGAACACTATGTTTTCATTTTGAAGCTACAACTTAATTGTAGTTTAAACACTATATAAGTTTTCGTAACTCAAATGTATTTTTAACCCTGAATATGTATTTTTTACTCATATTAATTGTTAATAGTCATATGTTTATTTATCACTATGTAAAACGAAATGATGTCTGAACTATATTAAATCTCAAAATAGTTCAGATGTCACATTTTGCCTTAAAATCTCAACAAATCAAAATTATTTTCATAGTAATTGAGCAATGATTTCATACATGTGGCATTTTGCATTAAAAAATACATATTGTGTGTAATTCATATGTATTTTTATATCAAAATATGATTACTGCATATATATTTTTTATCTAAATTATTTCTTAAAGCATTCTTCTGCATTTTTAGTTAGAATGAACTCAATTTTTTTGTTTTAAGACATTTGATACATGACCATTGATAAATCTGAATAATGTATTTGTAGATATGCGCAACATCTGAAAACTAACTATGTATTTTGAAGTTACAACTCATATGTATTTTTAGAACTATATATGTATTTTTTTAACACTTTATATGTATTTTTAATTCATTTGTATTTTTAACACATATTTTTTAACTCATATTTATTTTTATCACAAATGCATTTTTATGCAGTCTGGACACTGCATATATATTTGATAATGAAAAATCAAAAAATGCATATATATTTTAGAATTAAATCTCACTGCTACAAGTATTACTGAACACCACAATAAAACACTTATTGCAATATGCAGTTCAAAATAAGTGTATCTGCAATAATTCAAAAACAGAATTACATCTAAAACTGTATTCATATACCAGTTTGTTAACTATCCAATTTAAGAAATTCATCAATCATCATAAATCTAAAGCTTCAGTGACACAAGTTATTCTGCTTTGCCTAACAGGCCTCAAGGGTGCTTCGAAATCACTATGAGCATTCGCTTCTTGTTTTCGAATGCCATAGTCCCACAATAATGTAGCATCTCTTCTACGAAGTGCATTGGGGTTGAACTCAATCGAAGAAACTTTGTGACCATAAGAAAGACACTCTGCATATGTAACAGTATACAGTTCACAATCCCTACAAAAATAGAAAAAAATTGAATAATAAGTAAAATATATTTTGTACAAACTTACAATTTTTGTATATGTATATTAAAATACTTACAAGCTTCCACTCGATTGTTAAGGTAAATTATCTTCAAATAACACGTCAAACATATCTGAGGAGTTTTTGTCTTTGTATCTTGAATGATTTTGAAGATCAATTTCTTTCTTAACGTAGAAATCACAAGCTTGGAGACATAATAATCTTTGCTAGTTTCTCAATCTCCGCAAGAACAGCTGCATAATGATCACTGAATTCATATGAATCATATAAGAATATGTACCTCTTTGAGAAGGATAACACCGCGAGAACCCAATGATGTTTTTCCTTTATATTGATCGGAATATAAATGTCTTCCACTGTATGCCATGGCACTGCAGCATGTATACGGAACCCATTGATGTATTCATTAAGATGTGCCTCCTGTCCTCTAGCATTAAGGTTTGGATCATCCACAAAATATACTTCCATCAAAGCCCTAATTATATTCATGAAGTTGCAATCACTGTGCTGTATTTGTAAGATTTGTTTGGCCCGTATTTGTAAGAGCTGTGCGACCCGTACTTCGACTTCTTCCTTAAATAGTAGAAGCAAATATCAATTTGCAGCAATAATTAATACCACAAATTTAGAACTTTCAAAAACATTATATACTAAATTTGCATGTGTATGTAAGATAAATAAATATGAATTTTTTTATATTAATGTCTAAGATCTGTGTATGTATAATTTCATTTTTATACTATACTTATATGCAGACAATGTAAGAAAAAAGTAACTACGGCAGTATGTGATGTAATTGAATACCTCATATGTATATTACTAAAGTATACATGTATTTTTAACACAACATATATACATCTAATGAAAGACTAGTAAAAAAACATATGTGTGAAACTATATGTATTTTATGAAAACTTAATATGTATTTTAAGTAGTGTTACAGCTGAAATGAATTTTTTTGCAAAATAATATACTAACCGAGTTTGTCCATGACTGATATGTGAATCCCATAGTGTAAAATCATTTTTTATCTTCAACAGTCTCAACTCCAAAATGAATTATTAAAATGTCTGATTTGTCCTTCTTGTAATGTTCCACTTTTTCCTTCCTGTTTTTTTTAAGTACATGGTAAATCATGAAAACATTATGAAAATATAAAATAAATCTAAAATTTTTCAAAAGAACTACCTTTTAGCAGGAAATTTTAGACGGTTGACAGAAATTCAGTCCATGAACTTCTTGACCATATTCGTATCCGCTATTCCATCAATCGGGTGATATACAAATAGATTCTTTCGGGAGAATATACGTATTTGCCCTGCTGAGCTCCCTATATAATTACAAAATACAAAAATATAATTAATATAAACTTATTAGCAAAACATATTACATTAAAAAATATTTATAACTTAGTGTACTTACCGGGTGCTGAATCAAAGTTATCAGTGTCTAACACCTCCTTGAATTTGGATGGTCGCCTAATTCTTAACTTTTGTATGGGAGTTTGAAGTTCACGATTAGTGGAGGGATGACTGATGATACTTTTTCGTTAGTAGACATTCAGACTAGGTAGAAACTCATCAGGGATTGTGTTTTGTGAATCAGCCACACTTGTTCATCCCTTTGTTTATCAATGGTTAGTTCTTGTGTATTAGGAAGTGTCCTAACTTGCTCCTCTATACGAAGTTCAACCTCTGCGTGCACCGGTGATTTTAAATTCAAATTAGTTTTCTCTTTGTTCGTCTAACAAAAGAATAGAATTTTTTTTAATTTGTTCTATCCAATATAACCTATGTAACCTCAAAATATATATTCACTATACATACTTAAGATTGATCTTCAACAACATTCTCAGACTTTTTATCATCCAAATTTTCATCATGAGATTCTTCTTCACGATTTCTCGAAGGAAGTTTGATGATGCTTTGTCTCCGATATACATTTAGACTCGGTAACATGTCATCTGAAATTGTCAATTATGAATCAGACAAAATTGTTTCATCCATTTTCTCATTACCGGTCTGCAAAAAATGAAAGAAAAAAGATAATCATCCCCTGAATTATTAAATCACATATAGCCAAAATTAAATTCATTATACATACTCGACAATCATGTTGATCAACCTTCTCAGAATGTAAGTAATCCACATTTATACTTCGGAGAAGCTCATCAGGATTAATTGTTGAGAATCAATTTCAACATTTTTTTTTCTGAATGCAAATCGGTGCACCCCTTACAAACAAGTGAAAAAATTTAAAACAACATAAAGCAAAATTCCAGTTGTATCTGTTTATATATATATAAAATAACATATAAATTCTAAACAAAAAAAATACATATGTGCATTAAAATGACTAAACAAATGTAACTATGTGATTTACGTTTGTTCCATTCAAATTTTCACTCAAATCATGACCAACATTCGGATTAAATAGTTGTGGTGATGTTTCGGCATCATCATAACCCATATGTTGCAGTTCAGGATCGTTATTTGAATATTGTTGCTACAAATATATATACTAGTTCAATAACCACTTATTACTTAAGTTCACTGAATATGTATATATTTTTTTCCAAAATGAATATGTAAATACAAACACACTAAAAATACATATTATTATAAAATAACAAACTCTTAAGTACATATTAATAGACAAAACTTAGAACACAGTATTTTACAGGTTATAATGTTTTCAATCAATCAAAAAATACATATTGTTATAATAACAATTACAAAAAATACATATGAAAAATACATATGATGTATAATGCATTTGTATTTTTTATTATAAAATGAACACTGCATATGTATTTTTGAACTAAACATCACAACAAAACATAAGTTTGCATAAAATACTAAAATTAATATTTAATTCAATTCAAAATTTAAAAGTTTCATTAACCTCATAAGTATTTTGAAGGTAAATAAACACAGATTATATAGTTTAACTAGAAGATTTTTTTAAAATAAATGTTCAACTAACACTGTATGTACTCATACATATATTAACATAAAAAACAAAACAATCATAGTGAAATAACATTTCAAATTACTTGTAATTACGTAATTGAAAGTTTAATATTTACCTTTGTACTGTCAACAATATTATCCGAAGACTAAACAACATTAGGACTGAAGTGTTGTCCAGACTTCTCTAACCCACAATCATCAACATTTGATTATTCAGCTTGTTTATCTGCAAATTATTCCTGAAAAATATGTGTACAATTATATAACGAGTTATTTGGAAAATATGCTGTATTTGTATAAGTCAATCAACTAAGAATACATATTCAACTGAGATAAGTTTTTAAAGAATATTGAAATAATAAAAAATTTACCTTGCTTTTTTCAAATGCTTTCAGCATCTGATTGAATTTTTTTCACTAGTCTACGAATTCCTTTAAACTCTCGACGAACTTGTTTTCATACAAAATTAATAAGTATTTTTTTTAATGTAAACAAGTAATTGACAAAAACATACCTCATTGCGGAAAACATCAATTTTTTTTATAGGTAACGACTTCTTCCTCTACAAGACTCTCTGGCTTTGACACAACTTCTTTCTTTGCAGGATTCTGTATCTTTTGACTGTACCGAAGGAAAAATAATCCTAGTTGTTTGCTTCACTTTATTATTTTTTGGCGGAGGTTCCTGTCGTGATTAAATTGACTTGAAAACTGGTGTCTTCACTCCAACAACCTTTACAACACGAGGAGCTGGTGTCCTCTTTTGGGCAACCTTGTCAATAATATTGAGAGACTTTTTTCTTAACGATTTCTTCACTGCTCTTGAAGATGAATCAACCTTTTATTTCTTTTTTGAAGATTCACTGATCTGTTTTGGTGGTAGATACTGAAAGTCACAATTCGAATCAACTAAATGTTCATCTTCAAGTACAACCTTCTCTGGTATTTGAAACTTCTCCAATTTCTTTTGAATTGGCTCTGATAAAACAGCTAACTTCACGCGTATTTGGAACTTGGTTCAGAGAAACATAATAACAGTAAAAGGAAACTGCACGCAGAATTTTGTTACGAGATTTCGACTCCAATCTCCACTACTTTGATAACGTTTCAGATTACAACTCCGCAATCTAAGGGACTCACTCGAGTACCTCACTTCGACAGTTAACTCTAACTGCTCTTCACACAACTTAATCGCTCCAAGAAGTCAAACTCGCTTCTTGTTACAATACCTTACCAACACTTCACTTCTATCAATAAAACAAAGACTATTACAACTCAAAAGAAATACTTCTATTGACAACACCAAACAGTTATTGATCGTTTATTTTCTTGCTCCTTTTTGCTTTTTTGTTTTGGCGATTTTTAGATCTGTGCGTTTTTTCAGGAGGTGTCAGCGCCAATTCAGTGCAATTCTACATATTTACTGCTTGCACTTTTACTCCTTTTAAGTCATCAAAAAACTTTTCCTTGTGGAAACCAACTTGCATAAGAAAACCTGCTAGAATCACTTTTTTACCATAATAAAAGGATTTCCTTTCGACAGTAAGATTTTGGATTCTTTTCAAAACATTAATAATGCATTCCTTATTTAAACAATTACGCTGCTGCACGTCACCTAGAGAAATAGGTCATCCCCACAATAATCAAGAACATGGTTCATAATAAACATGAACCTGGTTCAAAAATCAATTATCAAAACCATAATTTTCACATATTCCCCCTTTTTGATGATGACAAAAAATGCACATATACAACATAACTTCATAAACATAGTCCCCATCCCCATGTCTCACCAAAAACGTGAATACACGAACTTTCCCCTTTTGGCATCATTGAAAAGAAGATGAAACATGATAATACAGAGAACACTTACCAGAACATCACCAAAATATTAAGAAAAATTCAGCCCAATGACATAAATTAGCCAGTAGCACACATAAACATAGAAAACAGAGCAAACAACAACAACCAAGGCATTGGACCAACATAGAAACACTATATGTGCTGCACAAAAATGACAAGTCTGAGCACTAGTCAGGCCAAAGGTACTAGAGGGAACAAGACATGAAATACAGGACTAAGAGGAGGGTGGGGGAGAAGGTGAAGGAATCCGGTCAACCAAGGACATCATCATCTCAAAACTCTATTGTGCAAGAGAAGTTCAGAAAGAAGGACCTCTTTTAGAGGGCACAATGGAAAATGATTTTTTTTGAGAGCAATTAAACGAGTACCAATAGAAATATTATCATCTGAATCTGACTCAGCATCACTCGAAATTGAATCAACATTATCACCAATGACCAAATTTTCACCAAGAGGCAGCAAATCCTCTGAACCAAGACCCTTTTCATGACTAATGAGGTTAATTTCTTCCCCCTGAGAACATGCCGACGGAGAGATATCTGAAGTAACGGACGTGGTTTTGGTTTGTAGTGGAGACGAGTCATCATCGTTGGAATACTCCACAAAAACCAAGTTGTGGACTCCAACGAAAAAGTAACAAGAAGAGGATGAGCATTTTGTGTTTTTTTTTTTAAGTTTAAGAGAAAAGAATTTTTGGCACCCAAACTTGGTGAAATATCTTCAGGAATATAGGAACCAGGTTTCTACTAGTGCTCAAGAATTTGACACATTTTATACAAAACCACACACAATACATGACTATATGGTACATACCTGATAGTTTATTTGTTTTTACTCTTCTCCGTGCTCAGTTTCTCTGGAAGCTAAAGTATAATCAATGAACTAATCTTGCCTTGTATTTGGATGATGCCTAGAATGTGTACCTATAAAAATATAAAACTAAATTATTTACGTACAAGCTGGTGTTTGTCATCTTTTCTAGCCAAAATGCATGAGGGAAAGTCCATGACATTAGTTCATAGTGAGTAGACCAAGCTCGACCGGTTCTTCTCAAAATTCTCTTTGCTCAAGGCCTTCGTGAATATGTCGGCTAATTGATCCTCAGTTTTGCAAAAACGGACTTTAATTTTTCCTTTCTCAACATTGTCCCTCAAAAAGTGATGTCTCACATCAATATGCTTAGTCCTTTTGTGATGAACCGGGTTCCTAGACATATTCATGGCGCTTGTGTTGTCACACATGATTGGAATACATTCGATCTTCACATCATAATCCTCCAATTATTGTTTAATCCATAATAACTGTGCACAACAAGAGGCAATTGCAATGTATTCAGCCTCGGCTGTGGATATGGCGATGGAATTCTATTTTCTTGTGGCCCATGATATTAGGCATGAGCCCAAGAATTGAGCCATCCCAAAAGTGCTTTTACGATCCACTAAGTATCCAACATAGTCTGCATCTGCATACCCAACCAGGTTTAATGAATCTCCACAAGGGTACCAGAAAACCAGGTTCTGAGTTTCCTTGAGGTACCTAAGAATCCGCTTAACAGCTTTCAAGTGTGATTCCTTAGGATTTGATTGAAACCTAACACATAAACCAATACTGTACACGATATCTGGGCGACTTGCTGCAAGATACATTAGTGAGCCAATCATTCCCTAATACCTGGTCTCTGCAATAGGAATACAAGACTCATCTAAATCCAGCCTTGTGCTGACACTAATGGGAGTATCATTTGTCTTTGCATTACCCATATCAAACTTGTACAATAACTCCTTGATGTACTTCTGCTGATGAATGGATATCCCCTTAGGAGTCTGTTTAATTTGAAGACCAAGAAAAAATGTGAGCTCACCCATCATACTCATTTCAAACTCTCCGCTCATCATCTTAGAGAATTCTACTCATAAAGCTTCATTAGTGGCACCAAGGATAATATCATCCACATACACTTATACAATCAAGAGGCTTGTTCCTATTCTTTTGATAAATAATGTGTTGTTAATTTTTCCACGAGAATACCCATGGTTAAGCAAAAATTTTGACAACCTATCATACCATGCCCGGGGTGCTTGTTTCAATCCATACAGTGCTTTGTCTAGCTTGTAGACATATTCAGGATGCTCATGACCTTCAAAAACTGGTGGCTGATGAACGTAGACTTCCTCCTGAAGATACCCATTGAGAAATACACTCTTAACATCCATTTGGTACAAAGTGAATCCCATATGAGCAGCAAAAGCTATGAGCAACCGAATAGCCTCCATTCGTGCCACTGGTGCGAAGTTTCTTCATAGTCAATGCCTTTCTCTTAGTTAAATCCTTGAACAACTAACCTTGCCTTATTTCTGGTTATTTTTACTTTGTCACCCTTTTTATTTCGAAACACCCATCGAGTTCCAATAATTGCTCTGTTTGGAGGAGCAGGAACCAGGTTCCAAACTTTTCAGTGCTCAAACTAGTTCAGCTCTTCTTGCATGGCAATAATCCACTCATCGTGCAACAGTGCTTCCTTAATATTCTTAGGTTCCACCAAGGAAACATAAGCTGAGAAGGCCCACAAGTTTCTCAATTTTGATCTAGTCTGCATGCCGGAGTCTACAGGAGTTAGAATATTCTCCACAGGGTGTGAAATCTTATGCTTCCAATTACGGACCCGTGATCTTTGTCCATCTTTTGATGTTGAGGTACCTTGTACTTGTGTACTGGTATTTCCTAGTTCAACAAGTTCTTCATTTGTTCCCCCTGACACTGGTAACCCCTCAATGGTGTGAGATTCTTCACTAGTGTTGCTGGGTTGATCATTTTCCAGAATATCTTGAGAACCAGGTTTTCCTTGGTTTTGGGAACCAAGTTCTTGTTGTGATGAAACTTCTTGATCCTCATCATCATCCCTGAAAAATCCAAGTCCTTCCATGTTAACCTGCATACCTTCCTCAACCAAGTGATTAGTTTCATCAAAAATCACATGAACACTCTCTTCAACTCGATTAGTTCTTTTATTTAACACTTTATAGGCTTTACTATGGGATGAGTAACCAAGAAAAATTCCCTCATCACTTTTGGCATCGAACTTTCCTAGGGGTTCTTTGCCATTGATGTGAACAAAGCATTTACACCCAAAAGCCCTTAGATGATTAATATTAGGTTTTCTGCCTTTCAGTAACTCATAGGGAGTTTTTTCAAGGAGAGGACGAACCATGTATCTATTCAAAAGGTAGCATGCTGTGTTTACAGCTTCAGCCCAGTATCCTATTGGAAGACCACTGGCAATCAACATAGTTCTTGCCATGTCTTCCAAGGCTCTATTTTTTCTTTCTACAACCCCATTTTGTTGTGGGGTTCTAGGGGTTGAAAAATTATGGTCAATTTCATGTTCAGCACACAATTCAAGAAATTTTGAATTCTTAAATTTCGTACCATGGTCAGACTTGATGCTTATGATTTCAGAGTTCAATTTTTTTGAACTAGTTTCACAAAAACTATAAATACATCAAATGTATCATCTTTAGACCCAATAAAAAGAGTCCAAGTGAATCTTGAATAATTGTCAACAATAACAAACACATACCTTTTACCTCCTCTGCTTTGAACTCGCATAGGTTTGCATAGATCCACGTGCAACAATTCAAGGGATTTGGAAGTACTGACTATTTTCTTAGGCTTGAAGGATGATCTAACATGCTTTCCTCTTGCATAGGCATCACAAACAATGTCCTCATTGAATCGAGTTTTAGGCAGTCCAAGAACTAGGTCCTTAGCAACCAATTTATTCAGTTGAGAGAAACTAGCATGCCCCAATCTTTTATGCTATATCAAGTTAGTTTCAGAAACTGCAGTAAGGCACATGAGATTATTCAGCGGAAGTGAACGTCACATTGTTTCCCTTATCGCACATCTGAGACACACTTAGAAGATTGTGTTTCAGACCAAGAACACAATACACATTCTCAATTGTATGAGATTGAGACTTTCCGACTTTTTCAATCCCAATTATTTCACCTGTTTTTCCATTTCCAAAAGCTACACTTTTCCCTTGAAAGTCTGTGAGTGAGAGAAAATTTTCACGTGCTCCCATCATATGTCTGGAGCATGTGCTATCCAGATACCAAGACTTGTTCTCTCTTCTCACCTTTACTTGCCAAAACAGTCAGAAGTTAGATTTGGGCACCCAGATCTATTTGGGTCCCTTCTAATGGAAAAATGGATGAATCAAATTTCTTCTGGCCCAAGCGGGCAGTTGAATTTTATGAACCAGGTTCTTATAACGTTGCTGCCAGGCTTTCTTAACAAAATCTTTATTTTTCAAAATCCCCTTAAATCTATCCTGGCACATATTTCTAATGTGACCGGTTCTACCACAGTGAGTACAAAGACTTTCCTGAGAGGCACGTGTCTCTTGTTCAGGATGCTTATCCTTTTCATATCCCAAGCCATGTTTGTTTGTTGACTGGCTTTCTTGAATTTGGAGCAACATCTGTGAGGACTTGGTCCACTTGACATGCCGTTTCAAATCAAGTTTGGTTTTTTCAAGGTTTTCTTGTAAAATTCTATTTCTTTCAGTTGCGTCTTGAAGATCTTTCGTTAATTTCTTAACTTTGTCTTCTAATGCAATCTGACAGAAATTGATTTCACTTTTACCTTTGAGGAGTGAGCCAAGTCGATTGTTTTCCTCTTCAAAATTTACAACAAAATTCTCAAGTGAAGTATTTTTGTCCTTAAGATCCTTATAGTCAATTCTCAAAGAGGCATAGTCATTCATGAGTTGGTCTTTTTCAGATGACACTGAGTGGTATGCCTCTATAAGAACAATCGACAAGGATTCTAGTTTATTCTTAGAGAAAGTGTTGATTTTAAATTTTATGTCTTGAAAACTTACCTCGAGTTGCTTCTTATCATCTTCATCTGAATCAAAACTTACCATCAGTGCAAGAATGTTCTCCTTTGACTCCTTGTCTTCTTTCTCCTTCTCATCAGAATCTAAAAATGCCATGAAAGCCAGGGTATTCTCTTCGTTTAAGCAGTCAATGGCCAGTAGAGATTGATTTTCAAGATCATCATCATATTCTCCTTCCGAAGAGTCACCTATTGGAACCAATGCCTTCTTCACCGCGATGTCGGCTTTATGAGCAGTTATCCTTCGATTTGAAGGAATGGTGTACTCCTTTGTCTGTTCCTTTGACTTTTCCGAATCGTTCTTCTTGTACTCAATCTCCCATTGTGGGCAAAATTTAATGAAGTGGTCTGGGATCCCATATTTATGACATACTTGGTCACGATTTGCCTTTTCATTTTTCTTGGAGACTTGGTTCCTCCTCTGTGATTTCATACCTTTTTGGAACATCTTTTGGAACCTTCTGGTCATGAGAGCCATGTTTTCTTTGTCAAAATCAGATTTGTCAGTGTCCTTTAGGACCAGATTTTTTTCTTTTCTACCACCAGTTATCTCACGTTCATTATTCTTTTTGAGCTCAAAAGTAGTCAATTTTCCTATTAGCTCATCTATGGTTAGAGTGTCCGAATTACATGCTTCAGAAATTGCTTCAACTTTGCTCTCCCATGATTCTGGTAACACACTAAGAAGTTTTCGAATTGCCTTTCCGCTGGGAACAACTTCACCAAGTGAGTAAATCTCATTCAGAATTGACGTGAACCTGGTATGCATCTCCTGAATGGTCTCTCCCTCCTTCATTCTGAATAGTTCATATTTTATGTTAAGCACATCAAATTTAGATTTCTTCACTTGACTGGTACTTTCACGGGCTGCTTGTAGAGTGTCCCAAATTTCCTTTGTGGTGGCACAAAATGATATCCTATTATACTCATCAGGACCAATGCCACATATTAGGATTTTTTTGGCCTTCACATTGTTCTGAACATTTATCTTATCATTTGCATCTAGCTCCAATCTTCCTTTCGGAACCTGAGTCGTTCCATATTCACCAAGCTTGGTGGGGATTGTTAGTCCATCAAGCAGAACATTCCATAGATCGTGATTTTCTTCGATAATAAAGTCCATCATTCTATTTTTCCACCATCCGTAGTACTGTCCATTGAAAAGAGGAGGACGGATCTGTGAGTCTCCTTCCTGGGATATTGGTGGGGCAGCCATGGATCCTTTTCAAGGTGTTAACCTTATATTAAAAAGACCTCTCTAATACCAATTAATAAAACAACTAACTTCACTCGTATTTGGAACCTGGTTTAGAGAAACATAATAACAGTAAAAGCAAACTGCACGCAGAATTTTGTTATGAGATTTTGACTCCAATCTCCACTACTTTCATAACGTTTTAGATTACAACTCCGCAATCTAAGGGACTCACTCGAGTACCTCACTTCGACAGTTAACTCTAACTGCTCTTCACACAACTTAATCACTCCAAGAAGTCAAACTCGCTTCTTGTTACAACTCCTCACCAACGCTTCACTTTTATCAATAAAACAAAGACTATTACAACTCAAAAGAAACACTTCTATTGATAGCACCAAACAGTTATTGCTCGTTTATTTGCTTGCTCCTTCTTGCTTTTTTGTTTTGGCGATTTTCAGATCTGTGCGTTTTTCCAGGAGGTGTCAGCGCCAATTCACTGCAATTCTGCATATATACTGCTTGCACTTTGACTCCTTTTAGGTCACCAAAAACTTTTCCTTGTGAAAACACCTGGCACAAGGAAACTTGCTAGAATACACTTTTTTACCATAATAAAAGAATTTCCTTTTGACAGTAAGATTTCGGATTCTTTTCAAAACGTTAATAATGCATTTCTTATTTAAATAATTACGCTGCTTCATGTCACCTAGTCAAAAGGTGAGCCCCACAATAATTGAGAACCTGGTTCATAATAAATATGAACCTGGTTAACAAATCAATTATCAAAACCATAATTTCCACAGGATCTATGATACGAGTCAAATGGTCACCTTAGCTTTTGATGACATCTTTGAAGGCCAACACCTAAAGGCTCAAGACTTGGTCACCCCGAGAGCACAAGGATACGTAAGGAAGGATCATTTTGAGCATGACTTAAAGCAATTTCGTGTGTGGAAGGTTGCTTACATTGATGCTAACCTGAGAAATACAAGCCTTGAAGTATGAACCATACTCGATTTTTGAGAGCATTGAAAATGCGTCATTCATTCAAGTTATAATATACCTTGGCTTCCCCTTCATTAAGGGTATTTTATACATTACATATGGTGTACTTACACACCATGGCAGCCCCTCTCATTAAGGGCAAAGTGGTCTTTTTATCTTTATTTGTAATATATTATAAATAGGCCCCTTTAGTCTTATTTTTCACTAGTTTTGGAAGAATGAAAGATTAAAACACAAATCCTTTCTCTTGAGAGTAGAACACTTTAGGTAGTCTTAGTTTAGGGCTTGGAAAAGCTAATATTGGTCTGTGCTTGGAAACGGTGAATCTTGAGATGAGTTGATTCCCTTGGCAGTCACCGTAAGAGTGTGGTTTTAATTATTACATTCATTAGGGGTTTTTGAGTTTAATACACTCTTTAGTTCTTAATATTGTAATAATCTTGGTCTCACTATCTATTCTTTACTTTTGTTGTTGTTATCTTGTTTAGTGGACTGTTTTGGGTCCTTTATTGAATCCGAAACTTGTCTTATTGTTGTTCATATTGTTCATCACGTTTTGTAGCTGTTTTTTGGTGATATATACATCATTGTATCTTGTATTCTTCTTGTTGATAGCGAATCCGAGAGTGGTCTCCAAAAAGGTCCTCAGATCCTTAAGATTTGCGGACTGTTTTGGAGTTGTTTCGTGTTTCTCTTGTCTTTATTGTATCACTCTATGTTCTTAAATACAACCTAGAAATATAGATAAAATATGTTAAAGTATCTGTTAAACAATAGAAAATACTAAAATGTATATATTTTGATTGTAAGATACATATTAATACATATGTATTTACTAGCAACATACCTTGTTATCATCATAAAACATAGCATCTATCAAATACTCAAAACGAGATCGCGGTGCATTTGTCTTTCAATTTAATAATCGGAGAATCTGATTATCAACCTTCGATGCAATCTTTCGTTGGACATTATAACGACACTCGTAAAGCCTCACTTGAATAGCCAATGGCAGTCCCTATATCAAATAGAATTTTTCACCAGCTTTCAACCTGTTGTTCAAACTTCTCGCTAAATTCTCAAATGATAAAGTACCCCATGAAAAATTCTTATATTTTTCACTGTCTACCAATTTAAAATGAAGTCTAGGTATAACTATAGTGTCAACATTAGATAACACAAAAGAATGCAGAAAATACAGAATTGCAAACTTCTCAGCATCCTCACTGTTGTTCTCTCCCCAAACTTTATTCATCTATGCTATAAATAGTTGCCTTTTCTGTATAAATTCTGCACTATTGAAATATTTCTCAACAAGCCTGTTTGTTACATCCTCATCAAAAATAAATTCGTCCCTATTAGCAACATAATTCAATCCAGTAACGATAGAAAATTTCTTTGGAGTAAAATAAAGAGAAGTTCCATTAGCTCGGATGACTATCGCAGAACTTGTTGAAAGTTGTTGTTGTGAACATAAGCTTGGCCCATTGTTCTTGACCATTGTTGTGGTGGACTGTTTTGGCCATGTCGTTTCTCCTTGATGTTCTAAACTTGACCACGTTATATTGTTGTTACTTGGTGGCTTGAGAACCATTTTGTTGAAGTTGTAGTTGTCTTGGCCAAGTGTTGGAGATATTTTTATTGTGGATTGGAGTTGGCCATTGGAATTATTGTTCTTGAAGATTGTTGTTCTTGTTTTTGGTGTGGTTGTTGTTGTTCTTGAAGTTCTTCACCTTTCTTCATAGATTGTCAGAACATAAAGTGAATGTTAGATCCTAAAAGGTGAAGGGAAAAAATGTATGTACTTGTTAGTCTTGAAAGACCCCCAACCACCAAAAGACTTTATATCACTTCTCAACCACTTTTTCATGATTTAAGGACCCATGTTTTAAGGGAAAGTACAAGAAAAAGTCAAGTTTTGAAAATTGAAATAGTCCCCAAGACTTATTTTCCCTCCTAAAACAAATTCCACCAATCCAAATTAATTTTCGACCAAGGCTTGAATATTTGAGAATAACCACTTGATAAAACCGAATCAAGACGTGGCTGCCATGTCATCACTGCTACTGTTCACGCAATATTTTCGAGCTCAAAATTTTAGATTCTTAGTTTCATTTTTATCGTCCCTTAGTTTCGTTGTTGGTTCTAATACTAATTATCAACTAGTAATCACTTACTTAGTTGTAGATTAGTTGTTGAGTCCGTTTCTTTCGTGTCTTCATTTTTTATGTGCTTTTCTTATTTTTAACTCGTCGTAACTTCTTTGTTTCAAGTTCGTAAGTAGATTTTATTTTGTGTCTTGAGTCAATCAAACAAGAATCTATTCTGGTCGCCAAGTAGAATTGACATCTTATTGACTATCGGAGTATAAGCAACTTTTAATATTCGCCGCTCTAAATTGTGAGTATCACAAAAGTGAGTGAATACGAGTGTTGGTAGAAGCTTTTACTACTAATCTTGTTTGTTCATTTTGTAGGTTTAAAAGGTAATATAAGGGGAACATGTCTTGGATAGCCAGGGATTAATGTGACTACAATATGGGAGACTATGATTGTAGTAAGGGTTTTTATGTCTATGAAGTTGAGGGAGATTGCGGAGGATATTAAAATAACCATGATCAAAACATTGGCAGATTTGAAAGTTACTGTTTTGAGGGAGAAAATGAGGTGAATAAAGTACCTAGTGCTTATGGTGACTTTGGAGATGATATAGGACCTTGTGATGGATCATATGATAACGTTGGGGCATGTGAGGCATCTGATAATTCTCACTCTGAACCCAGATTTGGTGTTAGGTATAACCCTTTCATTCGAAAAACTTATGAGACATATGATGAGAGTACACATGAGGAGTGTGAATATTCATATTCTCCACCTTGTAGTACTTCTTATCAAGGTCGATATAGTGTGAATTGTTATACTAGCTATAGTAAAGGTTGTCCAATGAGAAGAAGAGGGTATGTATCTCCAAAACCAAGGGGTACTCGTATGCCTTACAATTTTGATCCAAAAAGGAGTGTACACTCTGGAAAGGTGACCATTTGTGGGATACCGGGTTGCCTCATTGTGCTAAATGATAGGTACTATAGAAACTACATTATTCCATCCATGGTTGACTACTTAGGGTTGTTTTGCGATCCTTTAATTATTCCATACTTCTTGGACGTGTTCAAGGTTACCGAGAGGGTAAAAGTAATCTTCTCCCAATATGAATACCATGAGGAGGTGTGGTGAGATATTCTTCCCTTATCCTACGATCATGTATACTTAGGCGCCAATTGGTTTGCTCAACATCAAGTTCCTAACGTGGAAAATTGGCCTAATGTTGTAAGAGACCAATGGGGAAATCGCCTCATGACTTACTTGCTTCCTAAGCTGCGAAGAGAGATGCCTACCTACTCCAGTCCAATAATTATGAGAGACAAAAGATTATGAGGAGTAAGGAAGTGTAAGGTGGTAATCCGAGAGTGGAAAAATAAGAGGTTGTGTGGAGCGAAGTGAGGGGATTACCACCAAACCGTATACACATTTTGAGCATGACTTAAAGCAATTTCGTGTGTGGAAGGTTGCTTACATTGATGCTAACCCGAGAACCACAAGCCTTGAAGTATGAACCATACTCGGTTTTTGAGAGCATTGAAAAAGTGTCATTCATTCAAGTTATAACATACCTTGGATGCCCCTTCATTAAGGGTATTTTATACATTACATATAGTGTACTTACACACCATGGTAGCCCCTCTCATTAAGGGCAAAGTGGTCTTTTTATCTTCATTTGTAATATATTATAAATAGGCCCCTTTAGTCTTATTTTTCACTAGTTTTGGAAGAATGAAAGATTGAAACACAAATCCTCTCTCTTGAGAGTAGAACACTTTAGGTAGTCTTAGTTTAGGGCTTGGAAAAGCTAATATTGATCTTTGCTTGGAAACGGTGAATCTTGAGGTGAGTTGATTCCCTTGGAAGTCACCGTAAGAGTGTAGTTTGGATTATTACATTCATTAGGGGTTTTTGAGTTTAATACACTCTTTAGTTCTTAATATTGTAATAATCTTGGTCTCACTATCTATCCTTTACTTTTGTTGTTGTTATCTTGTGTAGTGAACTATTTTGGGTCCTTTATTGAATCCGAAACTTGTCTTATTGTTGTTCATCTTGTTCATCACGTTTTGTAGCTATTTTTTGGTGATATATACGTCATTGTATCTTGTATTCTTCTTGTTGATAGCGAATCCGAGAGTGGTCTCCAAAAAGGTCCTCAAATCCTTAAGATTTGCGGACTGTTTTGGAGTTGTTTCGTGTTTCTCTTGTCTTTATTGTATCACTCTATGTTCTTAAAGACAACCTAGAAATATAGATAAAATATGTTAAAGTATCTGTTAAACAATAGAAAATACTAAAATGTATATATGTTGACTGTAAAATACATATTAATACATATGTATTTACTAGCAACATACCTTGCTATCATCATAAAACATAGCATCCATCAAATACTAAAAACGAGATCATGATGCATTTGTCTTTCAATTTAATAATCGGAGAATCTGATTATCAAGCTTCGATGCAATCTTTCGTGGGACATTAGAACAACACTCGTAAAGCCACACTTGAATAGCCAATGGCAGTCCCTGTATCAAATAGAATTTTTCACCAGCTTTCAACCTGTTGTTCAAACTTCTCGCTAAATTCTCAAATGATAAAGTACCCCATGAAAAATTCTTATATTTTTCACTGTATTCCAAATTAAAATGAAGTCTGGGTATAACTATAGTGTCAACATTAGATAACACAAAAGAATGCAGAAAATACAGAATTACACAATTCTCGGCATCCTCATTGTTGTTCTCTCCCCAAACTTTATTCGTCAATGCTATAAATAGTTGTCTTTTCTGTATAAATTCTACACCATTAAAATATTTGTCAACAGGCCTGTTTGTTACATCCTCATCAAAAATAAATTCGTCCCTATTAGCAACACAATTCAATCCAGTAACGAGAGAATTTTTTTAGGAGTAAAATGAAGAGAAGTTCTCTAAGCTCGAATGACTATCGCAGAAGAAAAACTACCCTTTATCTCCAGCGGTATAACACATCTGCACAACTGTTCTTGAACTACACAGTGCTTCTTCTTCATGAAATAACCAAAAATGATATTGTCACAAAACTTTTTATACTGTTCCTTGTTTAATACGGCCGGTATACTCCATCAATATCATTATTACTGTAAGAGCACATATGTGGTGTAAATCTGGGAAGTTTTCTTACAATGAATATTTCATCTCGTAGCACCTATACAAAGTAAAACTACAACTTCTTAAACAGTGAAATTTTTTAAAAACAATCACCTATGTATTTAACAAAAATAATACATATAACAATCATATGTATTTTGAACAACAAAATACATATGAAATTTGATGTGTATGGATAAAAATTCAAATGCTACCCTCTAACTTAATATGTATATTAAACATAATCAAAATACAAATGTTAAAAAGAAATCAGCTCATTTCAATCCCTAAATACATATAAGCAGAAAATAAAGTACATATTAAAACTAGAGCTTAATAAACACAATAAAATCAGTCAAAAAAATACATATAACATGCATATGTATTTTGAACAGAACAAAAATACAATCAAAACTGAAAATACATATTAAATATAATTAGAAAATACATGTAGCCATTAACTCTTCATGTGTAGTTCATATAACAATATACCTAAAAAATACATATTAACTACTTGAAAAATACATATAACCCCCAACTTTGGTAAGATCTTTACTTACAAAAATGCATATGTATTTTGAACAAAATAAAAATATAATCAAAATTGAAAAATACATATTAAAAATAATTAGAAATACATGTAGCCATTAACTCTTCATGTGCAGTTCATATAACAATATACCTAAAAAATATATATTAACTGCTTGAAAAATACATATAACACCCAACTTTGATAAGATTTTTACTTAGAACAATAAATACATTATAATTTTTTTTTTGACAACACATAAAATACCTCATCTTCAATATCTTCTTCAGATTTCTCTGCAGAAGAGTTCTGAACATCATCATCATCCTTACTTACTTCTTTGATTTATTTAGCTTTCCTTTTCTTCTCGTACTATTTTGTTTTTGTTCTTTTGGAAAATCAGTTTCTTCATCCTTTTTTTTCAAAATTTCTGTCATCTTCACCGGGTCGTTGCGGAACTTGGACCTAATCTCCTTCTAACTCACAAATTTCTTGGACTGTATAGGATTTGAAACAACTTTAACTACATCATCTTGAGTTAAACCAAAACTAAAAGAAGGTACATAATCAGACACCAAATTACTAGTTCGTATAAAACTATTTGATCGTGGTTTTGCTGTGTGTTTATCCATTATAGCATACAAACTTAAAAATTGAATTTGCTAGGTATTACAATATAAAAAAAGAAGAGAAAACACTAACATGCAATAACTGAATAAAATAGTTACCCGAAATAGAGCAACATAATTCTTATTAGATCGTGATAGAATCGAACGAAAGAGAAAAAATTGAAAGCGGGAATCAGTGATAATGGCGTAAAAAAAGGATTTTTTTTTACATTAAGGAGAGAGATTAATAAAGCGTGAAAAGGGAAAAAGAATGCGTGAAAAGGGAGAAAATAATCACGGTAACTTCACTTAGGGTGAAAAGGGGGAAAATAATGCTATTATTACTACAAAATGTAATTTCAAACAAGTGTTGCTATTTTTTGTAATTTAATACCTAGGTATGCTACTCTATGTAGTTTGCCCAATTAAAATCGAACATTTTGATGGACACCAGACGTAATCTATCGACAAGCCTTAAAATGGTCGGCCCATCACAACAAGCCTTAAAATGGTCAATCCTGTCTAGCTCTACATGGGCAGCACCTGGATTGGTCCAGCCCACCTTTTAAAAAGAGTAACATAACTAATTTTTTTAGTTTTACACCTAAATTAATGAAAGTGTTAGAAACACATCTAAACTATCGTTGTTTGTTTAAGAAATATACTTAAACTATCACTTATTAGCTTGATAAATACACCTAAAAGCTAACAAGATCAAATATCTACTTACAAACTCTTTAGTTGTGTCTAGCCATTAAAAATCTGTTCACGTAATATATTTTTATTCTTTTTTGTTTATACATTATTTTTTCATTTAAAAATATTTTTGATTGATTTCTATTTATTATAAGATGTGTTTCTCAAAATAATGTGTGATAGTTTAGGTGTGTTTCTTACACCCTCAATAATCTAAATATGAAACTTTTTTCTTAAAAAAATAATTTAGGTGTGTTTTTAACTTCACTCTTTTATAAATAATACAATAAACTAGAACCTAATATCATGAAAGTACTAAATCAGAAAGTATGTATAAATTTGAAGTCTCAAATCCAGACGGATGAGTTTTTTAGGTAGCCACTAGTGAAGGTAATCAGAGACAACCTTAGTAGGAATAGGAGATGGATTAAGTTCTAAGAAAATCTTATAAAAAATGCTAAATCTTTAATTGGTAAAAAGCAATAACTTATACAATACAACAACAACAACAGACCCAGTGTATTCCCACAAAGTGAGGTCTAGGGAGGGTAAAATGTACGCAGTCCATACCACTACCTTCGAAGAAGTAGAGAGGCTGTTTCCGATAGACCCTCGACTCAGGCTAGAGAATAGTACACAAGGTCGTAGTGAAATATGAAGTACGATGGATGACATAACATAAATAAGGAATAAGCAATAAGAAAATAAATATCATAGAAATATGAAATAAAATAAATATGAGTAATTCAAAATAAGTAATAAGAGATAGGACATCCACCTTGTAGTAACATACACCCACAGACCAAAGACACCTACCACACACAAACTCTACTGACTAGGGGCTCATACTAATGGACACAGTCCTACGCTTACTAACCCGACTAGACAAGAGGTCTCCAAACATCTTGCTACAACCCACACACTCACACTAGCCTTTTACCCTTATCCGCGACCTCCACATCTTCCTATCTAGGGTCATGTCCTCAGTAAGCTGAAGCTGCTCCATGTCATGTCTAATCGTCTCTCTCCAGTATTTTTTCAGCCTACCTCTACTCCCTCTAAATCCATCCAAAGCTAACCTCTCGCACCTACGAACTGGGGCATCCATTCCTCTCCTTATCACATGCCCAAACCATCTTATCTTTCCTTCTTGCAACTTGTCCTCCAACGAAGCCACTCCCATCTTCTCCCTGATAGTCTCATTCCTAATTTTATCCTCTCTAGTAAGTCCACACATCCAACGTAACATTCTCATTTCCTCCATCTTCAATCATTGAATGTGGGATTTCTTGACTGGCCAACACTCCGCTCCATAGAGTATAACCGGCCAGACTGCCACTCTGCAGAATTTGCCTTTAAGCTTAAGGGGCACCTTCTTATCACACAACACTCCCGAGGTGAGCCCCCACTTCATCCAACCTGCTCCAATACTTTTAGAGACATCCTCATCAATCTCGCCATTCCCCTGAATTATAGACCCAAGATACTTAAAATTATCCCTCTTACAAATATCCTGGGAATCCAACCTCAACACCACTTCATCCTTCTGACTCGAGTCACTAAACTTGCATTCCAAATATTCCGTCTTGGACCTACCCAACCTGAACCCCTTAGATTCAAGGGTTTGCCTCCAAACCTCCAGTCTTTCATTCACACCCTCCCGCGTCTCATCCATCAGCACTATATCATCCGCAAATAACATACACCTAGGCACCTCACTTTGAATACTCCACGTCAACACTTCTATTACAAATGCAAACAGAAATGGGCTAAGAGTCGATCCCTAATGCAACTCTGTCTCAACCGAAAAATGCCCTGAGTTTCCTCCCATCATCCTCACCCGAGTCTTTCCTCCATCGTGCATGTATTTAATAGCTCTGATGTACGCCACCGGGACCCCTTTCACCTCCAAGCATCTCCAAAGAACCTCCCTAGGGACTTTGTCATACCCCTTCTCCAGGTTGATGAACACCATGTGCAAATCTCTTTCTTCCTCTCCCTATACTGCTCCACCAATCTCCTCACCAGGTGGATTGCCTCTGTCGTCGAGCGACCAGGCATAAAACCAAATTGATTCTCCGAAATGGACACGACCCTCCTCAATCGCCTCTCAACCACCCTCTCCTAAATCTTCATAGTGTGACTCAACAGTTTGATACCCCTATAGTTGTTACAACTCTGAATATCACCCTTGATTTTATATAACGAAATCATCGAACTCCATCTCTAATAACTCATACAATACATGCTTAAAATCTAGGATGACATATTTACTCCCTTCGTCCATTTTAACTTATTCATTATTGACTTTACACCAAATCCCAACTACACACTTATACTTTGAAAGGGTCCTATGACCTTCCTGAACTATTTTAAAATAAAATTATTACCCCCGAACGATTTTAAAGTGAAATATATACCCCTCTAAAAATTCATACCCAGATTTTATTTTGATTTGTGATCTACACGCGCTGCCACGTGTCATGACACGTAATTCCACATCATATATCATTTTTTTACTATAAAAAATTAATTCCACGTCATCATCATCATCATCATCTTCTTCTTCCTCTTCTTATTCTATTCTTCTTCTTCTTCTTTTTCAATGGCATAATGAATCATACGAAATTCACACGATATGTAATCTTATCAAAATCAAATCAACAATTAATGTCCAAAAAATATTTGATTTTCACAAAATGGCATCGCGACAGTGATGGCGCCGAAAAATTCAAAATTCCGATGACTTTATTTTTCAATCTGAATTGATTCAACATTCTCACGTAATTCGAGTTCTTGGATGCCATTGAAAAGAAAAAGAATAAAAAAAAATGTCATTGATGAGTTCTTGGATGCCATAGAAGAAGAAGAAGATAAAAAAATTAATTGCCATTGATGGATTCTTGGATGCCATTGAAGAAAAAGAAGAAGAAGAAGAAATTAATTGCTATTGATGGGTTCTTGAATGTCATTGAAGGAGAAGAAGAAGAAGGAGGAGGAGGAGGAGGAGGAGGAGGAGAAGAAGAAGAAGAAAAAGAAAAAATAAAATTGATTACCATTGATGGGTTCTTAGATGCCATTGAAGGAGAAGGAGAAGAAGAAGAAGGAGAAGAAGGAGGAGGAGAAGAAGGAGGAGGAAGAGAAGAAAGAGGAGGAGAAGGAGGATGAGAAGGAGGAGGAGAAGAAGGAGGAGGAGGAGGAAGATGAGGAGGAGGAGGAGGAGGAGAAGGAGAAGGAGGGGGAGGAGAAGGAGGAGGAGGAGGAGAAGAATAAGAAGGAGAAGAAGCAGAAGAAGAAGGAGAATAAGAAGAAGAAGGAGAAGAAGGAGAAGAAGGAGAAGAAGGAGAAGAAGGAGAAGAAGGAGAAGAAGGAGAAGAAGGAGAAGAAGGAGAAGAAGGAGAAAGAGAAGAAGAAAAAGAAGGAGAAGAAGGAGGAGAAGGAGGAGGAGGAGAAGGGGGAGAAGGAGGAGAAAAAGGAGGAGAAGAAGAAGGAGAAGAAGAAGGAGAGGGAGAAGGAGAAGGAAAAAGAGAAGGAGAAGGAGTAGGAGAAGGAGGAGGAGAATAAGGAGAAGGAGAAGGAGAAGAAGGAGGAGGAGGAGAAGGAGAAGGAGAAGGAGAAAAATGGGGAAGAGGAGAAGGAGAAGGAGCAGGAGAAGGAGAAGAAGCAGGAGAAGAAGAAGGAGAAGAAGAAGAAGGAGGAGGAGAAGAAGCAGGAGAAGAAGCAGAAGGAGAAGGAGCAGAAGCAGAAGCAGACGCAGAAAAAGAAGGAGAAGGAGAAGAAGCAGGAGAAGAAGAAGAAGAAGGAGAAGGAGAAGAAGAAGGAGAAGAAGCAGAAGGAGAAGGAGCAGAAGCAGAAGCAGAAGCAGAAGCAGACGCAGAAGAAGAAAAAAAAGAAGAAGAAGAAGAAGAAGAAGAAGAAGAAGAAGAAGAAGAAGAAGAAGAAGAAGAAGAAGAAGGAGAAAGAGAAGAAGAAGAAAAAGAAGAAGAAGAAGAAGGAGAAAAAGGAGAAGGGGAAGGAGAAGAAGGAGGAGAAAAAGAAGGAGGAGGAGGAGGACAAGGAGAAGGAGAAGAAGGAGAAGAAGAAGGAGGATAAGAAGGAGGAGAAGAAGGAGGATAAGAAGGAGGAGATGAAGAAGGAGTCGAAGAAGGAGGAGAAGAAGAAGAAGAAAAAAAATTAATTATCATTGATGGGTTCTTGGATGCCATTAAAGGAGAAGAAGAAGAAAAAGGAGGAGAAGAAGGAGGAAGAGAAGAAAGAAGAGGAGAAGGAGGAGCAAAAAGAGGAGGAGAAGGAGGAGAAAGAGGAGGAGAAGGAGGAGAAGAAGGAGGAGGAGAAGAAGAAGGAGAAGAAGGAGAAGGAGAAGGAGAAGGAGAAGGAGAAGGAGAAGGAGAAGGAGAAGAACGAGGAGGAGGAGAAAGAGAAGGAGAAAGAGAAAGAGAAGGAGCAGGAGAAGAAGAAGAAGAAGAAGAAGGAGGATGAGGAGAAGAAGCAGGGGAAAAAGCAGAAGGAGAAGGAGAAGGAGAAGGAGAAGGAGAAGAAGGAGGAGGAGAAGAAGGAGAAGGAGAAGAAGGAGGAGAAAAAAGAGGAGGAGGAGGATGAGGAGGTGAAAAAGGAGGACGAGGAGGAGAAAAAAGAGGATGAGGATGAGGAGGATGAGGAGGAGAAGAAGAAGAAAGAATTGGAGAAGAAGAAGAATGGAAGAAGAAGAAATGAAGAAGAAGAAGAAGAAGAAGAAGAAGAAACAAAGAAAGAAAAATAATAATTAAAATTATATATATATACTTAAAGAAATATTAAAAATAATTTTTTAATAAAATATTTTCGTTCTCACTCTCTTTAAAGAGAGTGAAACACACTCTCTTGCCATGTCAGCGTTAGAGGGGTAATAATTTAATTTTAAAATAGTTCAGGGGGGTCATAGGACCTTTTCAAAGTATAAGTGTGTAGTTGGAATTTGGGGTAAAGGTTGGGGGGTATTTGACCATTTTCTCTCTTAAAATATAATAAATAATAAAGATAATTTTACTATATCAATTTTGAATATAATAAATTAAATGTTTGAAAAATGCATTGAATAATGAATAATATTTAATAACAAGGATAAAACAAACACAAAATGGTAAGTTATCTACTGATTTTTTGAAACTGAACAAATATTGTTGAATATCTATTTTTAGTATAGTTTGTGGATAAGTAGAAATAGAGAGACGGAGGAATTAGTATGCCTTTTTTTTTTTTTTTTTGCTATCTAGCATCTCTAATTTTCTCTCTTTTATTTGAATTTGAGATAACAAAAAAAAAAAGACTCCATATAATTCTTCCTTATTCTTTTGTTTAACTTATGCAAATTGCTCCCAGATTAAATCTCAAACAACAATAAGTAAACTACAAGTCCATAACCACACAAATAGTCTTTCGAATAATAACTATACATCACCAAACTTTAGAAAGCTTTATTTTTCTTCTGACAAGTCTTATTCCCAGAAAGCTAGGTAGATATATTTCTCTAGTGACAACTTTTAAAATTAAATCCATCGGAAATTGGATTTAGATGCTCATTTAGGACCATTCGCAACAGCTTGAACCCGAGACTTAAAATAACCAAGCAGCATTTCTCGGGAAGGCATATTTTCCTTAACTTGGTCGCAATTAAGGTACTTATTTCTCCACGCACAAAAATTTGGAAATTTTTCACTAGTCACCAGCACAACTCCAGTGGCTTCTTCAACAATTCCTATCCAAAATCCGACAAAATTGGCTGCTATGTCAACAAATCCGATGCCGTCTCCACCAAAGAACTTCTTGTCCTTGAGTTCGTTGTCAAGAACTTTAAGGACTTCATAAGCTTCCTTTTTATCTTCCTCCTGCTCTTCTCCTTGGCTCCATAATGCTTTCCACACTGCTGGTAAGCACTGAGAAAAAAATTGTAGAAACTCGAATTGATCATCCTAATAACTAATTAGAGAGTAATTTGATAATTTTTTCAGAGTATTGAAGATTATTTATCATGTCAAAATTTAATCCGAGCAAGGAATATGAAGTTAGTAAAATTAGACGGTTAAAATAGAAAAAGACTATTGCCATAACTGAGAAATCTTTTTCTCCTTCTAAATAAAAAACATTTTCCAATTATCAAACACAGTAAAAGTAATGACTTCCCCATAAAATGTTTTCCTGAATAAGCAGTAATTTCATTGATGGTCCCTTCGATTTTTACTTTATTTATTGTATCAAAGTCATTCTCTTCTGAAGAGCTAAGACAGTTGTTGACTTTGTCTATGTGTCCATAATGGCATTAAATAATTTTTTTTGGTCAAAAAAAGAGTGTCAACTTTGCCCAAATAAGAGTATCTAGCAAAACAAAATAATTTAGCCCTTTTTCTTACAAAAGCAATTTACGGAATTTAGTCTATAACTGTTAAATAACCATCCAAATGACATTCTTCGTACCAACTATAAAATAGGCTATTTACGTTAGGTTTAGTTAATTAGATCTAGTTGAAACATTAAAAAAATAAGTTTAGTGACTATAAATTTGATTAGATTTTGAAAATCTGATTTTTACATACTATTTTCAAGCTCTCAAAATTGGCTCAGACCAATTTCTGGAGCTTATCACAAAACTTCAAATTTACTAGGTGCATTTTCAAACACAAATTAAAATTTCAAAAATCATAGCTTTAAAAAACTTAAAATTTTCAAGTTCCAACTTCAAAATTTATAGCCAAACGGGAGCAAAGTCTTTCAAGTTGTGTCACCATTAACTGGGCTTCAACATGGAAGAGCCTGAATAATGAGGACTTTGATACCAACACTTCTTGGGCTATTCTTCTCCCCTTCAGCCTGTGGCACCTCTGGAAAACTAGAAATGCCAACCTATTCCAAAACTCTTTCTCCCCTCCTTGTTTCAGCATACCTTATGCTGAAACAGTGGAATACCAACACCTTGGCAATTGCCTTAGACCTACCAATAGAAGCATCATCAGCCTTAATTGGTCTCCCCCTACCCCCCATGTTTTCAAGCTAAACACAAATGGGTCTTGCCTTGTAACCCCGGAAGGAATGGGATTGGGGGTCATTAGAAATAACAGAGGGGAGTGGGTAGTGGCTTTTCGTAAAAGCTTTACTCACGCTACAAACAACCTCATGGAAATCATTGCCCTTAAAGAGGGCTTCAACCTTGCTCTTCAGCAAAATCTCAAGCTTTTGGAAGTTTGCGTAGACTCCAGGAAAATTATTAATATGCTGTAAAATGGTAACCTGCTTTATGACTCACTTGTTTATAAATGCAGATTTCTACTAAGGAACCTGGAACCCTCCAGTCTACCACACGTACCGGAAGCAGAATAAGGTAGCGGATCTGTTGGTGAAGCAGGGCTCCAATCAAGATCTTTTTAAAAGACCCCATGTCTATGCGTGCCTGACTAGGCATTGTTTTGTAATGAACAAACCCCTTTTACTTAATTGAATCTCTATTTCACACACACAAAAAAAAAATAAAAATTTCTTAAACTTGACATTGTGTTTAAACATGCATTTTATTTAGAAGAATTTTGATGCTTTGTGAAAAGTAGAATTTCACTCAAAAACTGATCTTGATCATTATTTCATCAACAAAATTTCAATTTTTCTTTTAAAATCTTCTCCAAAAATCTATAGCCAAATACATAAAAGGAGGGCAGCCTTACCTTCTCATCGAGGAACTTCGCCCAAAAACGAACAATTGCTCTATCATAAGGATCTTTAGGTAATATACAAGGCCCTTCAAATACCTCATCAATATACTCAATAATAACAAGTGACTCAACAATTGGCTTGCCATTATGCAACAACACTGGAATTTTCTTATAAACTGGATTCGATTCAAGAAGCAATTGGCTCTTATTCTGTAAATCTTCTTCTATAAATTCATATTCAACTCCCTTAATTTTCAAAGCCCATTCAACTCTTCTACTAGCTGGACTCCCGTTGATACCAAGCAATTTCACTCCTGACATATTTTTGTAACTTTCAATTATATTGAGGATTTTGTTATGGTGGTGTTGTTTTTTGGTGTTTTTTTATAGATTGAAAATAAAGTAGATATATCTTAGGTGCCAATTAAATATTTTTCTTGTTTGACAGATTTTTGGTGTTGACTGACATAAATGTTTGCATTTGCGGTGACGACTTTAATTAGAAGTCGTGGAAGCTTCTATTCTAATTAAATTGCTGGCTACTTTGGAAATTTCTAGGCGCATGACTTGTTCATTGACGTTTTATAATTCTTTTGTTTCAATATTTCGCGGGGTATCTCTCACAAATAAGAGGTGTCAAATAACTTTATTTGTTAAAGTTAAAATAGATACTCTTCCGGTCTCCCCGTTTAAAAAAGAATGATTATTTTTTTTCTGATAAAATTTTAATTTAAACTTTTCATATGACATGTTTAGGATTACAAGATTAAAAGATATTTTGACACATTTGACACAATTTTAATTTAAGGCCATAAGATTCAAAAATCTTTTTTATTTTCTTAAACTTGGTGCCAAATCAAAGTAAGTAATTCCTTTTGAAACGAAGGGAGTAAAAAAACCAATTAACATTTTTATCTCTACAAAAAATTTAAATGTAAAATCTCATAATTTTATGTTTCAATTATTACGATGCACTTTTTCTTAGTCTGTTGAAAACTTTAAAAGGTAGTTTTGAAGTTCGGTTTGAGGTTTGCTCCAAGACAAGGCACTGGCAAAACGCCTTGAGGCATAGGAGCGGGGCTCTAGTTCTGTGAGGCTTACACTTTTAGTGTTCGACTGTACATCCTAAGTAAGCTTAATATCCAATGCTCGAGACTCGCGTGATAAATTTTACACAAATTATGAATCAAATTTCTTAATTAACATTGTTGGCCCTTATAATTCTGTAATAAATAAATGATGCTTAATAGTCTTTTTCATCTATATAAATAAGAAGATTGAGAATCACTCAAAAAACAAGTAAGTGCATTGCATATTTACTATTCGAAAGCACCGTGAGAGTGACTATCATTTAACATTTCGTCTGAAAATACGTAATTAGCTGAATTTTACATGTTCACTTATTACTGGTCTTCATAGTATTATCACACGTCTCAAAATTATCTTATTTTATCATTTATCATACGTTCAAAATAATCGCTAATTTAGATAGCCATCCAATTCAAATCAAATAATAAGTAAATTATTATGTTTTTATCATCTCAAAACTATCATGAGTATACTAATAAAATTTATAATTTATTTTCTTTTGGGATGTAAATTGCATTATATGATAGTAATATATTTTTTAAAAATATAATTCTTTTATTATTTAAAAGTACACATGTTCGAATTCATTTGCATATCATAGTAACTATTATAGAATTTCTTTATTTATACTTATAAAATTATATTAGAAGTTTTATTTACTGTGAGTTTACTGAATCATGTTTTTAATTATTTACAATTTTTGCTTTATAATATCATCTTATTATTTTATAAATTAAAAATTGAAAGATTTATGAGCATACACCCATCGCCCCATGCTAGGTAAAACGCACCGCCTCACGTCTTCGCTTTTTAAAACACTGATTGAAAAGAAAGAGATGAATTTTACAATAATTTATCTTAGTGAGATAATTTATAATTTGTGATGAATTTTAAGTTAATTCATCTTAATGATATGATTTATAATTTGCAGTAGATTATACATACTAGAAGAATTTTTCTTCTTATGTCCAATCAAATTGTACAAAATCAGGACTGAAGGGTTGGAATGGGTTTATTCCTCAGCTTCGGGACCTGTTCCCCAATCCACACACACAAGAACTAGGAGAAATATAAAGTAAGAAGTGCAGGAATAAAGTAAATGAAAGAGACAGGATTTTTATGTGAAAACTCCTTGCTCAAGGGAGAAAAAATCACGACCTGTCCTAAGGATTTCCAAACTCCACTATATTCAAGCATTTCTTGAATACAGACTCCAAGGATTATTCCCCTAATCCTTTGTCGCCTAGCAATAACTCTATTACAAGAAAACCAAGCAGTAATTCTATTGCTTCACCCTCCAGCTAACTCTAACTGGACTTCACAAGCTAACTCTAGCTTGAACAATCACCTAACTCTAGATGATTACAGAGAAAAGTACACCACAACACCTACAATCATAAGCAAGCGCAGGAAAGAATTTAAGAACAATATTACAAAGACTCAACTACAACAAAGAAATAAAAATACAACTGTATGAGCGATCAGTTCCTTATTGCAGATGCAGTCTTTGATTTGTACTTCAGAAGGATATTTAGTTGTAAGAATATGTAAATGTTAGTTTTCTTGTTGAGGAAGATGAGAAATATATATTATGACACAAGAAAACCTAGGAGAGATTTCATTAGTTGAGGCAAAAAGGCGGCAGACAGCTTTTCGCCAACTTTTGTACTTTATGTCAGCTGGACTGTTGACCGTGATAGCGACAGTTGAACTCAACCTATTCCCTAAGTAATAACAGTTTGTCATCACAAAAATTCTAGGAAAAAAGTCTCAAACTCTGATTTATCAATCATCAAAACTAAGGGCTTAACAATTTTTCCCTTCTTGATGATGACAAACCAATATATGCAGATCAGCATACTCAACATCTTCAATCATCTACTACAGAGCACAGCCTGCACCTCAGCAACATAACATAAGCCACAAGACCACATGCCAGACCAGTTTGCCCAACCAAGTCCCCCTATCAATGAGCATTAAGTTCACCTGAGTGGGAGAGCTCCTATTCTTATCAGCACAACCACGCAACTACATTATACATATTACAAACTACTCATGTACATTGCAGCTTACATACAAACACATTACAACTTCTCCCTTTTGGCATCATCAAAGAGGTTAAACAGTAAACCAAGTAGAGATAGGTCATACATGTTAATTCATGGACATTGAGGAAATACTTACATGAGCAATAGAGGATTAGATATAAACAGCAGAAACGATAGCACAACAAGAGATTTCATTCATTCATGAATAAATCAGTACCATAAATAACTTACAAAAATAATAACCATAAAATATTAAAAATAATTGTGCCAATCATTCATTAGAAACAAAATATGGACAAGATAAAATTCCACAGGACCAAAAGGGCAGGGATTAGAGGCTGTGATGGAAAAGGTTCAGGAAGAAGGACTAGAAGCTTTGGATAGCTTCCTAAAGAGGAAAGTTATTCTTTCACATTCTGCAGTATGTAATTCAACGAAAGAGATTCTCATATTCCCACAATTTAAGTAGATGCGAGATATAGAAATTCTCTTTTCGTAGTTGTGGAAGCCGTTTTGTTGTTGGAAATAAATGATGCTTAATAGTCTTTTTCATCTATATAAATAAGAAGATTGAGAATCACTCAAAAAACAAGTAAGTGCATTGCATATTTACTATTCGAAAGCACCGTGAGAGTGACTATCATTTAACATTTCGTCTGAAAATACGTAATTAGCTGAATTTTACATGTTCACTTATTACTGGTCTTCATAGTATTATCACACGTCTCAAAATTATCTTATTTTATCATTTATCATACGTTCAAAATAATCGCTAATTTAGATAGCCATCCAATTCAAATCAAATAATAAGTAAATTATTATGTTTTTATCATCTCAAAACTATCATGAGTATACTAATAAAATTTATAATTTATTTTCTTTTGGGATGTAAATTGCATTATATGATAGTAATATATTTTTTAAAAATATAATTCTTTTATTATTTAAAAGTACACATGTTCGAATTCATTTGCATATCATAGTAACTATTATAGAATTTCTTTATTTATACTTATAAAATTATATTAGAAGTTTTATTTACTGTGAGTTTACTGAATCATGTTTTTAATTATTTACAATTTTTGCTTTATAATATCATCTTATTATTTTATAAATTAAAAATTGAAAGATTTATGAGCATACACCCATCGCCCCATGCTAGGTAAAACGCACCGCCTCACGTCTTCGCTTTTTAAAACACTGATTGAAAAGAAAGAGATGAATTTTACAATAATTTATCTTAGTGAGATAATTTATAATTTGTGATGAATTTTAAGTTAATTCATCTTAATGATATGATTTATAATTTGCAGTAGATTATACATACTAGAAGAATTTTTCTTCTTATGTCCAATCAAATTGTACAAAATCAGGACTGAAGGGTTGGAATGGGTTTATTCCTCAGCTTCGGGACCTGTTCCCCAATCCACACACACAAGAACTAGGAGAAATATAAAGTAAGAAGTGCAGGAATAAAGTAAATGAAAGAGACAGGATTTTTATGTGAAAACTCCTTGCTCAAGGGAGAAAAAATCACGACCTGTCCTAAGGATTTCCAAACTCCACTATATTCAAGCATTTCTTGAATACAGACTCCAAGGATTATTCCCCTAATCCTTTGTCGCCTAGCAATAACTCTATTACAAGAAAACCAAGCAGTAATTCTATTGCTTCACCCTCCAGCTAACTCTAACTGGACTTCACAAGCTAACTCTAGCTTGAACAATCACCTAACTCTAGATGATTACAGAGAAAAGTACACCACAACACCTACAATCATAAGCAAGCGCAGGAAAGAATTTAAGAACAATATTACAAAGACTCAACTACAACAAAGAAATAAAAATACAACTGTATGAGCGATCAGTTCCTTATTGCAGATGCAGTCTTTGATTTGTACTTCAGAAGGATATTTAGTTGTAAGAATATGTAAATGTTAGTTTTCTTGTTGAGGAAGATGAGAAATATATATTATGACACAAGAAAACCTAGGAGAGATTTCATTAGTTGAGGCAAAAAGGCGGCAGACAGCTTTTCGCCAACTTTTGTACTTTATGTCAGCTGGACTGTTGACCGTGATAGCGACAGTTGAACTCAACCTATTCCCTAAGTAATAACAGTTTGTCATCACAAAAATTCTAGGAAAAAAGTCTCAAACTCTGATTTATCAATCATCAAAACTAAGGGCTTAACAATTTTTCCCTTCTTGATGATGACAAACCAATATATGCAGATCAGCATACTCAACATCTTCAATCATCTACTACAGAGCACAGCCTGCACCTCAGCAACATAACATAAGCCACAAGACCACATGCCAGACCAGTTTGCCCAACCAAGTCCCCCTATCAATGAGCATTAAGTTCACCTGAGTGGGAGAGCTCCTATTCTTATCAGCACAACCACGCAACTACATTATACATATTACAAACTACTCATGTACATTGCAGCTTACATACAAACACATTACAACTTCTCCCTTTTGGCATCATCAAAGAGGTTAAACAGTAAACCAAGTAGAGATAGGTCATACATGTTAATTCATGGACATTGAGGAAATACTTACATGAGCAATAGAGGATTAGATATAAACAGCAGAAACGATAGCACAACAAGAGATTTCATTCATTCATGAATAAATCAGTACCATAAATAACTTACAAAAATAATAACCATAAAATATTAAAAATAATTGTGCCAATCATTCATTAGAAACAAAATATGGACAAGATAAAATTCCACAGGACCAAAAGGGCAGGGATTAGAGGCTGTGATGGAAAAGGTTCAGGAAGAAGGACTAGAAGCTTTGGATAGCTTCCTAAAGAGGAAAGTTATTCTTTCACATTCTGCAGTATGTGCGTTGAGAATCTATTGCGTCAGGGCTTCATTTTTTGCATTCAAGATTTCAACCTGGTCTTCTAATTGCTCCACCTTCTCATGCAGAGCAATATTTTCTTCTTTCAACTTTTAATCAGAGCTAGTTTCTCTCTCTGCTTGTGCACTTATTTTTTCCTTGAAAGCAACAATCTCATCATCCTTTTGAGTCACTAGGACAGTTAGAATATTCACTTCGTCCTTTAAACTCCTTTGTGCATCAAGTAGTTCAGACACAAAGGATCTTGACTTCCCACTCCCTCTTTTGGGGATGCATTCATTGTCCTCCAAGGTGATGAGGTTAAATACATGCTTCACTGATCCTGCCTTACCCTTCCCACATTCGACATTATAATATGTGAATACTCTATTTAACCAGAAGCCATAAGCTAAGCCATGTCTTCCATCTTTTGTAGACATGACTATGTTGAAGTGCTCTAGTACAATGGCTGGAAGGTTTACCTTTTGGTATGTAGCGAGCATTTCCATAAGGTATAAATCTAGCTATGTAACAGTAGACCTTTTTATCATCTTGGGCAGAAGTACCTTATTTACCAACTCAAATAACAACTAGTATTCACCATTAAGAGTCTTTTTGTTAACATTCTTGTTTTTCAGGTCATCATGGTCACTGCATATTCTTAAAAACTGTGGGGACCCTTCCTTTGATCTAACAGACTTGATTCCCATGGTAGGATCCCCAAGAATCTTAAAAAGAGTATCCTCATCTAGACCCATATCAATTTTGTTAACTTGTGTGGTTAGTACAAATCGACCAAGCAAAGTAGTAAATAAAGCAAATAAAATATACACTAAGGGCACGTCACCTGCAATAAGAAAATATCCCACAATGATAGCCCACACCGCTTGCACTAACAGTTCTAATATATCACATATATTGCAACATTACAATAAGATAGAACAAAAGTATGCATTATATCACATATAAGTAGAACAAGAGGGAACATGCATATACAAGATCATCAAATACAAGTAAAAGAAGATAAGACAATTACATAAATGGAAATACAACACAATATAAACACAATAAAGTAAGTGCAATGTATATGATGATGATGATGATGCACGAGGTCGTCGTACAACCTTCAGGATCGTCGCATAATTCCCATATACACCTATGGAGGCAAGTCTCCTAACGCAGGACCCATGAGGGGTTCGTCAACCAGTACACAATCCACATATATCATATCTTCTTTTTGGCACATCCCTCAGAAAGGTGTTATCAGGTGTTGCCAGTGTTTCTCAGATGTTGCCACGGTGGTACCAATGTTTCATGAATGAGTATGATATGAAGATGTAATGCTCACAACCAATCACAACGAGTATTTCATGACCAACCACATGATATATTTCCACAACCAACCACATGATATATTTTCACAACCAACCATAATGATATATTTCCACAACCACATGAGCCACTATCTAGTCATTATTTTCGTTTCATCTAGGAATTTCCACATGTCTCATATGCTAATAAAGTGTGAATATAATCACAATACACCAATGGTACCACATTAAGAATTTTAACAACACAATATAATTATTCACATGTATTCAAGGATATCAATATCACATAGGACCCCACATGGTCACAAATATCACATAATGTCTCAATTTTAAACATTATATCACATATAGGCCCCAACACGGGCAAAACACATCGATAGACATTTTTCATGATTAGTTTACACCCTTAACATGCATTTTGTATCATCATTTACTACCCAGCTCAGTCTGAAAGAGTTAAGCCATAACCTACCTCAAAAGCCGAAATCGGTCCGCTACACTTCGAACCCACGACCTTTATTTCCACGAATGATCTCTAACTCTACTAAAAACATCAAATATGAAATCTATGCATCAAAACAAAATCAACGACACCCATATTGACTACTTTTGGTTTGGGGTCAAAACGGACTTCCGAAATAGATTTTTGAAAAAGAAGGGAAAAATGATAACATTACTTCAAAAATATGTTTCCCATATTTTTAGGAACCTTAATATGAAAACCCAAGTTAAATCGAGTAAAAAATGAGGTTCAAATCGAATAAAAACCATTTTTGAGCTTTACCGGGTAAAATCTTTGAAATCCGGGTTAAAATCAAGAATCGAAGATGTTTTGTAGGTTAAATTAATGAAAAACTAGTAATTATAAGATAAATACATTATTCAAGTGAAAAGAAGTGAAAATGAGATTTAAAATCAAGCCCTAAGATTTTTGGGGTTTTGAGAAAATTAATTAAGAAATTACTAAGAAAAGAGTGAATTCTTTTTCTTACCTTAAATCCATAGTAAAACCAAGAAATAGGTGTTAATATAGCTTTCCAAGATCCCATAAACTTCACTTTTAAACTCCCACACTATTTTAGGGTTTAACTCTGAAGAGACAAGATGAAAAATGAGTAAAATAAGCCCAAAATTGCTATATATATATAGTGCAGATTTTCTGCACTAACCGAAGGAAAAAGCTGGTTTTTTCCTTTAGTCCAATTCGTACTTCGACGGGGTGTTTGAAATTCATTCGGAGTCCGATACATGCAACCGAACTATGAAACCATACTAAATTTGACGCCCCGGATGCAATGGAGAATCAGATTTAAAAAACAAATATCGTTTTCACAAAATTGATCCCCAAAATTTGAAATCACATTTTTTCAAATCGGACGTCGAAATGAGATTTAAAAGTCGTAAAATCATACAAAAAATGCTAACACCCTAAAATTGATATTTCAGATCTGCTGTCGAAGTCGGATTTTTCATCTGAGGTCGTTTCGACCAAATATGGGTCCCACGCCCATATTTTTAATTTTTTAACTTTCTGACCAATAGGTTGAAATGAGCTTGGGTGCACCGGGACCCGAAACAAAGGTCTACCTAGCCTAAAATTGATATTTTGGAGATGCTGACGTAGTTCGTTTGGCCATCCGTCACACGAATCAAAAGATATCCACATTGTTTTATTCTTTTTTAACTCGAAGGGTTGGAAAACATTGATTTTGACTTTTTAAATTATAATTAAGGTGACATTAACGAAGATTCATACATCTATATTACAACAAATATTTTAGGAAAAAACATGTATCGACCTATGATTTATCTTTCTAAGACATCGTTGATTCTCTTTTGATATTATGAATCAAAGAGAGACTCAAATCAAGTCCTTATACACACAAAGAGCACATATAATAATCCAAAGGGAGTAAGAAAATTAGAATAAAAGTTAGGCATTTCTAAAAGTGATATATCATTCAACAATCATACTATGCATGACTCAAAGATATCTAAATAATTCTATTTAGCCACAAAAGTCCAAACTTTCTTAGCATTTTGACAAGTCAACATGCGGGAAAAAAATAAACATCTTGGATGAAAAATAGCTAGCACTTCATCTCTCATATGAGGAATTTGAAATCCATTAAAATAATTAGCAAGCAAATGACAAGTTCTTGACTTAACCAATTACTATTTTATTAAGGAAAAATAAACAATAGTAACTATTCTTTTTGACTTAAAGAAAACAACTTTACATGCTAAAAACAAATATATCCACCAACAATGAATTTAAACAAAGCATAAGAACGTCTTTTAAGTAAAGATTGAAACTTTATCCATAATAATCAAAGAATAAAATAAAAAGGATAAACAATCAATATTATCTATTATTGTCAACATAAAGAAAATAAATTTACATGCTAAAATAAGCATAGATTGAAACTTTATCTATAATAATCAAAGAATAAAGTTAAAAAGGCACGTACAACTATTTCTAGCTCATTTTTATACCATGAACATAAAAATAACCATAATATCGATACTACAACGTCCTATGCCCTTCAAAGCCATTTACAACAAACAAAAATTATAACTACGAACTATGAAGAAGAAAACGATAATAAAACTAAAAAAAGGAAAAGGTGTGTTTACCTTTTTGGGGGAAGCAAAATGGGACTACAAGCTTTCTTTGGAGTCTTGATCACAATCGGAAAGCGTTCAACCCGAGAAATTCAATTAGTCCACGAATTTCATGGAAAAAGAATTTTTTTTACTAAAATAAAAACTCTTCTTTGCTCAAAGCTTTTTTTCAACCTTGAGACATTTTTTTCCTTTGAAACTTGATCTTTCTACCAAAATAGTGGTAGTATTTATAGGAAAGGATGAGGATCCAATTCTATTAATCCACCAATGTGGGAGAAACTATTTAGGGGTATTTTTGGAATTTTAAAAAATTGAAGATAAGGTGAGGTGGAAGATAAGGTGGGGGGAATTCTAAAATGTAGTTCAATTTTTGAATTTTAAAATTGAAAAAAGGACAAGGTTGAGGGGGGGGGGGGGAATTGTACAATATAGTATAATTTTTGAATTTTAAAATTAAAAAAAAAGGATAGGGTTGAGGGGGGAATTGTACAATGTAGTGCAATTTTGAATTTCAAGAATCGAAAAAAGGACAAGGATGAGGGAGAATTGTATAATGTAGTACAATTTTTTGAATTTCAAATATTTGAATTTTTGGATATGAATTTATTTTGGTGGGAAATGGGTAGAAATTATGAGCGTTTTTGGGAATTTAGGGTTATTTAATATATAACCTCAATTGAAATTTAAAATTTAGCCAAATATATTTAATTTTGACCAAATTGAAATCAATTGGCCGATTGCATTACAATTATGGTCAATTTGATTTCACTTATGGCCAATCTAATAGATAGACAAAATTAAAATACAAATTAATACTTCCTTTAATCCTGAGTTTCTTGGTTTGGTAAAATCAAATAAATATTTCTCCAAATAAATTAATTTTGAAAATAAATTTTATTTAAATCAAGACTTTATCCTTTTAGATTAATTTTCAAGCTTAATTAGTAAAATTCAATTTTGATAAAATGTTCATTTAAGTAAAAAAATTTATACAATTTTGTATATGTAAATACGAAAACGTATAATCGTCAATTAAATGACAAAATTAACCCAAATAAATATTTTAGAGCGCATTTATTCAGATGAAATAAATATTTCAATTTTATCAAAAATTGAAGAAACCTAGGGTTAAATTTAGTCGTGGAGGGAAAAACTAGGTGTCAACAATTGCTCCTTCCCTTTGAGTACGATGGATGCAAGTAACCCTAGGCAAAGGGAGTTTGACATTCCTAATTTTTTGTCCGACTAAAAATTTATTTTTGAACGAGATTGATTTTCGCACAAGTTTCAAAGAGTTATGGCCGGACCATGGTATCAGGTTTTCCTGATATCTCAAGTTACATAAGAATTCAAGCCACTTGTAGTTCATAAAGTTTGATTTAGAGCATGATTTTTAAATAATTCACAAGTTATCTCAGTTTTGGAGTTTTTGATGAAACCAAAAAGCTGGAGAATAAAAGGATTTGGAGGGAGATTAGAATGCAGTCGAGTTTTCAACAAAGAGCCCAACCTACATATCCCCGAGACTCAGAATCAGACTGCTTTTAGTTTGACTCAATTGGTAGAAAAAATAATCTCTTATTTCAGACAATCTTTGTTTCGGGATGAGTGATAAGTTAATTGAGTTACGAAAACGAGGCTTGTAACCTCTTAACCATGAATGTCGAATCCTTCACATCCATAGGCAAGAACTTACATGGACATAATTTCAAAAACTCTAAGTTTGTTGTCACCCGAATTTGAAAGAAAGAGAAAGTTACCCTCGGTATGAGTTTTGAAATATCCCAAAGGTGAAGCTGAAACCAAAATATCCTAGAATACCCACATACCTTCTAATAGGGGTGTGGTTGGATGGTGGTGGTGATTATCCTTTAGCTCGCATCCATAGAGTTTGACGTCCCTCTCTAGACTATGTCCCGTTTTGCTACTAAGAAAGAGTTCCACATTGTTCTACGTTCTATCTGGAGTCGTCCGCACCTATGGTTTTGATTTGATATTTTCAACTTCTCGGATGCTCTAGACAATATTTCAAACAAAATATATTAATAATAAGCACAATTCACGAAAGGGGTGTATAATTTTTTACCATATCTCCACGTGAGTTGTTGCCTAAAAAGTGAAGTCATCCTTTCATGTACCTATTTGGCAGGAAATAACTTAAAACAACAACCCTCTTGGTTGTTGCATAAGTAGCTTGTTTGTTGAGTGAATATGTCTTCAAAGTAGGGTGGCCTTTTCGGACATCGACAACAATTCATGCAGAACGATCCCTGCAATCGTGTACTCTTATGCTGATGTGGCAATCCTTTGGTCACTTATAATGCTTGTTGTATGATAACCTCTCCGGTTATTACCAATTATTCTTTGCATATGATCTCGAGTAAGTCTTGTGCATCTTTTGTATCGATACGACTTATAGATTTTCCTTGAATTGTCAATCTTTGGATAATCTTGCGCATTATTTGATGTTGGATACGAGGCGACTTACAAATATTCTTTAAATTTCTAAATTTCAGGTAATCCCGCTCATTATCCGACCTTGGATATGATATGACTTATAGATATCCCTCCAATCACTAGCTCTCAGGTATTCCAGCACATCATCCGACCTTAGATACAATATGACTTATATCTCTCTCTCAAATTGCTAGTCTTTGGATAATCCTGCACATAATCGATCTTTGGATATAACGCCGCTTGTAAAAAACCCTTGGACTTACCAATTTGATAATCTTGCATAATCTTCGGTAAGGATTTAGTTGCGGTTTATGGATAACCTTCATACTATCACTTTTAGAGTAACCTTGCACACTATCAAGTTAGGATATTATTTCAAATTACAGATGACCCATGAGCTATCAAATCATAGGTAGTATTTCACACTATCCTATTTTAAATAATATGACTTATATATGACCCTCAAATTGTCAATTTCTAAGAAATCTCATAAATCAGCCATCTTCAGATAGCGACTTAAAGACGTCCCTTCAAATCACGTGCCCTTGATGCATTCAGATGGTGATTCATAAAATAATGAGATATCATTGACCCTAGTATTTGTGTCGCATTTCAATAGATATTAAATGATGATGATATCCTCTACGCTAATGTTTGTGTCTTGCGTGTCAACAGATATTAAATGCTGATGATATCCTTAATGCCAGCTTTTGTGTCTCGCATGTCACCAGATATTAAATTCCATGATATTCTCAACGCTAGAGTTTATGTCTCGCGTGTCAAAAGATATAAAATATTGATGATATCCTCGGCGCAACATTTGTGTCTTGCATGTCAACAAATATTAAATACTGATGATATCCTTGATGCCAACATTTGTGTCTCGCCTGTTAACAGATATTAAATGCTAATGATATCCTCGACGCCAACATTTGTGTCTCGCGTGTCAATAGATATTGAATGCTATGGCCCTATTGGCAATGACATGTAATGGACCTCTCGGCAATGATATAAAATGGACCTCTTGGCAGTGGCATGAAATGGCCCTCTCGGCAATGAGATTATATGAAATGGCCCTCTCGGCAATGGTATGAAATGGCCCTCTCTATGATGATATGAAATGACCCTTTCAGCAATGGCATGAAATGGCCCTCTTGGCAATGAGATGATATGAAATGGACCTCCTGATGATGACATAGAATGGCCCTTTCAGAAATGAGATGATATGAAATGACCCTTTCAGTAATGGCATGAAATGGACCTCTTGGCAATGACATGAAATGACCCCTTCGGTGATGCTATGAAATGGTTCTTCCGCTGATTTGAAAAGAGTTTCACCTGAGTCCATTTGTCTGCATTTTGCTTTCTACATGCACCTTCTCTTTTTGAAGAAGTAATTAAATAGCAGATCCACCAGATGCGAGTAAATGGGGCAAAATCCTTGTTTCGGGCTTACTCAAGTGTCGTTTTCTTTGCTTCAAGAAGAATTTTGAGGATGACTTTCTGCTCTTTCCCCTATTGAGTGATCCTTTGATTGTTGTATTTATCACGTCGACTCCATTGAATGCACCTGCACTCAAGGTAAATATTTAGTAGACACAAAGTCGCTTTTGCTAGAGACTATTTTTCAGGAAAATTCTAAATACAATATTCATAAAGAAGATAAGGCACCTTTGTTTGTCCTCCATGGTCTAGAGAAATGAGATAGACAATTCAAAAGGTCCTCGATAAATGGGTATTAAATCTATCTTTGGGGCTACCCAAAATTACCATTCTTGAGAATTATATGCTTTGGTGTGGCTCTCAACTTGCTTGGGATTTTTTAAAAAGGTTCCCTTTTTATGTATTAATCCCTGCATCCATAGAAAAATGCTAAGTCTTGGGTGAAACTACTACGTGTTGACCTTCTTCGATCCTTGGTTTGCTCCTCGCCATCCTTCGGGTACTTCGTCATATTAGGACTTCCACTCTGACTTCCCATCCCAATCGATGCCTAGCCAACCACTAAGTAAAAGATTTGTATAGGTTTTTTAAAGTAGTCCTAATTTTTTAAAAACTAATTTCAAAACTTTTGTAAAAGATTTAGAAAATCTCTGCCAATTGTGTCATGAACTATCTCAACGAACATCTTTCTCTTGGTTCTGACTGTATCCGAAATTTGATGGTGGAATTCCAGGGATTCATCACCGTTGAGGCTTTCTATCAGAAGCTCTGTCATAGCTGGAGATTTAGTCTGCCTAGACTTTATTGCGACTGGTGATATCCAGAACAAGCATTTGACCTCTGGTGCTAGGGAATTTGAAATATATTCTAGTGTTTAGTGGAAATTTTGAGGCCTTTCTCAAAATTTCTGCCCAGTTTAATGTTGTCTGAGATGATCTCCGCTCAAGAGGATCCAAAGTCTTTTTTGGTCTTTGTTCTCTTTGTTGGATGATGATCTTCCTCTTGTGGATTTTTGAAATTGCTTCTCGCAAATTCTGTCCCAATTTTCATTTCTTGGGGTTATATGATCGATTCGTTGGGGTATCTACGTATCCCGTTGAAGCAGGAATTAGGCCAAACGTAGTTCAGGCTACGCTAGGGATAAAAAATCTAATTAGTTGATCGAAGCCGACATAGGCCGCCTACGTATCCCTTTCTTGGGAATTCAGGTCATAACGTAGTTCATACATAAAATGAAAGGATAAATTCTCTTAAGGGGTTGACCAAAGCCGACATAGGCCGCCAACGTATCCCTTTCTTGGGAATTTAGGTAAAACATAGCTCATAATTAAACTCATCCTCAGGGTTAAATGTCCCTAAATACTCTTATCCATCTTAGTATGATAGAAATAAGCACTTCTATGGATGACATAACGTTTTCATTGCATTTGTATTGATAGAACAAAGGATCAATTATCCAATTCCCTTAGTCATTGCCCTCCTAGTTAACCACCTCGGGTTTCTCTAGATTAGGCTTGTAACACCCCGAAAATGAGTCCTGGGATGCCACACGGTTCTCCAAACTACAACTAGTCCCAAGCTAACCCTGAAATCCTGTTGCTCGTTCTGATGACTCAAATAAGGTAATATAAGCATGCGGTACGAGAAAATACTGAAATACTATCTGAACTAAACTGATTTTATCTGCAGATAATGTTTGAAAATACTTAACTAAGAAAATCCGAAGAGCTAACACTGAAAATTTGAAATGTATCTAATAGTCAGACAAGCCTCTAATACTACTACTAGAGAGTCACTGGGACAGACCCCCAGCTGACTCGAACTGTCTAACATAACAGAATAAACTAATCTGGAAAGCTGAATAACTAGGTCCCATAACTCTGAGGACTCACCAATTGTCGGGATGTAGATAGAGATACTCACGGCCAATCACGCTGCTGGAACTGAGCACCTGAACTTATATTATGAGACAATGGAGCACATAGATATTTATGTGGATCAGTACTTTTGGAATGTACTGAGCATGTGGAGTTGAATGCATAAGTAGAAATAATATCTCAATGTTATCAAAATTTATAAAATATGCATGCTAAATGTAGATGACTCACATAAGCTGAAATATTTGAAAAACTGAAAGAAATCATAACCATGAATAGAAAAACATACTGCATAAATCTAGTGAGTCATAACATTTAGTTTTGAAAACCGTACTTTTACTCTTTCGCTAGTGAAATAAGTAGGACTGAAGTCAAGTCCATTTTCAAATCATTTAAGCTAAGTGTAAAGGGACTCAACTTTGTATCTGTAAACTAAAAACTGAAATCTCATAGATAATAACTTATGCAAAATAATATCTGATTAAAATCGTGGGCCTTTACACTTAGTTTCTAAAAGCATTTATGTTGTTCTTTTCTATTACAATTCTCTGTTCTATGGGAAATTCTTATAAAAACTGTTTTGTAAAGATTTTCTATTAGGGAGGTTCATCTAACCGACATACACGATGTGAGCTATCATAGTGTCCAACGTCTAGTTCCCTTATGGGAAATCCTCACGCTGGGGAGAGGTGTCATACTCTTGACAAGTAGTATAACTTAATCTAAGTGATCACATCTGTAACTGTCATCCATATAAAAATATGAATAATCTAAATAATCTGTACCTACGTTGGATCATTGTTCTGGGGCATGTAACCGTAGCCAACTCAGTGCTAAATACTACTCCCTTTAAATCTGTATGTTCATTCTGTAAGAAATTCACTTTAAAACCAGCATAAGGGTTTACAATGAAAACCAGTTATGCATCTATTTACTTTAAACTGTAATCAAAACTGAATTCAAAACTGTGAAGTGGATTCCATTTCTTAACTGAGGATCAAAAGATCAAATCTTTTCTGAAAAATCTGAATATAAACTAATCATGGGAGGCTTAAAGGCATCATCTTCTTGAAATATCAATATTCTTACTTAGGGCTTAAAATCCATGATAAAACTCATGTCAAATTATCATAAAGTCATACTCAATAATCAAAATCTTAAAATTCTTGCATAATTCTAGTCAAGATAGTGAAATTCAACTTGCAATACATATAAAACCACTTCACACGCATAAATATGCAAAAGTAGAGATGTAATTCAACATTTAATCACTTGTAATATCAACATCTTCAAATAATGATAATTGGGTACGAACCCTAACTGTAAATCATATAAATTCATGTAATTTAAACTTTAAAAACTAGTTTTGGTTACAAGGATGAAAAAAGATCCTTTTTCATAACCCCACATACCTTGCTTGTTGAATTGAATGTAAAATTTTGAACCTTTGACTCTCTAATGGTGTTCTTGAAGCTTCTCCTTGAAGTTCTTGAACCCAAAACTTTGGATTATAAGCTTTCTTGGAGCAGGAGTTATGGTATTATTCTTGATTCTTAGAGCTAGGGTTTTGTACTTGGAGAAGAAAAAGATGAATAATGAAGCATGTTTGCTATTTGGGGCTAAAATTATGTGTTTATGGTGGATTTGGGTGAGGGTAAATAACTTAAATGCCCCTCATAACCCGTCATTTTAAACACAAATATTGGGCACTAACGCGATCAGCGATGCATCGCGTCGCTCATTGCAACGCGATTAGCGATGCGTCGCATCGTGTACATCGATGCAGAGTGGAGATATCACGGTGAAGTTCTGTTTTGGCCAACCAAACATGCCCCAATCCTTCTCCAAAAATTTTGAAACTAACCTCAGAGGTACTATAGACTACCCTGATTATGAAACAACTTAGAAATTGACATTCCAAGGTCATAAAAGTTGAGAATAAAGTCGTCAAAGTTTAGAGGCCAAAAATGATACTAAGTCTTTAACACTTGGCTAAAACTTTAGGTCCTAAGTCTCAAATGTGCCTATTTTGAGCTGAATTGAACTAGAAAGAATATGGGGTATTACAATATCTTCTCCTTGAAAACATTCATCCTCGAATGAGACTAGTTAAATTGAAGACACTGGAGAACTGAGACTATATACTGGCATGCACAACTGAAACCAAATCTGTATGACTGAATCTAAAATATGGTGAGCTACTGAACTAATCTGCGAGTGCATGAATTGACAAAAAAATAACCATATGGATGAAACTGAGACTGGAGTTGAACTAAGTTAAGGAAGACTGTTACCTTCTGCTGAATCTGAGTTTATGGAGAAGAGGTGAGGGTACTTGGTTCGCTTGTCTGCTTCGGCTTCCTAAGTGGCACCCTCAACAGACTGATTTCTCCCCAAAACTTTGACCAAGCGAACTTCTTTGTTCCTTAGTCTACGAATTTAGTGATTAAGAATCTCTACTGGAAGATCTTCGTACGAGAGGCTATTCTGAAATCTGTGCTTTCTGTAGGGACTATAACATCTTAATCGTCTATGTATTTCTTTAATAAGGATACATGGAACACTGGGTGAACCGATAACAAGTCTGTGGGTAGCTCAAGCTTATACGCTACCTTCCCTACACGACTGAAAATTCTGTAGGGACCTATATACCTGGAACAAAGTTTCCCCTTTTCGGCACATCTCTTCACCTCCTTCATGGGTTAAACCTTTAAATAAAATAGATCATCAACCTCAAACTCAAGATCCCTCCTTCTTACGTCTGCATAAGATTTCTGACGACTCTGGCCTGCTTTCAATCTCTCTCGAATCAACTGAACTTTCTCCATGGCCTCAAATACAATATCTGGCCCAATCAACACGGCCTCACCTACTTCAAACCAACCGACTGGTAACCTACATCTTCGCCCATATAGAGATTCAAACGGGGCCATCTGAATGTAAGAATGGTATTTGTTGTTATAGGCAAACTCAATCAATGGAAAGTGGTAATCCCAACTGCCTTTGAAATCAAGAACACATGCCCTTAACATATCCTCTAAGGTCTGAATAGTACTCTCTGCCTGACCATCTGTCTACGGGTGAAAAGCTGAACTAAGATAAACTTGGGTAGCAAGACCCTTCTGAAAGGCTTTCCAAAACTTAGAGGTAAATTGAGTACCCCTATCTGAGATGATGTACAATGGAACTTTGTGCAATCTGACCAACTCTCGAATATACAACTTAGCATAATCCTCAGCTGTGTAGGATGTGTAAACTGGTAAGAAGTGAGATGGTTTGGTCAATCAGTCTACTATAACCCAAATCAAATCATGCTATCGACGCGAATGGGGTAATCCAGTCACAAAGTCCATATTCATCTCTTCCCACTTCCAAGTGGGAATACCAAACTTCTGCAATGTGTGCTCTACCTTAAAATATTGACAAGTTGCACACTTGGCTACAAATTCAACTATATATTTCTTCATACCACTCCACCAATATACTTTTCACAAGTTGAGGTACATCTTGGTGGTTCCTCGATGAATGGATTAACGCGCACCATGTGCTTCTGCCATAATCTACTGCCCCAAATCATAAATACATGGCATACACAATCTACTCTGGTACCTCAACACACCATCTCCCCCTTGGGAGAAAACCTCTACATTTTGGTCTTTGAGTGACCCCTTCAGTTTGACCAAACTAGAATCCTTGTCCTGCTTCTCTTTCACTTCAGAAGCTAGAGAAGATTCTGAACTACTCTGAACCCAAAAATTCCCCTCAGCTGAGTTAACAAACCTCACACCCAATCAAGCTAACCTTTGAACTTCCCAAACTAGCTCTCTCTTTTCATTCTTCACATGAGCAACACTGCCCATAGACAGTCTAATAAGAGCATCTGCTACAATATTTGCCTTACCCGGATGATATAACACACTCATGTCATAATCTTTTAACAATTCTAACCACCTTCTCTGACAAAGATTTAACTTTCTCTGGGTAAACAAATATTGCAAAATTTTGTGGTCCGTAAACACTTCAACATGCACCGCATAAAGATAGTGCCTCCAAATTTTCATAGCAAATACAACAACAGCTAACCCAAGGTCATGGGTAGGGTAATTCTTTTCGTGAGGCTTAAGCTTTCTAGAGGCATAGGCTTACCCCTCTATATCAATACACAACCCAGACTGACTCTAGAAGCATCATAATACACAAAAAACCTGTCACGCCCCAAATCCCATTGGAGCGGACTGGCACCCGTAGCCGAGGAGGCCCGGGAGAACCCGTTCATAACCTATACTTTCACACTTACATTACTTATGAAAATTAGAAATTTGGGCAGCACTTCGTTGTAAATAGAAGAAAACAGTACCTGTATCAGCCCAACAGACACGCATATATATATATATAAACAGTAATTGGTCGTCAGAGCCATCACGTCTATCAACCAAACACTCCTATGGCTGTACAATATATCTACAAAAGCCTCTACATAGATACACAACTGAGTTAGGGTCGGGACAAACTCCCGCCCATAAAAGACTTTTATACAAATACCAAAATTACATATAGAAACGACTTGGGAAGCCCCGAAACAACTGGAGCTCACCACTATCAACAGAATGTCCTGGCTCTTACTGCGGAGGTGTACGACCTGAAGTACCCGTTTCTGCAGGCATGAATACAGGTCCCCCGTGAGGGACGTCAGTACGGAAATATGTACTGAGTATGTAAGGCAGTGAGTATCAAGATGAGATACAAAAGATCAACAGAACCCAGATACCAGTGAATAAACAGTATGAGTAGACCACACTTAAAAGAGCTGATGGGATACCTGCACATTACTTTCATATCATTACTTCCCGTATTCCTTATCAATACATAACATATGTCATACAATGGCCAACTGATCAGTGGTACTAATACAATACATCAGGGACCACCCCTGGAATAGCATATATACATAATCTTTATAATACAATGGCCAACTGATCAGTGGTACTAATACAATACATCATATCATCAATTTAAAATAAAGACATTCCATTTCTTAATTCAATTAATCTTTGAGATTGGTTACTTTGTGGTCACACCTTATGGAACTTGAAACCATGATACCTCAATAGGAAAAACATGTAAATAGGTAATCAATATCATGAAAATGAAGTAGAGAATCATGGATACCTCATTAAACCATTTCGGAGTCAACAATAGTATATGAACATTTTTTTTGACTAGCCGGACATCTTAAAAGTGAAAACAAGTTCAATTGGTGGTGTCGAAGATCAAATGATGTTATTATGTGTCATGTGTCATAGGACAATGTTGGAAGCTTACTTGAGAGTGCCATGGGTCATTATTCATGCCAAAGATTAGATAGAGTATGTCTTACATACCTTGATATAACCACTTCAATACAAGTCCAACTTGACTTCCCGTACTCTTCGAACACTTATCTACAATAAGTGATTTGTGGCAAACTAGTATTAGCAACCAAACCTTACCATTTAGGTATTAACTTCACCAAATAATGTCTAGGAAGTAATCCTTTAACTCATCAATAAGAGTGCTACATACATCCTCTTATACTCTTATTACATTCACATATCATGCATTTTCATGCAATATCCCTCAACATCACTCTTAGCCTTTATTTCCCCTCTTAATCACCATCCAATACCAACATGATCACTAGGCATACATAACCACTAATATAATGATATATCACCACAATTCATCCTCCATAATCCAATACAACAACTTCCATAATTTACTACAACAATTTATACAAAACAATTCATAACTATGTTTCTAGTTATCTTCCAACATCAAGACAATACTCATAATCCTTTATCAATACTTATTCATGGATAAGAATCAAGAATAAACAATATTCATACCTTAAGAATGAACTCTTGTATTTAGAATCCTCCTTACATAACCATGGGGTGCTTCTCGAAGCTTTCGAGATGGTGAACACAACTACGGAACCAATTCGAATTTTCTACGGTTGAATCACAAAATATTTGAAGTTGAAATTAGGCTAGGGTTTCACCTTCTCTTAATAATTGGATGATATATGATATATATGAGGCTAAGTGTATGTTTATAAAGACCAATTTTCGTCCAAGAGGTAATAGAAAATGACCATTTTGCCCTAAAAATTTAAATAAATCCGAATCTGTCCCCAGTGGACAGTTTTGACAGGCTGAAGTAAATCAATCATAACTCTTTGCTCCAGTATCGGATTTGGGTGAAACCAATTGCATTGGAAAGATAATTCAAAGGGATTTCATTTTTATATAAAGTATACCACCCAGTTCTTCCTGTACAAGGAGTTATGGTCGTTTAAAGTTGACCCAAAAATCTGTCCCAAAATTCTAATTTTTTTTTTTGATAGGCTGTAGTAAAACGGGTATAGCTCCTTACTCAGACATTGGATTTGGATGAAACCAATTTCATCGGAAAGAAGACTCTCGGATATTTTCGTCGATATATAGAAGCTCACACAGTTCTTTTTGTACAAGGAGTTATGATCGTCTAAAGTTGATCCAAAGAAAATTGCCTAGCTGCAGTAATTTTCCTGCAGATTTACTGTTCACAGGCTTTCCGGCCACCGTTTTGAAATTTCGAATGTGCTCGCTTATATGAAATACTCCTCTGTTTTGGGCAAACTTTATATCGTTGGAAAGCTTATTCCAATACCTACACATACAACTATTGACGGGATACTTCCGAACACCATAAACTTAATTTAACCCATACGCAAGCCTTTAGGACTCCATATAATCGCGATAAGTGTACGAAAAAATTTACGGGGTGTTACAAAACCCATATGTTCCATCAGGTAGAGCTAAAACTAGAGTTGTAGTGAGTCGAGCATTTAAATCCTAAAAACTCTTCTCATAGGAGTCTGACCATCTTTCTTTCGCACGAATAGGATGGGAGCGCCCCATGGAGAGACACCGGGCCTTATAAAACCTTTATCTAAGAGGTCTTTAAGCTACTCTTTTAACTCTTTAAGCTCGGCTGGAGACATACGATATAGAAGAATAGAGATGGGATGAGTATCGGGGAGAAGGTCAATACCAAATTTTATTTCCCTATCAGGAGGTACCCCTGGAAAATCTTCGAGGAACACTTTAGGAAACTCATTGACTACACGGACTGACTGAACCGTTGGAGCCTCAGACATAGTGTCTTTGACTTAAACTAGATGATATATGCACCCCTTTGAGATCAAATTTTTGGCTTTAAAATAGGATATTAAATGACTCTTAGGAGACACTAAATTAAATTCCCACTCAAAGACTGGCTCATCTAGAAACTGAAACTTCACCACTCAGGTGCGACAATCTATAGATGCATAACAGGAATGGAGCCAATCCATACCAAGAATAAGGTCAAAGTCGACCATATCTAACTCTATTAAGTCTACTAACATAATTTTCTAAAGGAAAGTGATAAGACACTCTCTATAGATCTGTTTGGCAATAACTAACTTACCCGCTAGGGTAGAAACCAGGAAGGGCTCTGGAAGTTTTTCAGAACCTACTTTAAAATTTACTGCAACTAATGAGGTCACATAAGAGAAACGCGACCCAGGGTCTAACAAAACATAAACATCAAGATGAAAGAAACGAAGCATACCAGTAACAATATCTGGTGAACTCTCCTGCTCCTGACGGGCATAAAATCAATTCTGGCATTGACCGCCACCGGTACTGGATGATGCACCCTGAGGAGGTATTGGGCAGCCTAGAAGAGCTGGTGTACTAGTATCCTGAGTCTGGGGACGAACATCCCTGTTTCCCTACTTAGCATGCGAACACTCTTTGATTCCATGACCCAACTAACCACAACCATAACAACCTTTCAATCCCAACAAGCACTCACCAAGATGATTCTTACCACACTTAGCATATGAAGGATAACTGGGTTTTTCGCTCACACTATTCTAAGATCTGGACAGAGAAGTCTTAACCCACTGTTCTTGCCTTGCCCTGGGGGTGGGAGGACTGGTTGAAGATGGCGCTAGCATAGATGAACGATTCTGAAACTGCAAATGATTTCCCCCTCCAAACTTAGTTTGGCCATAATCAAACTGCCCTGTTCTAGCCTTCTTATTTCCTCTCTCTCTCTCTCATTTAACTTTTCTGCCTCAATCTGCTGTGTATGAATCATCAATCTAGCAAGATTGATATCCCTAATAAGCATACAGTCCTACACTCCTTGACTACCAAACTAGATACTCAAGTGACAAACTTACTCATACTATCCCTAGGGTCAGCCATCGTATCAAGGGCATACTTAGATAACTGATTGAACTTAAGGCAGTACTCCTTCGCTGTCATCGAGCCCTGCCTCAGGTTCACAAACTCCTCTACCTTATCTTCTCTCATTTCACATGAAAAGAACCTGTCTAAAAATGCATCCTGAAACACCTACCAACTCATAGGAACTGCATTTTCACCACTACTATTTTTCCACATAACTACCCAATCATACGCTACATCCTTTAGCCTATAGGATGCCAACTCTACACTCTCCTTCTCAATAACATGCAAAATCTGGGTGATCTTTCTCACATCATCTAAGTAAAGCTGTGGGTCCTCACCTGCCTTTGACCCAAAAACACAGACGAATTCATTCTCATGAAGTCACGAATTCTGGCTGCTGCTAAATCTCTATTCTGCTAAAATGGGACTACCGCATGATGGTTGCCCTAAATATTGGCAGTCACAACTTGGGCCAACGCCTGAAAGGCAACCCAAAATTCAGCATGGGATACATTCTCGTTCAGAAGGTCAGTAGGCTGGGATGGGTGGTTATCATTTCTGTATACATTAGCTCGGCTAGGATGTATATTCAACAGTCATGTAAGATCACGAGTTAAAAGTAGATAAAGACACTGTAAGCACGATAGATCTTGAAAGAAAGAGATGGTTTCCTAAAACATCTCGTAGCCTTTTGCTCATAAATGTGGAGTGCTTCACACCCATAATCAAGACTCTATGTAACGCGGCTTGTCTGACCCCTAGGAATCTTATAACCTTAGGCTCTGATATCAAGTTTATAACACCTCAAAAATGAGTTACAAAATGCCACATGGTGCTTCAAACTACAAGTAGTCCCGACCTAACCCTGAAAGCCCGTTACTCATTCTGATGACTCAAATAAGGTAATATAAGCATGCGGTATGAGAAAATATTGAAATACTGTCTGAACTAAACTGATTTTATCTGCAGATAATGTATGAAAATACTTAACTAAGAAAATTTGAAAAACTAACACTGAAAATTTGAAATATATCTTATAGTCGGACAAGCCTCTAATACTACTACTACTACTAGAGAGTTGCTGGGACAGACCCCCAGTTGACTCGAACTGTCTGGCATAACTGAATAAACTAATCTGGAAAGCTGGAAATCTGAATAACTGGGTCCCCGAACTCTGAGGACTCACCAATTATCGAAATGTAGATAGACATTCTCACAGTCAATTACACTGCTGGAACTGATCACCTGAGCCTATATTTTGAGACAATGTAGCACATAGACATATATGTGGATTAGTACTTTTGGAATGTATTGAGCATGTGAGGGTGAATGCATACGTAGAAATAATATCTCAATGTTATCAAAATTCATAATATATGCATGCTAAATGTAGATGACTCATGTAAGCTGAAATATCTGAAAAATTGAAAGAAATCATAACCATGAATAGCAAAACATATGGCATAAATCTAGTGAGGCATAACATTTAATTTTGAAAACTGTACTTTTACTCTTTCTGCTAGTGAAATAAGTGGGACTGAAGTCAAGTCCATTTTCAAATTATTTAGGCTAAGTGTAAAAGGACTCACCTTTGTATTTGTAAACTAAAAACTAAAATCTCATAGATAATGACTTATTCAAAACAATATCTGATTAAAATCCTGAGCCTTTAAACTTAGTTTCTAAAAGATTTTTTGTTGTTCTTTTCTATAATAATTACTCTATTCTGTAGGGAATTCTTTTAAAAACTGTTATGAAAAGCTTTGCTATTAGGGAGGCTCTTCTAACCGACATACATTATGTGAGCTATCATAATGTCCAACGTCTAGTTCCCTTATGAGAAAACTTCACGTTGGGGAGAGGTGTCATACTCTTAACAAGGAGTATAACCTAATCTAAGTGATCATATCTGTAACTGTCATCCATATAGAAATATGAATAATCTGAATAATCTGTACCTACATTGGTTCATTATTCTGGGGTATGTAACCATACCCAACTCGGTGCTATATACTACTCCCTTTAAATCTGTATGGTCATTCTGTAGGAAATCCACTTTAAAAATAACATAAGGGTTTACAATGAAAACCAGTTATGCATCTATTTACTTTAAACTATAATCAAACCTAAATTCAAAACTGTAGAGTGGATTCCATATCTTAATTGAGGATCAAAAGATCAAATCTTTTCTGAAAATTTGAATGTAAACTAATCATGGGATGCTTAAAGGATCATCTTCTTGAAATATAAATACTCATTCTTAGGGCTTAAAACCCATGATCATACTCATTTCAAATTATCATAATGTCATCCGCAATAATTAAAATCTTGAAATTCTTGCATAATTCTAATCAAGATAGTGAAATTCAAATCTCAATACATATAAAATCACTTCACACATATAAACATGCAAAAGTAGAGATATAATTCAACATTTAATCACTTGTAACATCAACATCTTCAAATAATAATAATTGGGTATGAACCCTAACTGTAAATCATATAAATTCATGTAATTTGAACTTTAAAAACTAGTTTTGGGCATAAGGATGAAAGAGGATCCTTGTTCATAACCCCAAATACCATGCTTGATGAATTGAATGTAAAATCTTAAACCTTTGACTCTCTAATAGTGTTCTTGAAGCTTCTCCTTGAAGTTCTTGAACCCAAAACTTTGGATTATAAGTTTTCTTGGAGTAAGAGTTATGGGATTGTTCTTGATTCTTAGAGCTAGGGTTTTGTTCTTGGAGAAGAAAAAGATGAATAATGAAGCATATTTACTATTTGGGGCTAAAATTATATGTTTTGGACGGATTTGGAAGAGGGTAAATAACTCAAATTCCCCCACTAACCCGTTATTTAACACACAAAAATTGGGTACCGACGCAATCAGCGATGCATCGCGTCGCTCATTGCGACATGATTAGCGACGCGGCACGACGATATCGTGTTGAGGTTTTGTTTTGGCCAACCAAACATGCCCCAATCCCTCTCTGAAAATTCTGAAACTCATTCCAGAGGTACTATGGACTACCCTGATCATGAAAAAACTTAGAAATTGACATTCTAAGGACCAAAAAAGTCGAGAATAAAGTTTTCAAGGTTTAGAGGCCAAAAATGAGACTAAGTCTTCAACACTTAGCTAAAATTTCAGGTTCGAAGTCTCTAATGTACCTCTTTCGAACTCTTTGACTTTTCTGTTGACTGTTCTAGAGCTGTTGTCTCTTATTCATCATTATCTTGCTTCTTGACATGACTTGACAATAGTAGGTTTTATGTTATTGTTATACGATGGACAACGAGTCATGAGTGGAGTCGAGGTCCAATTCAAAAATATTTCCCCCAATTAATCTTCTATGATCCCAGTTGTCTTGGAAAAATTTTCCCTCACATTTTTACTTATTCCATCCTCGAGACCATCGCTTATTGGTTTTGAAAAACGATTGGTAGAGTCCAGTTTTAGTACTAGTCATTTTTCTTTTCCTGTAACAAAGCTATAGTCAAGAGGGGGATCTCTTATTCACTTTGATCTAATGAAGTAGGGCCATTTTATGCCAACATAGAATATTTTTTATTACTTGCAAAACAAAAATAACTCAAACGCTGACGTGTTAGATTCTGTTAGTAATAAGCAAAATATGATGATAAGGTAGGAAGTAAACATAGAGTTGTTTCTTATCTCATGCGAATTGATCTATGAAGTAATGATGACTCGAGAAGTTTAATGAACAGGATTTTGCTAAATGATATGGATAGGTGGAATTTATCAGGAAGGCTCAACTTTTCTACTTTCCGGCCTTATTACTTCTTTCAAGAAAGTGGAGGACAACAGAATCTTTGAAGATAGGGGCCAGGCCAAAAGGCTGCCTACGTATCTCATGGAGGAAAAATCAAGCCCAGTGTAGTTCGAACATATGATGGCTTCTTCTAAGTCCATAGTCAACCTTTCTGAAATAGTAGTGAGCTTTTAGGAAGTTTTAAGAATGATTGCGGTTTTTTCTGAGATACTTGAGAGACCTAGGGTACGTTTGGTCGGACTTTTGTATAGTGGGGTATATTTCTGCCTAGAGATGCTCTATGAAAAATGGGATTGGATTAATTCACCTTTGATTCGAATTAACATAGCACGTATAAACACATAAACAGTTATATCACACAACTATATTGTTATAAACGTGCATCCTAATTGGGTGACCTTTTTGACCCAAGGGTTGGCTTAACGTATTTGAAGGAAGTATATTTCTTTTAAAACCAATCCATTATCCCCCCAAAACCTCCATAGGTATATAAAAAGGGCATAACTGCTAACAAAAGTTGTGCAAAAGGGATACAATCTTTAGGGAAAGGGAAAATAACACGAGAAAAAGAATAATGTCCCGCGTAGGGAATAGGAAATACTAGTTCCTAGATGCTCTTCTATCGGCCTTCGCCTTCTTAACATCGTCCACTTCTTGTCATAGGCGACATCTGTTGTTGATCAAGCGATTCCTGTATAAATATGCTCTATACTCATACATCATTAATCTGGGGAATCATACAATCCTTCAAATTGATCAATCTCTTGCCTGGATCGCTTTAATTTTTACTTCAATTAGTGATGATTGAAGCGTCCTTACATGAAAGTAAGCAAAGAAAGTCTTCCCCCTATCCCAAAGGATAATGGATTGGATTAAATAACATATATTTCTTCAACATATAAATATGCTTCGTCTTTAATTGACTCAGGGTTAGTAGACGCAGGATAAGTTTTCTAATGGGCCCAACACCTCCTTGGGTATTGGGTCATCCTAGACTCATGCCTAAAAGAGGATTTTGGTTTAGCTTTATCCTGGTTGTCTAGAGTGGGTTTGGACACAGGTTTCCAAGCGGACAAGTTGGGTTTGGAAATACGAACAGTCTCCGACCACCTAATGTGTCGATAAACTGTAGTATTCCTAACACTTGATTTGGAGTTGATCAATAGGGGTCGGGACATCCACGAAATCTCAAAATAGTTTAATAATCATCATGCGGGATTATGCCATGAAATGCAACAATTAAATTTCGCAGAATTTAAATATATAAGCACATAAACAAATTAATAATTAGTCAAAGAACTCAATTCAAATATTTGGTTAGAACCTAGTTAAAGTTCTCCAGCAGAGTCGCCATTCTTTTTTATCATTTTTTAACTCGAAGGGTTGAAAAACATTGATTTTGACTTTTAAAACTATTTCGAAACTTTAAAGAAAATTTTGAAACAATCTAAGAAATTACAGAATCGCCACTTAATTTATTTGAAAAGAAATTAAGAATTTTTTTGAAAATAAAATATTAAGTCTTAAAACAAAAAAAGACTTAGGCCTTTAAGAAAATTCCAGGTAAGGGGTTCATATTAACATTTTAGGAAGATTTTTAAGGCACCTAAAATGTTCGATAACTTGCGGTTATCCGGACTATTTGAAAACCACTTTGACTAACTTTGAAAAAAAGAAGTTGGTTTTTGAAAAGAAAGTGATTTAGGACGAAACTTGTATAAAATCAATTTTTGACGACTTAGTAGGGAATTTAATCAAGTCTAAGAAAATAAATAGAAAATAAGCACGTAAAGGGGAAATGGGAGAATTAGAAGTCTTAGGATCGTAAGCCCAAATGCATCAACCCTGTCCAAATCTAATTGGGCTTTTGGCCCACCTGCACCTGTCCTAATCTAAATATCGAGTTTTGACCCATAACCTGTCCTAAACTATTTTTCTGAATCCATTGGCCCAGAATCGACTTCACCTGTATTAAAATACAACTTTGGCTTCGAGGCCCCAAATGAATGTATAAATAAATGATTAAATGAATAAATAAAAGAAGAAAATAATAAAAATTCAGACTTTTCAAGTCTCTTAGTGACCTCCTCATTGAGTTTTGATCCATTTTCCTTCTTCGTCTATCTTCTAGCACCCACATGTCATAAAGTCGACCTTGGATTTAAACTTCGAAGTTGACTCGAAGAGGTGGGCCTCATTGGCCCATTACGAAATACAAGAGGAGAGGAGTCCATTTGGACTTGAAAATTTTTTTGCAAGCAAAGAAAAAATAAAGAAATTAATATATGTTTAAAGCATAAAAGTGACATAATTCAAAGAAAAAGAAAATATCAAGAACCAATTTTTGAATGAAAATGATAAGCACATTTGCACACGTATAACAAGAATGAGAGTCAACAAATAAAATGCAAAGCAAAGACACCCACTTACGTGCCTCAAGATTTATGATCATATTAAGAATGAATAAAGGCTAAAGGAAGAAGGCCATATTCAATGAATTAATGCTAGAACAAACAACGCAAGCTTCCGAAAGTAAAGGGATGAGGCCATAAGAAAAATAACCATGACTTCTAAAATTGAACAAACATAGACACTAATCCATATAACAAAATAAAGTTAAGGCTAACTTTTCAAGAAAAAGAATCTTTAAGTTTCAATTAAGGCGACATTAACGAAGATTCATACATCTAAATTACAACAGATATTTTAGAAAAAAACGTGTAACGACCTATGGTTTATCTTTCTAAGACATCGTTGATTCTCTTTTGATATTATGGATCAAAGAGAGACACGAATCAAGTCTTTACACACACAAAGAGCACATATAACAATCCAAAGGGAGTAAGAAAATTAAAATAAAAGTTTAGTATTTCTAAAAGTGAAATATCATTCAACAATCATATTATGCATGACTCAAATATATGTAAATAATTCTATTTTGCCACAAAAGTCCAAACTTTCTCGGCATTTTGACAAGTCAACATGTGAAAAATAAAATAAAATAAACATCTTGGATGAAAAATAGCTAGCACTTCATCTTTCATATGAGGATTTCGAAATCCAGTTAGAATAATTAGCAAGCAAATGACAAGTTCTTGACTTAACCAATTACTATTTTATTAAGGCAAAACAAACAATAATAACTATTCTTTTTGACATAAAGAAAACAACTTTACATGCTAAAAACAAATATATCCACCAACAATAAATTTAAACAAAGCATAAGAACGTCTTTTAAGTAAAGATTGAAACTTTATCCATAATAATCAAAGAATAATATCAAAAAGGAGAAACAATCAATATTCTATTCTTTTCAACATAAAGAAAACAACTTTACATGCTAAAACAAATATATAAGCTAACAATGAATTTTAACAAAGTATAAGTACATCTTTTAAGCAAAGATTGAAACTTTATCTATAATAATCAAAGAATAAAGTCAAAAAGGAGAAACAATCAATATTAACTATTCTTTTCAACATAAAAGAAACAACTTTACATGCTAAAAACAAACATATACGCCAACAATGAATTTAAACAAAGCATAAGTACATCTTTTAAGCAAAGATTGAAACTTTATCTATAATAATCAAAGAATAAAGTAAAAAAGGCACGTACAACTATTGCTAGCTCATTTTTATACCATGAACATGAAAATAACCATAATATCAATACTACAACGTCCTATGACCTTCAAGACCGTCTACAACAAACAAAAATTATAACTACGAACTACGAAGAAGAAAACAATAATAAAACTAAAAAAAGGGAAAGGTGTGTTTACCTTTTTGGGGGCATCAAAACGGCACTACAAGCTTTCTTCGGAGTCTTGATCACCATCGGAAAGAGTTCAACCCGAGAACTTCGATTAGTCCACGAATTTCATGAAACAGGAATTTTTTTTACTAAAATAAAAAATCTTCTTTGCTCAAAGTTTTTTTTCAACCTTGAGACTTTTTTTTTCCTTTGAAATTTGTTTTTTCTACCAAAATAGTGATAGTATTTATAGGAAAGGATGGGAATCCAATTCTATTAATCCACCAATATGGGAGAAACTATTTAGGGGTGTTTTTGGAATTTTAAAAAATTGAAGATAAGGTGGGGGACATTGTAAAATATAGTATAATTTTTTAATTTCAAAATTAAAAAGAGGACAAGGTTGAGGGGGGTAATGTACAATGTTGTACAATTTTTGAATTGCAAGAATTGAAAAAAGAACAAGGTTGAGGGAAATTGTACAATGTAGTACATTTCTTTGAATTTCAAAAATTTGAATTTTTGGATTTGAATTTGATTTTGATGGGAATTGGCTAGAAATTATGAGAGTTTTTGGGAATTTAGGTTTATTTAAAATATAACTCCAATTGGGATTTAAAATTTAGCCAAATGTATTTAATTTTGATCAAATTAAAATCAATTGGCCGATTGCATTACAATTATGGCCGATTTGATTTCAATTATGATCAAATCTAATAGATTGACTAAATTAAAATACGAATTAATACTTTCTTTAATCCTGAGTTTCTTGGTTTAATAAAATCAAATAAATATTTCTCCAAAAAATTAATTTTGAAAATTTATTTTATTTAAATCAAGACTTTATCCTTTTAGATTAATTTTCAAGTTTAATCAGTAAAAGTTCAATTTTGATAAAATGTTCATTTAAGTTACAAAATTTATACAATTTTGCATATGTAAATACGAAAATGTATAATCGTCAATTAAATGACAAAATTAAACCAAATAAATATTTTAGAGCGCATTTATCCGAATGAAATAAACATTTCAATTTTATTAAAAATTGAAGAAATTCAGGGTTAAATTTTATCGTGGAGGGCAAAAATTAGATGTCAACACACATAAGTTCAAAATATGGCTATCAAAGCCATCAAAAACCACAATATCGCATAAATGATACCAAAATACATCGAAAATCATGTCAATCACTCCCACACCACAGAAATACCATAATGCAACTACGGGGAGGGAGTGAAACAGTCATATCACACAAAATCACAAATTTAACATATTTCATTAAATTTTTAGGTCGTTACAAGGATTTACCTAGTGTATGCCACGGACATTCCTCTAGCCTCCAAGCACCTCCGCAAATCTCCCTGAAAAATTTGTCATATGTCTTCTCAAGGTCAATGAACACCATGTCCAGGTCCTTCTTCCTCTTCCTAAACTGTTCCACTAATCTCCTCACGAGGTGAATGGCCTCAGTAGGTGAATGGCCTCAGTAGTCGAATGACCTGACATGAAACCGAACTGTTTCTCAAAGATAGTCACAATCCTCCTCAGTCTTAGCTCTACCACCCTCTCCCAAACCTTCATGCTATGACTCAATAAATTTCTTAATAAATTGTACTAGACTTGCTCAAAGTTGCGACTTTAGGCGACTGTAGCGTAACATGCAAATAACCCCCATATTCTACGTTAATTAGTACATGAACATGGTAGAAATATCTTATTGACCAACTTATGAAACATATGCACAAAGATAAATATCGACTCTAACCTTATGACTTAACGTGTTAACCAAAAAGAAATGGTGTCTAACAATTTTTTTTTCATTGCCCCTTGTCTTCTTTCTCCGGTAGATTATGAAACTGTTTGATTTGACTTTTGACTTTTGAGATTATAAGTCAAAAATCATAAAAGATGCTAATATTGATTTGTTTTTATTATTTTGATTTAAAATGAAGTGCTTATAAATATTTTTTATAATTTTACTTTAACATTATAAAAATATTTAAAAACTATTTTGCCTTAAAAATACTTAAAATAAATCATTCTAAACAAGCTCTTAATTTACTTCTGCTCCATATTTTTTTATCCGCCTGAGTGTCACTTCTGTTTTTTCTATCTACCCTTTTTTTAATGAGAAATCTCGGATCACATTAAAAACATAATAGAATGAGTAGAAAGGCAAAAAGACGATAACAAGCGCTTGATTAGTAATATATCCAAACTTCAGATGAAAATATATGAAGTTTGCATGCAAGAGTGATATGCCAAACTTTGGAGTTTGGACAATTTGTAACTATAAGAAACGTGAATTTTTTTTAACTTCAATCACGTATGTTTGGAGTTGATACCACAGTGACTATACTTAAAAACATTGTCTCTGTCGTAAAATAAGGTCCCAAAAATCAGCTGTGTACTTGCCAGTTGCCACTTTGCCTTGGCAGATTAGTTTCAGAAGCCTGAAAGGACAAGAGAGGCCCAAAATTTTCAAGCCCATAAATGACAGCCCATTCAGAAAGTTCATAGTATTAAAGCCCATGGGCGTATGGAAAAGCTGAGATGTGGGACATGCTATCGGTAGGTAATAGGTGTGATAACTTATGTGTAAACAACATAAATCCCTTCCTTAATGAAACTAATTACATAATATTCTTTGTGCTATTTCTCTCTCTCGATTTTGGAAAAATACATATATATGTCATTGATCCTCATACGTTGCTCCAATGTATGATGAAACCGTTTGGCCTATATTTATGGAAACAAAATATCAGCTATCCTTATTCAATTGCTTAATTTAAGGCATTAATAGATGTTGTGATTTATTAGATGCTTAAAAGTAGTAACTGATATTGAAATTCAAAAATATCACCACAATATTTATTTATTTTTTGAAATTTCTATTTGGGATACAAACTGAAAAAAAAAAACAAGTTGACATCTACTTCTTTCGTCTTTTTTTCAAAATCAATATGAACATCGCTATATTGTTGCGGCATTTCAGTTCTTGGCAGTCGAAAATTATTTATGAACAATACAAAAGTGATGAAATTGTGGATTCAGAAAGTAGCACATTCTTGAAATTGATTTCGACGATTGGTATGGAATTGAATATTGATGAATGTCGGAAAAAAATTAAAGTAAAGTACATTGTGAAAGGTAATTCCTCTCCAATTATTATAAGGAATGATAATGGAGTGAGAGTATACATTGAGTTGAAGAAAAGTTTTTCAGGTTTTGTTAATTATCCGTTGTGGATTACAATGTTTGACAAGTCCAATAAAGAGATTGATTTTGATCGTGAAACCGGTGTCGTTCTTTGTGTTGAAGGAACTGAATCTGATGCTTTTGTTGAATGTGCATTATTTCTTTATAAATTTACAGATCGTTAATAGAAATTGCAGTTGTCGTATAGAGTTGTTAAGTTTTGTTATTTTTTTTTCTTGTATGTATTGTATTATATTATATTATATGTTGAATAAAGTGAAACTATTTACTTAAAATTTCGGTTGGCTTTCTCTCTCCCGATTTTGGGTAAAATACTTATACATGTTGTGGACACTCATACATTGCTGGAATGTATGAGAAGACTGATTAACCTATATTTATGGAAAGATAAATCAGATACTATCTTTATGTTTCTTAATTAACGTCATTAATTACCTATCATTATGTGATGTATGATTAAATATAGTAACTGAAATTTAAATTAAAAAAATATCTTAAACATCAACATTAATTTTCTTTTTTGTTCGATTACAATCTGAAATTAAAAAAAAAGTTACATATACATGTTGACCACATCTTATACATTAATGGAATGTATAAGGTAAATCGTTTTTTCTATATTTAAGAAAATTAAATCAGTCACCTTAATTATCTAATTTATTGATTAAATCAGACACCTATATTTAAGTAAAGTAAATCAGAAACCTTAAATCAAGCACCTTAATTAATGGAAATTACTAATTTATTGATTAGTGATATCTTAAAATTAGTTACAGTAATTCAAATTGAAAATAATTTAATACATTCAAAAATTAAAAAAAAAATCATGAGTATCTATATATAATACATAATACGATCTCTTATATGCAATTATTTTTTAAAAAGTTCATAAAAATATTATTTCTTATAAATCATTATTTTTGATGTGTATAAGGTCTAAAAATCAAATTGCATCAGATGAGGTGATATGTATGTATGTAGAAAACATTATAGGTTACATTGACCTTATGCATAACAGTCTTATGTAGAGTAATTAATTAAATGTATAATGTTGACATTAGCGAAGTTGATTTGGTAAAGTTAAAAAAAAAAATTAAAATTTAATGAAGAAGGTGAACTTTGTTTAGTTAATGGTTGATAATCGAAAAATTTGAAATTCCTTAGATCATGCTAGCTTGATTGTAGGCGTAAATAAAGGGAGAAGAGATATGGAGCAAAAATCGGTGCACAAAAAAAGGAGCAACTAATGGCATTTTGATATGTATAAGGGGATGAGAGAGAAAGAGTAAATTTAAGGGATTTAAGTAATTACTTTGGGATTTTTGTAATTACTTTTCTAATATGAGATTTTATGTAATAAGGTAAAGTGACCTTGTGTATATATGTAAATTTTAGATTGCCTGAAAACAACACGAACATGAGTTGGGACTCATCCCGAAAAATGAACTATTCAAATTGGTTCAGTCCCCTCATGCAAGCCATGTCATAAACGTGGGAGGTAATGATACACGACCAAGAAGTGCCACAGATGTCGGACAACAATCAATCATCGCCACAACTTCAATTATCCTACGACAACAATGTTCAATACCAGACCTAGGATCAAGAGAATATAATACCAAACGGTGTCACCTAGGTAATGATTCTGATCACTCTCGATGACTTGCTAACGTTTACTTTCAGACAAAGTGCAGAAGAACGTTTCCTGGTGACAATCCCTCGGCCAGTGCCAAAGTTTTTGATCAACATCAAATCCTATCCAGAGAACCACATGCACCAGTATGCCATCCTATTAGCAACAACGGAAAGGCAGAACAAAAACTTCTCTTTATTCCAGAACCAAACTGCGATAAACCTAGAGATGTCACTGGCACCAGGAGGGGCATCATCACTCCGCACACAACCATCCATGAAGATTATCATCTGAAACTGTAGAGGCGCGAATAGTCCGGCCTTTAGAAGGAATGTACTGAAAATTATAGCTGCTCATAATCCCACAATACTAGCGCTCACAGAAACTAGGTTATCGGATCAAGAACCACTCATGCGACTTTTACCATTCACGGATGTAATACACGTGCCGACTATAGGATACTCAGGTGGTATAGGAATTTGTTGGAGTAGCAATGAATTAATTATGAATCCACTAGTCCTTACGGAGCGGGAGATACATGAAAGCCTCCAGGTAAGTCCAAATACTACACCATGGACTCTTTCTATTATTTACGCTAGAAATAGTTATCACTACAAAAATGTTCTATGAAAAAAATTGAATGATATATCCACAAAAATTGATGGCCCATGGCTAATGGGGGGAGACTTTAACGAAGTTACTAATACGTTAGAAAAAATTGGTGGGAATGGAAGTTGACATCAGAAGAATCGTTAATTTCCTAGACTGCATCAATAATTTACATATGATAGACTTAGGTGTTTTTGGTTCGAAAGTTACTTGGACCAATATGCATAGAAACCACTCTAGTATTATTATGGAAAGACTTGATCGTTTCCTTTGTAATCCGTTATGGCTTAACTTATTTCTTGACTCGAAAGTTACGCACCTTCCTAGAGTTCATTCAGACCACTGTCCTCTTTTACTAAATCTTATTAAAAGTGATAAGATAGTTACTTCGAACTTTAGTTTTGAAATTACGTAGCTGCGCCACCCAGATTTCAAAAACATTGTTAAAAATAGTTGGCACGATAATTACAACTACCTTAATGCCGCTATTCATTTTAAGCATGATGCGACCAGTTGGAATAAGGAGGCCTTTGGTAACCTATTAATAAAAAGGATAACTTTAGCTAGAATGAATGGCCTCCAAAAAATGGACCCGACTAGAAAAACTAATTTTCACTACTATCTAGAATCAACTCTTCGTCGTGATTTTAATAGCATTCTAAAACAAGAAGAGAATTTCTGGAAACTGAAATCTAGAATTCAATGGATGATAGATGGTGACGCTAATACCAGATTCTTCTATATCTCTACCATAAAAAAAAAGACGTAGAAATAAAATTCTGGGACTAGTTGATTCAGTCGGTAACTGGTCGTTCAATCCTAAAGAGCTTAAAAAAATAATCAAAAAACACTTTAAAGGTGTTTACACAACTAAGTTAACGAAATTCTCCATACGAAGGGTTATGCCATAGGGAAATACACTCTCAGATGATGACCATCAAATTCTCAATAAGACGCTTACGATCGATGAGATCAACAAAGCCATTAAATCCTTCAAACCATTGAAAACCTCGGGACCGGACGGGCTATATCCCATTTTCTTTCAAAAATTTTGGGATGACACTAATTTCTCCATTATTAAAACTTGTATGGATGTGTTCTCCTCAAAATGCATCAACCCAAAAATTAATCAAACTAACATTGTCCTTATACGAAAAAAGGTTATGCCGGAACAAGTCACTCATTACCGACCTATAAGCCTTTGTAACACTATCTACAAGATGATCACCAAGATCCTTGTTAATAGAATCAGACCTTTCCTAGATAAAATTATTAACCCGACTTAAAGTAGCTTCATTCCAAATAGACGAGCTTCGGATAACGCTATTATTGTTCAGGAAGCTATTCATTCTTTCAGTAAAACAAAGGGTAATCTTTTCGAAATGATGATCAAAATTGACTTAGAAAAGGTGTTCAACAGAATTGAATGGTCCTTTATACGATTCTTGCTATCTAGCCTTAATTTTCCAGAAGAATTAATTTCTCTAATTATGAACTGTGTTACTTCTTCTTCTATCTCCATCCTAATAAATGGAAAACCGACTAAATTCTTTCAACCGTCGAGATGGATAAGACAGGGGGACCCTCTATCACCCTATTTTTTCATAATATGCATGGAATCTCTGTCTAGATTTATTTTTCAAGCTACTTCGCAAAGACACTGGGATGCCATAAAAATTACTCCTAGGACGCCAGCTCTAACACACTTACTCTTTGCAAACGACCTTATCATTTTTGCGAAAGCAAACATAGATAATGCTAACTCTATTCTGTTAGTTTTCCAAAATTTTAGAGAATGTCTGGATAAAAAATAAACTTTACAAAATCTAGAATTTACTTCTCTAAGAATACTACTCCATTAGTTGCCTTATCCATATCGTCTATTCTACAAATTCAGGAAACTAACAACTTTGGGAAATACCTTGGCCTCCCAATGACCAACCTCCATCCAACAAAGAAAGATTATCAATTTATTATTGACAAAATAAATAGTAAGCTTAGTGGATGGAAAACAAAATTCCTCCCCATAGAAGGAAGAACTACCTTAATCATGTCTGTGCTAAACTCCATTCCAACTTATGCTATGCAAATAAATGTGCTTCCCAAAAATATAATCGAAAACATCGATAGAATTCAACGTAACTTTCTTTGGGGTTCTACCAACGAAAAATGAAAACTCCATCTAGCTAACTGGCAACTTGTTACTAGGCCTAAAAATAAAGGTGGATTGGGGATCCATACAGCTGAAGGGAAGAACTCAGCTCTAATTTCGAGCCTCGACTGGAGACTCATGAATGATGCCTCTCATCTATGGGTAAAAATTCTCCAGGAAAAATATACGAATAGAATATCCAACAATACTATCTTTCATAAATCCACAGACTCCTATATTTGGAAAAGTATAAGCAGGAACAACCACATTTTTCGCAAGGGTGTGTCATGGATTATAGGAAATGGGGGAAACATTAACCTTTGGCATGATAGATGGATCTATACTAATAGCAGTTTGCTCGACCACCTTCAAGCTCCTCTATCTTTAGATGACTTAAAACAAAAAGTAAGCCACATCCTTTCACACAGGGTTTGGAATTTCTCTATTATGTCAGCTATAATTCCTACGGAAATACAAAATCTTATGCACAGTACTTACGTAAAACAATCTAATCCAAGAGTTGATTCTTTCTTTTGGAATACATCTCTAAAAGGAAACTTTTCCTCAAAGGATGCTTATAATCTATTCATGAAATCAACTAAAAAATCCACCTACAATTCAACTGACCTTGATAACAAATGGATCTAGAAAGTTAACTCCTCTAATAAAATAAAACACTTTCTCTCGATCCTTACATTAAACAAACTCCCAACTACTGCCAACCTTTACACAAGACGCATTATTCATTCTAGTGCTTGTTCTTCCTGTCCCAACATACCAAAAAATACTGAACACATTTTCATCTCATGCCCAAATGCAACCAACATCTGGGACCACTTTAATTTCAAACCAACCACAACCAACTTCATTAGGGATATAAAAAACTTTTGTGCCTCCAACACCCTAATCAAACTACATAATAGTAGTTTCGTCCCCTTATCAGTTCTAACACCCATCATTTTTTAGACCATCTGAAAAAATCAAAACTCTATAACCTTCAACAACTGAGCTTCCATAATCCCCCCAAAAATTCTTGAATCAAATACTTTAGAATATTACTTCTTGGAGCCTTACAAGAATCATTCTATTCCTAGGAGAACTGCCTTAACTATTAAATAGGACCCTCCGCCATTAGGTTACTATAAACTTAATGTAGATGGAGCTTTTGACTTATTTAGCAACAATACTGGAACATGAGGAGTTATACAAAACCACTCCAGCAGTTAGATTGCTGGATTCATCTATTCATAAAAAACAATCTGCTCAAATGCATGAATTGAATTTGGTTATTGACAAAAATCTATTGCCTATAATAGTAGAAACAGACTCCCAGGTACTTATTAATATGCTGCAAGACAATAATCAATATTACTCATATTATCTGATTGCAGGTCGTTCATCAGGGAGAGAATGAACCACAACTCATCCATGTATACGAAGAAGGAAATATGGTGGAAAATGAATTGGCTGCGTTCACAAGGCATAACATGATGATCATGGATACGCAACAAAATCAAAGGATGGGAATAAATGTACTCACATTTGATTCCCCTCCCCCCTTTATCTTACATGCACTTTTAAAAGACATTCAATCAAATGGAAATACACGTTTAGTTCCTTGTCTGTAATGAACCTTTTTAATGCTTTGAATAAATGAACTCCTTCCTTAGCAAAAAAAAAGTCAATGCTCTAATATGTTCAAAGATAGAAATTAAGTTTGCTAGATTGGTGTTGATATAGAAAATTATAAGATACTCATCAACCAGGTAATCGTACGGTGTTAATAATAAAAAATAACATAACTACAATGGGGTCTTGCCATCTAGGGAGGTAGAATATACACAAATCTTATCCCTATCTGGCTACCTTTGTAAAGTAGAGAGACTATTTCAATAAGAACCTCGACTCAGAATTATAAAAAAAAGACAACGAATTGTAGCAAGATACAAAAGAAATAAAACAACAAATAATATTACACATAAAATAAGATGATAATACAGGTATTAAAGAAAACTAAAGGCTGAATGTGATGGACATGCAGTTATGTTTGGTGTATGTATGAATTTAGCATGCAAATTAGTGAGATATTTATGAGATTCGATTAGAGAATTAATAAGGGTTTCATATATTTATGTTCATATGGGAGGTGTGGCAAGCAAGCAAAGCTGTAAGACCCCGCAAAATCCTAAACTTAATTCAGTCCTTTAGGCTTGGCAAGGGATTCCAGAATTAGAATATTTTAGCTAAGTACTCAGACTTAGTGTCATTTTAGCCTACAAAAGTTGGCAATCTTATTTCACGACCTTTACATCCATTAAATATTGATGTTTAGGTTGATTCATGATCAGGAATGTCTGTAGGTGTTTTCGATCAAGTTTTAAATTTTTCATACTTCGTTTGAAGCTCCTTTGGAATCTTAAAATAGTGGATCAACTCGATCTTGGCGCGTCGCATCGACTATCACGTTGAAAAATGTTTTCCCCAACTCCCAACGTCAATTTTCAGTAAATCGATGCGAACATGGCGCGACCTGTTGGCTATCGCGTCAATGCCAACGACGCGGTGCGTCGTCCTGCTCGTCGATTGTACAGTTTTCAGTCATTAAAAGACTGTATCCTTGGGAGTATTTAGGAACCTTCATCCCCCCAACCTTCAGCCCCCCAAAACGTGAAATTCAGCCCTAATTCACCAAAGAATACCCACTTTCTCTTAAAATCTCTCAAGAACAAGCCGTAGGGTTTTCAATTCAAGATTCAAATCTCAAGAATTCTACCATCAATCTCTCAGAATTTAGGCACTAAGGTATGTGAAGTGTTCATCCAAGGGTTCTTTCCTTTCCACCCTTGGAGTCCAAGAACCTCTTTTGAACTTCAAGTAATTAATTTTATGATTTTCATGGTTGGAATTAAAGTGTATCCATGATTGCTATTTGGATTAAGTTCATAATTCATGATTATATATATATTTCATGTGTAATTGATCATTATGTGTGTAGATTCATGTGAATCCATGATGAACCCTTGAATTGTGAAATTAGAGTTGAATTATGATGTTCACTTGTTGTTCAATACTATGTGCATATATATTGTGCTTACCAAGTGCTTAATAAATTATCTATGTGAACTATTAAGAGAATGAAATCATGTCAAGTTAGCTTATGTGAAAGTTATGTCATGCAAGTGGTTGTTAAAATGCCTCAATGAATGAAGAATGATCGAATACTTAGTTTACATGTTTCAAGTTTGTGCTATGTCTTTTAATTTATGCTATCGAGTCCTGGAGGTATTTGTACCCAATAATTTAGCTGATTACCTAAAGCCATAGTCAGTCATAGAATAGTATTAGTCACGACACGATCATTAGTAGTCTCAGTCAGTTACAGAACTCAGGAAAAACTCAGTAGAATCCATATTAGTCCAGTCTAATTCAGTATCCAGTTCAGACCTTGGTAAACTCAGTCAGCTAACAGAATTCAGTAGTATTCCGTCAGTCAATGAAACTCAGTGAACTCAGTTCAGTTTAGCTAAACAGTAATCTCAGTAACCGTTCAGTCCAGCCTAGTATAGACTAGAAATCAGTTCAGTGTCTATTCAATTGGGAATATGATTCAGCACCGAGTGAACCCAAGGATGGGGATTTACTTGCTAGTAGAGGGTGTGATCCTTAGAAACAATCCTTGTAATCCAGAACTACGTAGCCAACGTAGGATTAGATATCTTCTTTCCAGATATTATTAGGGTTGAGATATCTCGTTTGAGTTTTTCCTATCAGCGAGGGTTGACAAAAGATATTCCTGTCAGAGAAGGTTAACTCACAGCTCGTCCTTACCCGTGGCACGGTATTGTCACCCTTCCAACTGGGGTTACAGATTGGACCCCAATCAATTTAGAGAGGGGCATGTTGGTTAGATGATTACCTCCCACAGTCTCAGTTCTAGTCTCAGTCTCAGAATAGAACTTAGTTCAGTTCTACAAATCCAGAACTATCAGATATAGTCACTCAGCTCAGTATGGAACTTAGTATAGTTCCATAGATTTCAGGATTGTCAGATACAATTATTTAGATATCAGTAATATAGTACCACTAGACTCAGTAATCAGTTAATCAATACTTAGACTCTGTATTCAGTGTATCACGATCTCAGTTACAGTATGCGTATTCATGTATGTACTCTTACTCAACCGTACTCATGTTATTCAGTTAGTATTGTTCATGCATATGAACCCATGCATTTCAGCCTACCTCACTGAGCATACCAGTACATTCAAAGTACTGACGCATGTTTTCTTTTATGCTATGATGTCTTATATCATAGGTTCCGACGCACGGGCTCCCAAGAATCCTTAGCAGATCTGTCTTTCAGCAGTCAGAGTAGTGGTGAGTACTTATAGTTCGAGAACATACTTATTATTTATAGTATTTCAGTACCAGTAGTCGGAGTTAGTTGGGGGCTTGTCCCATCAACTCCACAGTTCAGACAGTTTTAAAGGCACTTCAAACTATAGTATTTTCAAACAATTGTATTTCAGTATTCAGATTTCAGCATACAGTATTGTTTTCCAGATTTGAACCTTATGGCAATTTTCTGCATTTATCACAGTTATATTATGATTACAGCATTACTATTATTCAGTGCTCACAGCAGGTACTGGTCATGGGTTAGCTAGTGGTCCTCCGGGATTGTTAGCACCGTGTAGCGTCCGGGGTACAAACTCGAGGCGTTACAAAAGTACAAGGGTGTTTAGGTGCATTTTTAAGTGCGGCGTACAAAGTATTCCAAGGCCAAAATTGCTATATAAACCTAAGAGATATCGAGGAAAGATTAGATGCAAACATTTTAGTATATCCTTGAGAGCGATTTGAAGGAGAAAATAGGTCAAGAATCATTCTAATTGGTGGTTTCCAAGAGAAATTGTTACACCTGCTTTCAATGATATCAAGGAAATTTTGATTTAAAAGTAGATTTTAATATTGGCAAAATGACCAAATGATCCCTGTACTTGTCTGAGTTTGTAATGTGGACATTTCTACTTATCTTTTTGTCATCTTAACCCTTTAACCCATTAAAACATAATATTTTAAACCTTTTGACACATATGTGGCATTAAATTGATGAGCTTGAAAAATGCGAAGTGAGTGAAGTCAATATTTTTTATTCAAAAAAGGGTCAAAAATACCCCTGAACTATCTGAAATGGATCAAAAATATCCCTCATTAATTTTTTTGTCTAAAAAATATCCCTCTATTAAATATTTAGCTCAAAAATACCTCTCCTTCAAAAAAAATTCCACCAAGTATGTCACCTGTGTAAAAAAGGCCACGTGGACATGCCACATAATCTACCACGTGTAAAATCCCTTCTTTATTTGCAACCATCTGGATGTGATTTGTTCTCTGAACCCATTCATAAGAATTAAGTGTTTCAGTAACTAGAGTCATGACTTGTATTTTTAGAATAGTTCGATGTGAAAACTCATTTTTCTCCTTCCTTGGCTAGAAATAACATGCATGATGATTGTATTTGGATATTATGCTATGTCAAACTTTAGCCATTTGCACAGGAAAAAGATTTTTAAAAAGTTTCTCCAGCTCTATCTTGTTATATTAAATGGCATGAGACTGTAAATTATGTACTTTTTTAGGACATTTGTTGTTATTCTTTGATAATATTGGCGGATAGGTGAATAGGCCTATCAGTTCTATCTTTCACTTTTACCATTAACAAGAAATGATCTTATTTAATTTGCTTACTCCACTTTTTAATTTCTCCTCGTTTCATTGACAAAATACAACTTCTCGTTGGAGATGATTGGACTGAAAAATAGGACAATTCTTTTTTCGACTTTGATGTACCGATTCTGTGTTATTTATTCATTTTCTCTAATCAAGCTTGTTAAATTTCTTGTTACTCTATATAAGAGTTGAAGAAAGTTTTCAATATGAATACAAAATAAAGAATTGAAGAATGTTCTCTTTGCCTCTTATAGGACGGGCAATTAACATGAAATGTGCAGCTAACTTCACTAGTAAGTACACAGTGAGACGATAATAGCTTTTCTTTCTGCAATTTTTTTGGTCAAGTTATCTGGTATGAAGAACGATGACCTGACAGTACTGTACTCAAACGTTGGCAGGTGATGGATAGTAAGATGTTTCATTTTTCCTCTCTGTAGGCCAATAACTTTGGCTTGAAAAACAACATTCTTGATTTCTTTATGGCTAGATCTCTCTCTTTACCTGAATCAAATATTCACATGTACTAGTTGTTGCTGCTATTTATTTATTTTCTGTTATTTAAAAGTTTAGACAAAGATAACTTCCTTAATTTCACCCACCTGCCTCTCCTAGATTCTTGTTATGGTTGTTCCTTTAAAATGTGTAGTAATGAAATTGATGTGTTTATCCCATTTAAATTGGGTTGATGGAATTAAAAAGGGGATTTGACACATGTTCGATGATATGACATGTCCACGTGGCTTTTTTTTATACAGGTGGCATGTTTGGTGGAATTCTGTTAGTGAGAGAGGGCATTTTTAAGCTAAATATTTAACGGAGGGAGTATTTTTGAGCCAAAAAACTAACGAGGAATATTTTTGATCATTTCAGATAGTCCAAGGATATTTTTGACCCTTTTTTGTTTTTTTATTTAAAACTATTTTTAAAAGTTGAAGAATAATAGATTTTAAAAAGGGAAAAAACTTTTTAAAACACCCCCAAAATCCCCTTCTTCATCTATCCCTCCTCCCTCCCCCGCCCTCCCCCTGACCCAACACCATCACTACCACCACATGCCAGCTATCCCCCTCCCCCGTCCTCCACCCCACCCAACACCAGCACCACCACATCCAGCCAACCATTCCCCACCATCACCCCCACCCCAGGTCCTTCTTCAGGGGAAACTCTCTCTGTTTTATTTTTTTGGGCAAAAATCTTGCCGAAAAATGCCATTTTTATAAGTCAGCGATCAAACGACCTAAAATAACCCACCCTTTCGCGTCAATTGTGAAGAACCTCCATCGGAAATCCACCAGCTCCATTCTCCCAAAACTCTTAAAATCAATGAACAACCACAACAACCCATCGAAAAAAAATACTTTATTGAATACCCTTCGAAATTGGGTTTTGAAGCCTGATAATGGCTGGAGAGAAGATTATAGAAAAATGTATCCTTCTAATGCTTGAATCAACAATGTTGTTGGATGTTTGATACATTTCCAGGAAACCTCTTTGTTTCCCAATTGAAAAAAAGTTGTTTCAAAAAACTTTGATCTCTTATTTTCTTTCCTCTAGTTTTCATTTGGGGATGAAAATTGAAAACGGACATGCCAAATTTTGATACTATCATCGTCCTTCCTCCATAATTCCAGTAGTGAACGTCGCCGGAAACGCCATAAGTAGACCAATTCATTGAAAAGAGAAAAATAAGTCCATAGACCCTCCCAAGTTTTTTATTAAAAAAAGGGGATAAGTGGGTCCCACAATGTTCCCAAGTTAAAAAAATAAAGTCGCTTGAACAACTGAGACAGTTGTTCAATAACTGCATTAGTTGTTTCAATAACTTCGTACAGTTGTTGAACAACTTCGCACAGTTGTCGAACAACTTTGTAAAGTTGTCGAACAACTTTGATAGTTGTTGAACAACTTCGCAAAGTTGTTGGAACGGAAATATTTAAAAACAAAATTGAAAAAAATTTATCCCACTCACCTAATTTTTAAAATTTGAAGAACCCTCACTTAATTGGAAAACTTGTTTGTCCCTTTAAAGTATGAAGTTTGTTTTAAAAAACATTTTTTTAAATTAGAGATAATACATGGTTCCCCCCCTAAAGTTGCAAGAAAACTTACTTTAGTCAATAAACTTAATCTGTAATTATTTACCCCCTAAACAACTTTTATATGAATGTTTCACCACCCTAAAATAATTATACCACTCTCAATATGGAGAGTGCATCACACTCTCGCCACGTTGGAGCCATGTCATAGCCACGTCGGATCCACGTCAATGTCACATAAATAAATTATTTTTTTAAAATAAATTTCCAACTCCTTTTTCTTCTCTTTCTCTCCCGTTCCTTCTCCGGCAGCCACCGCCACCGAACTCTGGCGAGTTTATCCTCCCCACGTACAGCCTTCTCCTTTCTCCACTTTTCCGCCACTGCTTCGTTGGAGGCGATGGCCAGCGAAGCTCCTTGTGGTTGGTCGGAATTCGGAAGACGTCAAATGCTATGACGGCTCCGCATAATTTCGTATATGCAAGTCAAACGAAGTGGTAGTTAAAGGGCATATCGATAATTTTATTCTTAAATCTACAAAAATTCTATAAATCTCCCAAAATATCTTGTGCTTTGGTGTTTTTTTTATCTTACAATTTCTTCAGGTTTTGATTTCTGTTTACTGTTTTCTTTTCTTTTCAATACCTAAAAGTTGGTAACTTTATTTTGTTCAATTCACCTTAATTCCATTTGTTAGTTCATTGGTTGCTTAATTTTGGTTTAAAGTTTGCTTTCTAATATTTTGGATCTTCCTTACATTATTGTCTGCTAATAAAGCTTTAGTTATATGCTTATGTTGTCATTAACTGTTTGTTCATGTGTTTCTTGGATCAACTATTTTTTTCTTTGTGAATACTAAGTAATCTAAGTTAGTAAAGCTGATTACATTATGTGGTCAAAACAGTATTTTTGGTGTTGATAATTTTCGATTTGATTTGTGTTTTCCTTGTTTGGTGTTGTTTGAAAGGAAAAAACATGGTGGGGTATGAGGAAGAAGAAGAAATGGGAGTGGTGGGGTGTGAGGAAGAAGGAAAAAAATAATGGTTAAAAAAATTTAAGTGGGGCTTAAAGTGGGCCCCACTTAAATTTTTTTTACACTTTTTCCCCACTAAAACGCGCTTTTATTTTTTTCGCCACGTCAGCCGTTAAGGGAGCAAAATAATATATTTTAAAGTTAATAAGGGGGTAAATAATTACGGGTTAAGTTTAATGGCTAAAGTGAGTTTTCATTGCAATTTTAGGGGGGAAAACATGTCTTTTTTCTTTAATTTGTTATTTTGTTTTTTATTTAATAGTATTAGTTAATAATTTTAAAAAGTAATTAATGGCGTGGATTTGATGTGGCCTTAATTTAGGTGACGTAGATCTGTTGTGTAAATTATTTTATGGTATGTGAGCAACACACGTAGTAGGAAGGGTTTGAAATCTCGTGTTTTGATGGGTTTAGAGGTTCAGATGATGAAATGCTAATTAGAGATGTCCACTTTACAAACTTGAATAAATACAAGGAGCCATTAAACTATTTCGCCTTTAATATTTAACAAGATTAATTTGAATAGCTGCCCATTAAACAACATAAACTGAAATAGTTGTGGGCATATGTATGATCTATATATAATATGTTTATAATTTATATATACGATTAGGAAAAGTTAACATTGAGTCCCACAGGCACGGGTGGATCTAGGGGGCCGTGACTCTGTTCACCTGAACCTCCCTCGTAAAAACATACACTATAAATCGTATTTTTCGTCTGCTAAAAAGAAGTTGAGAGATGTTCAAAGCAAGGCTGATCGCCTCTCAATGCAATAATGGCCTGAAAAATGAGTTTAAAGGGAAGTAACAACACACACACACAAAAAAAAAATAGATTGAGGGGTATTTTTTTATTTTATTTATTTTATTCTAGGATAAGTTATCTTGGTATTGTTATTCCACCACCGAAAGGGAAGGATAACTTATCCTAGTACTAATTTTTAATCTTGGAATAAGTTATCCCATACTTTGTAACCAAACAAGGGACTAAGAGGCACTAACAACTTAACCCAGGATTATTTTTACTTATCCCTTACACCAAACGACCACTTTGAGAATAATACAATATCGTGGACCCCTTTGCTTACGATCTATCAAATTCGTGAGTTATAGAAATTCATATTGAATAATATTTAAAACTAAATTTAGCGTGTTTTAGTATACTAGTTTAATATACGTGCTTTGCACGTGATACTCATCAACGTGTAATCTTATGAAAATAATAAGGTTACATCGCACGTGATGCTCATCAACGTGTAATCTTATGAAAATAATAATGTTACATCAAAACGGTAAATATTTATTCATGTCGGATATTTATATCAAGTCAATAAATAAATAAATAATATGTATTTGTACATAGACTTTTTGCATTTTGTTATGTTTAATTAAAATATATTATAACTTTATTAAATTATTAACTATAGTAAGTCACGTGAGTTTATTAAACACTAAAGTAGATAAGAATTTACCCATCAAAACATATGAAATATTTGTAAACCTTGACTTTAGTAAAAAGTTGATGATAAGAATATGAAATAGTGGTTTGGTATGAGGGGAAAGTGATAATACTCTCGCGATAAAATGGAGGTTTATTTTATTCTGCGCCTAGTTAGGAGTATTATTTAGTTAGTCGTAGAATTATTTATCTTATCATTTTGAACTAATAATAGAATGAGTTATTTCATATATATGATGGAATAACTAATCCTATAAAATATCTCAATCTATAAAATAACTTTATTTATTCCGTCCCAAATTAAAACAAACCCTAAGGGATCGGTTGGTGTAAGGGACAAGGAAAAATAATTTTGGAATAACTTTTTAGTACCCTTAGTTCCTCTTCCTAATTGGGTTTTGGTATTAAATTTCTAGCTTGAGCACGAAGTCTACTACCAAACATAGCTTAGAACTCCTATTATATATAAATAATGGGAGATAAAATTCAAAAGCTCATGAGCATATCAAATTAACAATACGAAAACAATGCAATAAAAAAATATACTATTAATCTTCTATTTTGTGTAGTATCCTAAAGGCTAAACGTGTTCATGATGTAAAATTAATCCTCTAAGCACGTTGCTATAACCTATAGAAAATTTACAAATATTAATTCTTCTTCACACATATTTAGAAATCTCTTTTTTAATTGTCCTTATATATTTTAGGAATCTAGATCAGTTCTTCCAAGATTGAATTTGGTTAAAAAGAACAAACAACTTTCGCCAATACATGGAGCTAGATCATTGCACAAAATTTTAATTCTTGGAGACTTTTAATATAACCCAAAGTATCAAATTGGATGGACTTTAACTGCCAATAAGAAAAGAAAAGGACATAGCCCTACAAGTTTTGAAAGAAGCAATTGGTCAAGAAAGATTGATACTGTATTAGTACACTTACATGGAAATTTATAATATTCTTACCAAATTATATAAAAACATTAAAAATAAAAATAACAATAAGTTAAATCAAGAAAAACTATCAAAGGCTATAAAACAACGAAATAAGAAAGCACACTAGTTGATCGAATCCTTCTATAGTATAGACTCAAAGTTGATGAAATTAATATAGATCGTAACTTCAAAATTCATCGAAAAAGCATCTCTAACTGTAATATAAAAATTTCTCAAAGCTCGACCAAACATTCATCTACTACCTGTAAACTACAAAAAAAAAATACGATAATAGATATTATTTAGAACAATGTGGTTGCACCTAACCTTTATACAAAAATTCCTCAAAGCCTAACCGAACATCCTTTATACAAAAATTCCTCAAAGCCCAACCGAACATTCATCTACCACCTGTATTAAGGATAACAAATAGTTAAAAAACAGAAACTAAAATTAAGTGTTGTTATTCTGCATAATACATCCTGCAAAAAGATTGAATTAATCAAAAGATAAAATAAGAAATATATACCATATGCCCCTAAGATTTACAATTAATTGTAAACCTTGGAAAAGTTGATGAGTTTCTTAGAATTAGTTGTCGTGGATAGTTTCTTGGGACTTTGAGCTGTAGGTGATAAAAGAGTTTAAAATGAGGTGTAGGTGACACAAGTCTTAATAATTGAGTGGAGGTGACAATTACTTTATTATGGATTAAGAAAGTTGGGTAAGTTTGAAAATAGCCCGAAAGTTTTAAATTTACACTTTGATCTAAATGTTTACCTAATATAATGGGAAACAGAGGAAAAAAAGGTGTGTTTCTCTCTCTTCTCATCATCTTCTGCTTCATTATCATCATCTTGTACTTCATTATCATCTTCATCTTCTTCTTGTTGACCATTGTCATTGTTGTTGTTGTTGTTACTCCTACTGTTGCTATTTGACCAATTTCTTAGGTCAAATTTTATTTCGTACATCACTTTTCACTTTGGTATTACTTCATAGGAGACTTTGGTAAGTCAAATTATGATTTTTAATTGAATTTGTCATCTGGATAACTGCTATTGTGCTGATTTTTCAACAATACATAGCACGCAAACATAAATACAACATAAGAGCCGTCTGTTTAAAAAAATATGTTTTAAAGGAAGACTTATATGTTGGATTCATGTTTATGGTTCTATAGTGCCATAACATGAATCAAACAGATGGGTCATCTGTTGTAACTTATGACCCATCTATTGCAACAAATTAGTTATCTAGTGCAACATGATAAATATTTATTGCAACAGATTAGTAACCTGTTGCAACAGAACCTGAACTCGATTCCAACAGATGGTAAATATCTGTTGCAATATATTAGTAACCTGTTGCGATAGAACCTAACCTCGATTCCAATAGATCATCATCTATTACAACAGGTAAGTCATCTATCACAACAGGTTAATTATTTATTGTAACATGTCACTCATCTGTTGGAATCAGCTTAAACAATGCCTCGGTACTGTAACATCTATCCCAACAGATGCTTAATCTGTTACAACAGATATATAGTCTATTGCAACATATGATTCACCTGATACAACAGATGACTCATCTGTTGAAATCAGCTTCAGGAGCGTAACATGAATCTCAACAGGTATGTAATCTATTGCGACTGATTACACATCTGTTGGGATTCATTTATGGCACAATGAAATCACTATTAACTTTTTTTAATAAATGACTTTATTTAGGTACCACTAATGGAGGGATCAATAATAATAGGGGTGGATTGTCATGATCAATGGATCGAGAAGAGCAATTGATATGTATGGCATTGGAACGAGGGTAAAATGATAAAGACAATAGCTATGATAGTCTAAAGTAATGTTTCATATGATGATTTTGTAAACTTAATCATCAATTATTGTTGACTGAATTGTCAATTGGAAGAACTCATCATCAGCTATATGCACAACTCCTTTGAAAATAGAGGGAACTGCCTTTCACGATAACCGATCAGGTTTGGTTGCGTGCTTATCTTAGTGATTCATCCAGGCCAGTATTAAGGGTGTATGTGGTTGAAAAGACGAGAGAGAATGAGAAATAAAACATAGAAAAAGAACAACAACAAAACATCTTTGATGATAGGTTGGATGATCTAGACATGAATATTCTAGATGATGATCAAAAAACTATGCCCATTGATGTGACCAATACGGTGGGTAGTTCTTCTCGATCGACATAACCTAGAAATCTTCAAGACGACGGGACCAACTTTTTCAAAGGAATGTCATTCAAGGACAAGAATGAACTATCTACCACTTTGTTTATTTATTTCTTGAAAAAAGATTTCAGAATAAAGAAGGTGATTAATTCGAGCAGTGTCTTTTGCTTCAAATGTGCTAATCTGAACTGCAAGTGGTGGTTGAGAGTGGTGAAGTACGCAAGTTCTGACAGATACGTTATTCATAAACAAGAAAAGCATCACACATGTGGTTCGGAGCACATCTCGGGCCAAAATCCTCATGCCACGGCAAAGGTCCTTGGTGAATATTTCAGGAGTAGTTTCCCCGATGGAAAAGGCCCTTCAATAAGGGTTATGGCCAATAAAATCCTTATGGAATTGGGTGTCCTGGTCAGTTATCGCAAGATATATATGACCATGGGGATTGCCAAGGGCTTGGTTAGGGGGACACACGAGCATGGGTATGCAGTCCTGGATGCCTACCGTTACATGATTGAGTCCACAAATCCCATAAGTAAGACGACATTTCATCTTGATGAAAATGGAAGGTTCAAGTACTTTTTTGTATCCTATGGTACTTGGATTATAGGTTTTTGACATTTGAGAAAAGGAATAGCCATCGACGGTACCTTCTTGAGGAGCAAGTATAATAGAGTTTTGCTAGCGACGGTGGCACAGGATGCGGAGAATCACATCTTTCCTATTGCTTTTTGTGTAGCGGACAAGGAATACAATGCCTCTTATGGATTTTTTTGAACAACTGCAAAGTTGCGTCAAAGATACCGAAGAGTTGTGTTTTATTTCAGATAGGCATCAAAGTATTCCAACGATGGGTTTAATTTTCTTCACTTTAGCTTACTTTGGTTGTTGCATCAGGCATCTTGGAGAGAACATTCGGAGCAAATATCACAACAAAAGGGTCGTGACCCTTTTTTATAGAGCAGTTAAATCATATAGTAGAGAGGAGTTTTTAGACCATTTCAATCAAATAATGGATGTGAATCCCAAGGTAGTAGAACTTTTCGTACGTTTCAATTTTGAGAAATAAAGCCAGGCATTCTATCTGGCAGATAGGTACATTCTTATGAATTTAATGTCTTGTTTGAGTTACAAGTTTAGTATGATGTCGTACTAAGTGATTCTTTACAATATTATGACATCAAACATAGTTGAATCGATGAATTCAGTATTTGGCGATGAAAGAGAATTTCCCATCAAGGCTATGTTTGAAGTAATAAAGAAGAAGTATGGATGACTTTTTAACGAAAGACGTGTGCAATTCAATGGCCCAAAAAGAACCCGATTTGTTCTCGAAATCAAAAAAATAATATCAACGAATATCAGTTTGGGGAATAGGTTATTATCTCTTAAAATAGCAGATTACAAATTCAGTATCACCAGTCATGGTGATGTTGCCATGGTCGATCTTCAAACAAGATTTTGTACGTGTAGAGTTTTTGACTTGGACAAAATACCCTGCCCACATGCCATGGCAGCTCTTCGAGCTCAATACGGTCCAAAATATGGACCTAAAATTTATGAGCACTCCTCTCAATATTATTTGGTAGAAGAATATGAAATGGCATATAGTAGGCATATTACTTCGGTGACTCTCGAAGAATCTTGGGTTGTTCCTGCAGAGCTTTTGGAGAGATTAATACCTCCTCCATATATTGACCCAAGCACTATCAAATCGGGAAGAAAGCCATATAAGAGAAGGCATGGAGTCGGAGAATCATTTTCATCAAGAAGAAACAAGTGCTCCGTATGTAAGCACGCTAGCCACAAAAGAACTACATGCCCGAATCATAATCCACCATGATATTGTAATTGCAGAAACTTGTGTTGTTGTTTGTTGTGGACTTTTATATATTTAACTAATTATTGTGAACGTAATGTTATAATTTATTATATATAAAATATATTTTTTAATAATTTGTGCATCAATAAAAAGAGGCAAAATATGAACTAAATAATACAGCAGACCACAATTATTTTCAACAGATTACCCATCTGTGGAACTAGATGGACATTAACTGGAAGAATACAACACCAGTTCCATTAAACTAGAATGTTTTTTCTTCAACAAATGACAAATCTTTCACAATAGATGGATAATCTGTTGAAAGAAACCCAACCGATGACCAATATGTTCCAACACATAATCCATCTATTAAAAGAACTCAAAAGCCAAAATTGTTATTGCTAGTGGATTCAAAATTGCTCCTTAGCTCCAACCGTCGACATGTTAACATGTATGTTTAAAAAAATTGGATAGAATAAAAATTGTATATGAATTAAAAGGCCAAAGTCGACTAAAAATAAATTTTTCATTGAACAAAAAATAAAATACATTAGGTATATATCCAATATAGAAAAATTAAAATACATACACTAAAAGAAAAAATACATTCTAATTATTAATATCATCATCATCATTATCATCGTCACTAATGCTAGCCAGCCAATCAACTAGTAGCAGCAGGGCCCTCATCAGCCTCTGTATCTCTCTAAATATCGTCGTTCTCATGGCGATCAACTCCCAGTACAGGTCATTAACCTACCTCTGAAGTTCCCGCACTGTGTCGCACAGAATAGCAATGTCCCAAACAGGATCAGCCATATATTGAACACACATGAATTGACAAATGTAAAGAAAAAGAGTCCAAATATAATACAACATATACTACCAACTGGTAGATTTACATCGGAAAAAACTTACCTCAACGAGAAAGGAATATGCTCTTTGAATAAAAGTGGTTGAAGATGTTACACGAAAAAAAATAATGCAAGAAATAAATAAAGTTTAGTAGAATGAAGATTAAGGAGGGACCTATTTATAGAGGATTGAATCTGGATGTGTCAGTCCAAAAGGCATGAGTGTTAAGCTCCATTGTATTAATTACATTCAAACTGGTGGCATTTTATTTTCTGTGAAAAGTCACAACTTTTTCTTTTACATTAATACTCCTTACCTTTTCAAAACAATTTTAAGACTTGATAACAACTGTTATTATTAAGCTGTTGCAATAGATCATCTATCTGTCGCAACATATTTACCATCTATTGCAACAGATTATCTGTATGTGTAACAGATGGTCTGTCAAAATAGATTTATCATCTGTTGCAATAGATGGTTTGTATGTACAATAGATGAGACATCTGTTGCAACATATATATTGTTTGTTGCGATGATAGATCATCTTTTGGAGATGTTTTGATTTTTTCTAACAGCTAATTCATTAGTTGTAACAAATAGAGAATTCGATTCATCAGCTGTTTTGAATGTGTTAGATAAAAAGTCACGACTACCTCCTTTTTAATAGTCATCACATGCATGTAGATGAACAAACACTGTCTTATCTGTCACAACAGATTTTCCATCTGTTGCAACATATAGATTATCTGTTATGACAGATGGACCATATATTGGAGGAGATGTTTTGATTTCTTCTAATAGCTGATTCATCTGTTGTAACAGATGGAGAATTTACTTCATCAGCTATTTTGAATGTGTTAGATAAAAAGTCATGACTCATCACCTATTTTTTAATAGTCATCACATGCGTGCAGATGGATAAACATTGTCTGGTCTATCGCAACAGATTTACCATCTGTTGCAACATATGGATTATCTGTTGCAACAGATAGACCATATGTTGGAGATGTTTTGATTTTTTCTAATAGTTGATTCATCAGTTGCAACAGATGGAGAATTTGATATGTCTGGTGTCTTGAATGTGTTAAGATAAGAAGTCATGATTCTTCACACTTCTTTTTTTATTAGTCATCATATGCGTGCAATGAATAAACAACACTGTCAGACATGTCTTGATGGGGTAGGAATAATAAGGTGGGTGCAATGGATCCACTTTCATGTGTGGGAGCTATGTATTATTGATCAGGCTACCGTGACAGACACACATAAAGTGCAATGATTTTATGAATGCAGTTTTTTACCGATTAGACACTGATCCTTCAAACAAGATCCTGCATTGTACAGTTTAGTTTAAAAGGTGCAAACTAATAAGGACGAAGAGGTCCAAGATGTTGGTGTCAATACCCTGTTATAATTTAATGACGGTTTATGCTCATATTTTTATGTTATGTTTGGGGATGGGTTCAAATTTTTGGCGGCAGTATAAATATCCAATAGTGATTGGACCAATTTTAATGGCGCAATGTACTTTTTGAAAGGCCTCCGAAGCCTCACACTACAACAAACAATAATGGAACTAATAGAAATTCTCCTGGTCTAAATTTATATAGATGGATTGCTTGAGAAGACTTTTATACAACAGAAGGTGCTTGGAAGAATACCTGTGTGGGAAGGGGGAGGTCGATAAGGCCATATATCATCTCAGACCTTGTTTAAGAGGAAACACATGGAAGCAAGTAAGGAACTTTTAGTGAATCTGGCCAATGAAAATTGACATGAGAAATGGAAAAACTAAATGAGCTTCAAATGTGGAAGTGTATCTAAATTTAAAAATCTGTCAGTCGTTGAGGAAAAAAAGAATGGTTAACAAGACTGGAGCTGGACACTTTGCTCGAGAATGCAACTAGCGAGCGTGGCCTCAATGAAGACTCTCATAAAGTTCAGAACCATAACTCTAATGAAGAAGCTTCGCGAGAACAGGAAATTGGTACGATTATCGATCAGAATTTAAACCGGAACCAACAACTCCTAAATTAAAAATAAGGGAAGCCAAAGTGCCAATTTATGATTTCTAAATTGCATACCATGCCTTTTGTTTGTGACTATGATCAGTTCAATTGCAGTAGTAACAAAAAGGTCTGAAGTTGGGCAGAAATCCCATGCCTTGTTATTTCCACTACCTTTGACCTGACTAGAGCCATAAATACGAGGCATGGGATGCAAGTTTAACTTGAGAAATTTCCACCTTGGCTTTATCCCGTATTTTTAATTCAGGAGTAGTTGGTTCAGGTTTTAATTCTGACCGATAATCTTACCACATTCCGTGCTCACGAAGCTACTTCCTTAGAGTTCTAGTCCTGCATTTTGTGGGTCTTCATTATGGCCATGATCACTAGTTGCAGTCTCTAGCCAAGTGACCAACTCCAGTCCTCTTGACCATTCTTTTTTTTCTTCAACGACTGATGGATTTTCATTTTTTGATACACTTTCACATTCGCAGCTCATCCAGTTTTTTTCATTTTTCATGTCAATTTCATTAGCCAATTTCTCTACACTTTCCTTCCTACCCTGTGTTTTCTCTTAAACAAGGTCTGAGATGATATATGTCCTTCTCAACCTCCCTCTTCCCGCACAGGTATTATCTCAAGCACCTTCTGCTGTATAATAGTCTCCTCCAACAACCCATCCATATAAATTTGGACCAGGGGAAATTCTATTGGTTCCATCATTTTTTGCTGCAGTGCAAGGCTTCGGAGGACTTTCAACAAGTCCATTAAGCTATTAAAACCAGTCCAATCACTATTGAATATTTACACTGATGTCTAAAACTTGAACCCTTCCCTAAACTTGACACAAAAACATGAGCATAAACCGTTAAATTGTAACAGGGTATCGACACCACCTACTTGGTCCCTCAGCCTTACCAGTTCGAACCTAACAATCTTAACTGTAAAATTCCATATCTTGTTTGAAGGATTAACGCCTAATAAGTAAAGAACAAACATTCACAAAATCATTGTACTGGATGTGTATTTTTATGATAGGTTGATCAGTAATACATACCTCTCACATATGAAGTAGTTCCATCTGCAGGCAACTTATTCCTTCTAACCCATTTTTACTCTAGCCTTTAATGCTGATCGGGCAAAAGTGATTCCAGATTCACTTCTTTTTATCTGCAAATAAGAGAAATAAATTTGATGTCAAACAAGAGAAGAAAAAAAAATATTACAAAACGGTAACCCAAAATTGAGTGAATCAACAGACGACCAATCTGATGTAATAGATTAACCATCTGTTCAATCGATGAGGCGTCTATTGCAACAGATAAATGACATGTTGCAATATATGGTTTATCTATTGGAATAAGTCAAACCAGCCTTGCTACTGGTTTGATTTCTTTAAACAGGTGTTTCGTCTGTAAAAAAGGATAACACAAAATTGAGTGAATTAACATATGACTAATCTGATACAACAGATTACCCATTTGTTCAATCGATGAGGCATTCTCGCAACAGATAGATGACATGTTGCAATAGATGGTTCATCTGTTGAAATAAATCAAACCAGCCTTGCTACTGGTTTGATTTCTTCAAACAGTTGCTCCGTCTGTTCCAATAGCTGATTCATCAAACTATACTGACAACAAGGGTTTTTAAGTTCTCCCAACGGATGACTTTTTTTGTTTATTTTAATAAAAACAATGGTTCATTCATTCAAGACTTAAAAGTTACTTTTCCTTCAATTTTCTCTATAAATAGAAAACTGGTAATGGGCAAATCATTAATAGCAACAAATGTAAATATCTAATTTAAATGACATACAAAGAAGAAGATGAGATGGAAAGAGTAATAGTGAACCAAACCTATAATATTAAAAAAGCAAAGGGATCAGAACATCCAGTTCTGTCAAGAAAAGATATTGATCGGTTGAGATTCGAAAGGATCCTCATCCAAAAGAAGAGAGAAAAGAGAGGAAAAAAAGGAAAGAAAGAGAATTGAGAATAACGAAGAGTGAATGATGAGTTGAGTCTTACTTTATGGCTGAAGAAGTGAGTATTCTAGATATGGATTTTAAATATTCATTAATAAATTTTGAGGGGCACGAGGAGACAGTGACATTTAAAAGACCAGATAAGACTACTCACTCAGGAGATTTTTTATTTATCCAAGAAATATTTTTTACCGTCTTAGTATTTTAACTTTTTTTTATCTCGGATAGGAAATACCTAAATTGATTTTAAAAAAGGGTCTTAAAATATCTAATAAGTGCAACAGATAACAATTTCCATTTGAAAATTTCCAAAGCTCGGTTATCTGTCGCAACTGATGATAGCACCTGTTTGATAATTTTCAACAGATGCATAATATGTTGCAAAAAATGACTTAATCTATTTGATTAAATCCAACAAAAAAGACATCTGTTGCAACAGATTGAACATTTGTTTTTAAAAAATTTCAATTGATTTCAGGTTAGACTAATACCTTAATTGATTAATCTAGGATAGGGGTGAGTTCTTATAGGATCAATTACAACTTTAATTGAGTCTTTTAGTAATTGCATGATGAGATGATATTACGTTTCTCCCGACCAGAGTCATCGATCGATCACTCTGAGCTGAACTAATTTTTATTACCTCATATGTTCCACTAATACCTTAAATGATTAATCTAGGACTAGGGGTGAGTTATCATAGGGTCAACTACAACTTCAATTGTGTCTTTTGATAATTGCATGATGAGACGGTATTGCGTTCCTCCCGATCAGAGTTGTCCATTGATCACTCTGAGCTCAATCGATTCTTATTACCTCATATGTTAGACTAATACCTTATTTGATTAATATAGGACCAGGGGTGAGTTCTCATAGGGTCAACTACAACTTCAATTGAGTCTTTTGGCAATTGCAAGATGAGACGGTATTGCGTTTCTCCAAACCAGAGTTATTGATCGATCACTCTAAGCTGAACCGATTTTTATTACCTCATATGTTTAACTAATACCTTAATCGATTAATCTAGGACTAGGGGTGAGTTCTTATAGGGTTAACTACAACAGATGACAACACCTATTTGATAATTTATAATAGATGGGTAATCTGTTGCGACATATGACTTAATTCATTTGATAATTTACAATAGATGGGAAATATGTTACAACAGATGACTTTATCTATTTTATAATTTACCATAGATGCATAATCTGTTGCAACAAATGACTTAATCTGTTTGATAATTTACAATAGATGGTTAATCTATTGCAACAGTTTGAATATTTATTTTTATATAATTTCAATTGATTTTATATGTTAGACTAATACCGTAATTGATTAATCTAGGACTAGGGGTGAGTTCTCATAGGGTCAACTACAACTTCAATTGAGTCTTTTGGCAATTGCATGATGAGACAGTATTGCGTTCCTCTCGACTAGAGTCGTCGATCGATCACTCTGAGCTGAACCGATTCTTATTATCTCATATGTTCAACTAATACCTTAATTGATTAATCTAGGACCAGGGGTGAGTTCTCATAGGGTTAACTACAACTTCAATTGAGTCTTTTGGCAATTGCATGATGAGATGGTATTGCATTTCTCCTGACCAGAGTCGTCAATCGCTTACTCTGATCTGAACCAATTCTTATTACCTCATATTTTCAACTAATACCTTAATTAATTAATCTAGGACCGGGGGTGAGTTCTCATAGAGTCAACTACAACAGATGGCAGTGCCTATTTGATAATTTACAATAGATGGGTAATCTGGTGCAACATATGATTTAATCCATTTGATAATTTAAAATAAATGGATAATATGTTGCAATAAATGACTTAATCTGTTTGATAATCTACAATAGATACGTAATCTGTTGCAACCAATGACTTAATTTGTTTGATAATTTACAATAGATGCATAATCTGTTGCAATAGGCGGAACATTTGTTTTTATACAATTTTAATTGATTTAATATGTTAGAATGATACCTTAATTGATTAATCCAGGACCAGGGGTGAGTTCTCATAGGGTCAACTACAACTTCAATTGAGTCTTTTGGCAATTACATGATGAGATGGTATTACGTTCCTCCCGACTAGAGTCATCGATCGATCACTCTGAGCTGAACTGATTCTTACTACCTCATATGTTCAACTAATACCTTAATGTATTAATCTAGGACTAGGGGTGAGTTCTCATAGGGTCAACTACAATAGATGGCAACGCCTATTTGATAATTTACAATAGATAGGTAATCTATTGCGACATATGATAATCCATTTGATAATTTACAACAGATGGGGAATCTGTCATAACAGATGACTTAATATATTTGATAATTTACAATAGATGCGTAATCTATTGCAACAAATGACTTAATCTGATTGATAATTTACAACTAATGCGTAATCTGATACAACAGGTTGAACATTTGTTTTTATACAATTTCAATTGAGTTCATATGTTAGACTAATACCTAAATTAATTAATTTAGGACCATGGGTGAGTTCATAGGGTCAACTATAACTTCCATTGAGTCTTTTGGCAATTGCATGATAAGAGGGTTAAAGTTTACGCATATCTTTTATAATTTTAAAAAATAATTAAGATTAATTCGGACCAAATTAAAATTTTCAAAATTTTTCATTCTTTTCTAAAATACAAATCAACCTATACAAATCATCTATTTGCGAGAAAAATGTTTCATCATTTCAACTCTCGAGTTCTCGCTCTTTTTTTTTCTCACTCAATTATACAGTACAGACAACAACTACTCAACAAATTGCTCAACCCTTCACAATAGATCAATTTTCTTCTCATTTTTGACCACATAGGTGTTATTTTCAACTTCATTCTTGCTTGTATCAGTTATTTTCTCTATTTCCATAGGTAACAGGGTTCGAGAAGAGTTCTATATTTGTTATTTTTTTCTAAAAAATAAGGGCTTTTAAGTTAATTTTGAAAAAGAAAATTTTTAATTATATTACCTTCAAGAATGGGTTTACAATTGTGAGTTTTGAAGGTAAAATTGTAGTAAGAACTCAAGAAAACCCTAGTTTCTATCGCAGTATTCCATTAACTATTGTGGTATTATTGAATGGTGTTTGTGGTATTGGTGGCGGTTTTGGTGGTCGTCATGATGGCACTGGTGGTGGCTGTTGGTAGCATTGGTTGGTGGTGTTTGTGGTGGCTATAGGTAGTGTCAGTATTCTTGGTGTTTGTGGCATTGATTGGTGGTGTTTGTGGTGGTGGATGTTGGTGTGTCGATATTGGTGGTGTTTGCAATGTATTTTTTAAAATTTATGCATACATCAATTATAATATAATTTTTATTTTTCTGTTGTTTGTATGTTAAACATGCCTCCCAAAAGAAAAAAAAAGTGAATGTGGATCAACGTCTGACCTCTCCAAAAAAAGGCTACAGTACAGAGGGATTTGCAGGAGCTTCCTGAACAATCTCAGTCAGGGAAAAATGAAGCTGAGGAGAGATATAAAAATAATATTGAGGGAGGTGGACAAGGGTCTGTAGATGGTGATGAATAAAATAAAAGTGAGATAGAGGAGAAATTAGAGAGTGAGAAAGAGAAAGAGGATGATCATCAACATTGTAATGCCATGAGTCTGTACCCCAAATTCCACACGGTGCTTACGACCTCGAAGGACTACAAGCTAACCCATGACTGGTACCTGCTGTGAGCACTGAATAATAACATTGAAATAATGCAAAAATTAGGCTGAAATTCCATAAGGTTCATAATTTGAATACTGATAAATATAACATATGATAATAATATCTGAAATCTGAATACTGTCTGAACTAGTCTAGTCTAAAAAGCCTCTAACTGAACTGTCTGAAAGTGGAGTTGATGGGACAAGCCCCCAACTAACTCCGACTACTAAAATACTGAAGCTATTAAAATACTAAAATAAAAACATATCCTCGATAGATGAGGACTCACTACTGAACTTGCTGCTGCTAACTAAATCTGTCTATGTGCGATCAGGAACCTGAGCATCTAAACCTATGATATGAGATATCATAGAGCAAAGAAATAGTATGCGTCAGTACGTGAAATGTTTTGGTATGCTAGATGAGGTAAGACTTAATGCAAGGGTTCATATGCATGAACAGTAACTGACTGAATAATATAGAGTAACTGAATATGAGAGTACATGGATAATTGAAACTGCTGTAAATACTGAGTATCCAATACTGTACATATATGTGTATATTTTATCTGAGCTTTTATTGAAGATGAGTACTAAGTTCTGATAATTGAGTAACTGATATCTAAAATTACTGGTAACTGATTGTCTGTGTCTGACAGTCCTAATTCTGTAGAACTAAATTGAGTTTTGTACTTTACTTTACTGAAACTAAAACAGTGGGAGGTATTCATCTAACCAATATGCACCAAATAAGATAACTGGGTCCAATACCATGCCACGGGTAAGGATAAACTGAAGAGTCACCCTCATCTGGCAGGTGCCCTAAATGAGAATGGTGGTACCCTCAACTGGAAGGTAAAATACCTTATCAACCCTCAATTGGCAGGTTGATATATCAACCTACGCTATCTATGTAGTTCTGGAATGCAAGGACTGCTTCTAAGGATCACACCCTCTACTGGTAGGTGAGCCCCCATCCTTGGGTTCGCTCGGTGCTGAATTCTACTCCCAACTGAATAGACCCTGAACTGATCACTAGACTGTACTAGGCTGGACTGAACTATTACTGATCATGTTAACTGACTGAACTGGACTGAGTTTATTGAGTTCTGTAACTGATTGAGTACTACTGTTTGTGACATTACTGAGACTATTCTGTAACTACTGTAGCTCTAGGTAAAAAACTAAATTTTTAGGTATTGAATACTCCCAGGACTCGATAGCATGAAAAGTAAATCATGGCATAATCTTGAAAGCATGATAATATTTGCTTGTTAACAATGCATTCATTTAGACATTTTGTCAAACACTTAATATACATGAGCTTGTACATGAATGGGACCTCATAATAATATGTTCACTATTCAATTCAAATAAGCATTTTATCAAATACTTGGGGAGCATGATTATTTCACATAATAATAGTCAATACATAAACATCATGCATACAATAATCAATTGTAAATTTAAGGGTTTATCATGATAATCACATATTCATCACACATGCTATTTAATTTCAGAAAAGCTTGCAATTTGAACACGGATTGAAACTCAATTTATATCATGAACATGAATACAATCAATTTCAAGCATGGAAAATATAAATCTACAAACTTGTATGTTTAAATAGGGTTCTTGGACTCCATGGGTGAAACGAACCCATAAATGAACACCTAACATACCTGAGAAGATTAATTCTTGAAGGTTCTTGGAGGAGTTCTTGAGAATTGCTCTTGATTTCTTGAAGCTAGGGTTTTGCCCTTTTGAGAGAGAATGATTTTAATCTTGAAAGACATTGAGTGAATAATGAAATTAGGAGCAATTAGTGCTCTTCTAGGGCTTAATTTTGTGTTTAGGACTAATTAGGATCGTGGAAAAATACCAAATTACCCCAAGAAATTTATTAAAATTCATCACTAAAAATCCCGATTTTGGGTTTCACCACGATGCAGTGAGCCACTGGAATTCGACTGGTAACTATGTAAAAAAAGAATGCCTGAGAAATTGGCTCATGGAGCAATGCGGTACCATCGCAAAGCCTCACTAGAATTTGACAAATTCTGAAATTGGTCCATGGCGCGATGTGCCATTATCGTGGAGCTTCACTGAAAAATGCCAATTGGGAACTGGCACTACTCCGCGATGTGGGATTATCATGTTGGCTCACTAAAAACTGACAATTGCCATTTGGATGGTCTCCGCGACGTGGTGCTGCATCAGGTGGCACATTGTTTTGCAAAATATGTTATACTTCTCACCCGATTATCGGATGTGGGTGAATTTTATATTGTTGGAAAGCTGACTAAATTTCCTACGCAATGGTAAGCTCTAAACTGAAAAATTCTGAATATTTTAAAAAATTTATACAGGAATACTAGTATACTGAGAGTTAAACTGAGCTTGGGAAATACGAGGTATTACAAACATGATGATAATGGATCACCAATTGGGCGTGATAATCACTATTGGTGATGATAATGGATCACCAATAGCTCGTGCGAGTTAGCATGAGCTCTAGTCAAACTCTCAGTTTAATTCCTTCTTCTCTTTTGTTTACAGAACATGCCTCCTAAAAGGGCTAACGAAAGAGGAACAAGGAATCAGTTAGCACCTCAGCCCGTTCAGGCATATCCTCGGGATGAGCACGTCTCACATGCATAATTTAGAACTATATTCACTACTCTAGCCAATGCAATCACATCTCAGAATGACCGGCAACTGTTGTTCCTGCCAACCTAGTGGCCAATTCTTCTGCAGCCAGGATTCGAGACTCCACCCAAATGAATCCTTCCCTATTCTCCGGTTCTAAGTCAGAAGAGGATCCATAGGGGTTCCTCGACCAGGTTCAGAAAGTCACAGATATCATGGGAGTGACTTCCAGTGAGAGTGCAAACTTAGCCGCCTATCAGCTGCAAGATATAGCACATACATGGTTTAAGTAGTGGAAGGCATACAGGGGTGCAGATGCAGAGCCCATAGAATAGAAAGAGTTTGCTACGAATTTATTAGCTAGATTCTTTCCCCTATAACAAAAAGAAGCCAAAATGTTAGAATTCATCAACCTCAGTAATCTCAGTCAGTTATCCGATCTTAGTAGTATTTCGTCAGTCAACGAAATTTAGTGAACTCTATTCAAATCAGCTAAAAGATACTATCAGTAATAGTTCAGTTCAGTTTAAATCAGTTCAGTGTCTCTTCAATTAGGAGTAGGATTCAGCACCGAGTGAACCCAAGGATGGCGACTCACCTATTAGCCAGTAGAAGGTGTGATCCTTAGAAGCAATCCTTGCATTCCAGAACTATATAGCCAGCATAGGTTGAGATGTACCCTACGAGTTTAGGAATTAGACACCTTATTTGAGTTTTTCCTACTAGAAGGGGTTGACGGAAGAGCTCCCTGTCAGACAGGGTTGACTAACAACTTGTCTTTACCCATGGCACGGTACTGACACTCTTCCAGCTGGGGTTATAGGTTAGACCCCACCATTTCTGTTTTGGGGCATGTCGATTAGATGATTACCTCCCACAGTCTCAGTTTTGGATCCAGTTTTAGTAATAGAACTCAGTTCAGTACTACAGTTTCAAGACTGTCAACTACAGTTACTCAACTCAGTATGGAACTCAGGTAGTTCTATCAGAATTAGGACTATCAGACATAGTCACCCAGTTAATAGTATATTAATTATACAAAATTTATGTTACCAGTATTCAGATTTCAGGACTGTCAGATACAGTCAATCAGACCAGTTTTTCATAATATAAATTATCAAAAACAGTCATTTCTTTATTAGTAATATGACATCAGTTCCTCAGTACTCAATAGACTTAGTCTTTTAGTATCCCAGTATAAGTACCCAATATCAGTAAATCCACGTTATCAAAATTCATGAGTCAGTGTTATCACGATCTCAGATACAATTATGTATTCATGCATGTATTCTCACATTCATGTTATTTAGTTAGTATTGTTCATCCATATGAACCATTGTATTCAGCCTACCTCACTTGCAAACTAGTACATTCAATCGTACTCACACATTTGCGCTATGGTGTTTTATACCATAAGTTCAGAAGCACGTGCTCCAAGGTATCAGTAGCATTCCAGTTTCAGCAGTCAGAGTCAACAGTGAGTCCTCATCATTCGAGGATATTATTATTTGATTATTTCATTCTTTCAGTACTTAGTTTATTTTAGCAGATGGGGTTAGTTTGGGGATTATCCCATTAACTCTTTATTCAGACAATGTAATTTTAGAGGATTTCAGACTACAACATGTTCAGACAGTTATTTCAGTTGTTTTTGGTATTGTTATACTATATTTTCTGTTATGTATCAGTATTAAACCTTATGGCCTTTCAGTTCTTGTTTTCGCATTTACGATATTACTATTATTATTCTGGGCTTAGTTACAGATATCAGTCATGGGTTAGCTTTTGGTCTTTCAGGATTATGATTATCATGTAGCATTCCAGGTACTGGATTCGAGGCATTACAAACTTGGTATCAGATCCTAAGGTTCAACAACGTCCTAGAAAGTCTGAAAAGCCACATCTAGTAGAGTCTTGTACATGGGTGTGTTGTGCACCACACTTATGTGCAGGAGGCTATGAGATGTTTTAGGAATAGTTTCCCTTCTTCCAGTATTCATGTCATGCGAGTGAGAATGATCTCCATTCAAACTCTCAGTTTAATCTATTCTTCTCTTCCATTTACAGAACATGCCTCCAAAAGGGCTAGCAAAAGAGGAACAGGGAATCAGTCAGTACCTCAGTCTATCTAGAAAGGTCCTCGACATGAGCATGTCTCTCATGCAGAATTCAAAACTGCATTCACTACTCTAGCCAATTCAGTCACAGCTCAGAATGACCGGTCAACTGCTGTTATGGCTAACCTAGTGGCCCATTCTGCTGCCAAGATTCAGGACTTCATCCGAATTAATCCTGCCCTATTTTCCGATTCTAAGTTTGAAGAGGATCCATAGGAGTTCCTCGACCAGGTTCAGAAAGTCACAGAATCATGGGAGTGACATCCAATAAGAGTGTAGAGTTAGTCGACTACCAGCAACAAGATGTCGCCCATACGTGGTTTAACAAGTGGAAGGTAGACAAGGGTGCAGATGCAGAGCCCATAGAATGGGAAGAGTTTGCTATGGCTTTCTTAGGTAGATTCTTTCCCCTAGAGCAGAAAGAAGCCAAAGTGTTAGAATTCATCAACCTCAAACAAGGTAGCATAAGCATTAAAGAATACTCCCTTAAGTTCACTCTGTTAGCTAGGTACACTCCACACGTAGTAGCAGAAAGTAGATCTAGAATGAATAAGTTTGTGTCTGGGATATAAGGTAGAGTGGGTAAGGAGTGCAAGACTGGGAGTTTGATTAAGGAGATAGACATATCTAGGCTTATGGTCCATGCTCAATAAATTGAGGAGCAGAAACTTAAGAAGAAGGAGAGGGAAAATAAGTGGTCCAGAACTAGTAGTTATAGTTTTTCTCAACCAGGGTCATAGGGTGGTAACCATTCTCAGCATAGACAGAAGTTTTCAGCCCCAGTTCCATCTTCAGATAGTGCACCAGTACCAAAGTTAATAAATAATCATAGAGATGGGGCACCAGGCTCCAAGTCCTAAGGTAGTGAGAGCAAGGTTTTTACTCATCCATTTTTTGAAGAGTGTGGTAAGCATCATAAGGGTATATGTATAGTCGGTAGAGTCGTCCTTCAACTCAGTCCGGTCCCCCGAATCAGTAGGTTGCCAATTCCAGTGCTATCAGTGGGAAACACCCAAACAGACTCTATACACTTCAGTCCTGACAGGATCTGGAAATTCCTCCTGATGCAGCCATTGGTATGTTACATATCCCTTATTTACATATTCACGTTTGTTCAAATTCAGGAGCTTCCTTTTACTTTTGTAACTCTTTGCATAGCAGTCAACTTTAAGGTCAGACCAAATATTAACAGGACCTTTTTCCAGTCCCCACCACAGTCAGTCAGTCTAACACAACCCGACAGGTATATAAGAACTGTCCGGTTATGAAATCTCTAAAAGTCAGGCATTCAGGTTCCAGTAGTAATACCAATATGTGTAGGAAATCCATAAGGGAAGATGATTTCCAACCTATTCCTATCTCAGTGCAAAGTTTTTTACTTCAACCATCATGATACTTACGCATGCTTTCCGTTTCAGTCCCACGAATATAACTTATATCCATCGTTTTTCATAGAATAGTGAGTGTTTCAAGTTCCTCGTATGAGGAGTCCAAGTTCATCCAATATTGTGGATCATGTTCCACAAATTTAGAAATTCCAAACCCAGTTCGTGCAACGCATGACTCTTGCACTCATGTCATGCTTTACAGTATGCTTAGCCCACACGATTCATGAATTCACTCCTAGTGTTCAGTCAAACTCATATTATGCCACATATACCCTCGATTTAGATCCCTCGATGAATCTATAGTGTTAATGTTCCATCCCGCAGGCCTCAATTACGGTGTCAGTTCAGTAATCAATATTCAGTAAAGGACTTAAATAGTCCTACAGAACCATGGCTTTTAGCTATCAGTTACTTAGCCATCAAAATTCAGTACTCCTTTACCAGTCTAACCCTCAGTTATTGAAAACCAAAATTCAGTCTCAGTTACAGTCTTAGTTACTATTACATTCTCAATTACCGTCTAAGTTACAATCTCAGTCCCAGTCCTAGTCCAGTAGACAAATCATAAACTCAGTCCAATTTTAAGATTACCCAACCATAGCATATGGCCATCAGTTACTCAGTTATTAGTATTAAGTACCTCAGTTTACAAAATATTTCTGAATTATGATTAGACGCCTGGTCTTGCATTCCTAAGGTAATACAGTTTTCCGTCACTCATGCTCAGTTACCTCATGTTACCCAGTTAGTCATTACCTCCTATGTATAGTACACTATAGTCTCAGTATAGCTATCTAGACTAAATACAGTTCAGTCTTACATGCCCAGTATTTAGATATAAGTTATTCAGTTAATCAGGTAAAGTTAGTATATATTTATGCATTTGTGCTCAGCACCCATGTAAATCTTTTCAGTAGTCTCAGTTGCAGTTCGTAAGGTCTAATCACTTTGTCTTAGCTTCATATCCCGGATATCCAGCCGCGATTTAGTTCGTAGGTGCCTTGTGCATCACCCTAGTTTTCCTCAGTATCTCTGCAAAATCAATATTCTTTGAGGGACCTAGTGTCCCAAGGGGGAGATACACTATAATTCCCTGAACTCTCATGACATTAAATATGCCATTATCTCTTCTCATAATGAATCTAGTTTGGAGTAAGGGGGTACTTAGAGATAATCCTAGGATTGTTAATTTCTCAGAAATCTCATATATTGTTCACTTTCAGATAGCAACTTAAAGCCATTCCTTTGAATCATGTGCTTTTGATGCATTCAGATATTGACTCATAAAATGATGAGATATCCTCGACGCCATCATATTCTATCTTACGTGTCAACAAATATTAGGTGCTGATGATATCCTCAACGCCAGCGTATGCTATCTCGTGTGTCAATAGATATTAAATGTTGATGATATTCTCGACGCCAGCGTATGTTATCTCGCGTGTTAATAGATATTAAATGTTGATAATATCCTCAACGCCAGTGTATGCTATCTTGCCTGTTAACAGATATTAGATGTTGATGATATCCTCGACACTAGCATATGCTATTTCGTGTATCAATAGATATTAGATGCTGATGATATCTTTGACGCCTGCATATTCTATCTTACGTGTCAGCAGATATTAAATAATGATGATATCCTCGACGCCAACGTATGCTATCTCACGTGTCAACAGATATTAAATACTGATGATATCCTCAATGTCAGTGTATGCTATGTCACGTGTCAATAGATATTGAATGTTGATGATATCCTCAATGCCAGCGCATGATATCTTGCGTGATGATATCCTCGACGCCAGCGTATCCTATCTCATGTGTCAACAGATATTAAATGTTAATGATATCCTTGACGCCAACATATTCTATCTCGTATATCAATAGATATTAAATGTTGATGATAGATTCAACGCGAGCGTATGTTATCTCACGTGTCAATAAATATTAAATGCTGATGATATCATCAATGCTAGCGTATGCTAACTCACGTGTCAACAAATAATGAATGTTGATGATATCCTCAATGCTAGTGTATGCTATCTCGCGTGTCAGTAGATATTGAATGCTGATGATAACCTCGATGCCAGCGTATGCTGTATCACGTGTCAATAGATATTAAATGGCCCTCTCAGCAATGAAATGATATAAAATGGCCCTTTCGGTGATTTGAAAATAGTTTTACCTGAGTTCGTTTGTTTGTGTTTTGCCTTATACATGTACCTATACTCAAGGTAGATAGTTAACAGATACAATGTCGCTCTTACTGGTGACCACAGTCAAGCTTTATGATAGTTTAATGACAAATACCGAGCATCATGATTTGAATGACTTATTCTGCTATTAATCATTTCTTTTTGAAGAAATAATTAAATAGAAAATCCATCAGATGCAAGTAAATAGGGCAAATCCCTTGTTTAGGGATTACTCAAATACCATTTGCTTCGCTTCAAGGAAACTTTTGAGGATGACTTTCTTCTCTTCCTCCAATTGAGTGATCCTTTGATTGTTGTACTTATTGTGTCGACTTCCTCGAATGCACCTATACTCAAAGTAAAAATTTAATAGACATAAAGTCTCTTATGCTAGCGACTCTTTTTATATAAAAAATTCTAAATACAATATTCATAAAGTAGATAAGGCGCCTTTGTTTGCTCTTCATGGTCTCAAGAAATAAGATAGATAATGAGATAGAAATGAGATAGACAATTCAAGGCTACTCCAAATTCCATTCTTGAGCATTATATGATTTGGTGTGGCTTGCAACTCGCTTGGAGTTTTCTGAAAAAGATTTCATCCTTGTGTATTGATCCCTTCAACCACAGAAAAATAGTTAGTTTTGAATGAAACTTCTCCGTGGTGGCGTCCTTCGATCCTTGGTTTTCTCCTCGCCATCTTTCGGGTGCTCCATTGTGTTGGAACCTCCACTCTGACTCCCCGTTCCAATAGATACCTAGACAATCACTAAATAAAAAGATTTGTATAGATTTTTGAAAGTAGTACTAGTTTCAAAAAATTCTTCTAAAAGCTTTGGAAAATCTCTGTCAATCATGTCATGTACAAGCCCGACAAACATCTTTCTCTTGATTCTGACTGTATTCTGACGTTTGATGGAGGAATTCCTAGGATTCATCATCATTGAATCTTTCTATCAAAAGTTTTGCCATAGCCGAAGATTTAGTCTAATTAGACTTTGTCACAGATGGTGACTTTTAAAGCTTGACTTTGACCTTTGGTGCTGGAGAATTTGAAAAATATTCTAATTTATTAGTGGAAATTTTGAGGAACTCCTCAAAATTTCTTCCCCGGTTTAAAGTTAATTGAGATGATATCAGCCCGTGAGGATCCAAAGTCCTTGTTAGTCTTCGTTCTCTTTGGTTTTGGAAGATGATCATCCTCTTGTGAATTTTTGAGAATCCTTCTCAAAAATTCTGCCCCAGTTTCCATTTCCTAGCCGTTGAGGTGCCTACATATCTCGCTGAAGCAGGAATACGGTCAAACGTAGTTCAAGACTACTCTAAGGATATATAGTAAAATCTATTGGTGTAATACTCCGTATTTCCATAACTTTAATTAACCCTCACTACATGGGTTATCCTATATAATTTTTGTTAAATACTCATTATTTTTTAGTTTTGATTATACCAATGCGTAGGAAATTCAATCAGATTTCCAATGATATAATATCCTCCCAAATCCGATATCCGAGCGAGGAGTTAGAGCCATTTTAGTAAAACAGTGTGCCAACTGTCACTTCAGTGCATCCCGGAGGCACGCCAAATGATATTTGTCAAAAGCCAGTAAGCCAACGCGATAACCCCACATCGCGGTGAGCTTCCAAGTCTCATGTAGTAAAGCGACACGATCCCACCGCGTCACACCAAGCCTCCAGTTCACAATTGTCAAATTCCGATGACACGGGGCGATAGCACCGCGTCGCGCTAAGGGTGAAAATCAGGAATTTTTAGTTAATTCTGAGTTTTAAATTCCAAGGGATTTTAGGTCTTTTTCCCTTATTTCACTTAGCCTAAACACGGAATTAAAGCCCTAAATAGCCTAATATCTCATTAATTGCTCACTTCTCAAGAAAGAAATCATTCTCTCTCAATTAGCAAACCCTAGCTCTTAAGAAATCATGAACAAAGCTCAAGAAACTCACTAAGAACTCCAAGAACTCATTAATTCAGGTATGTTAGGTGTTCATTCATGGGTCCCTTTCACCCATGAATCCCAAGAACCTCTTTTTAAATTACAAGTTATAGATTCATAATCCCAATGCTTGAAATTTATTGTACGTATATCTATGATGTTAATTTGGTTTTCAATCCATGATTATGATAAGATTCATGAAAATGGAATAGTATTTATGGGGAATCATATGAATTGCATGTTGGACCCATGAATTTTCAAGTTTGGGTATTTTAGTTGCAATGTTTATGTGTCATCCATGATTATGTTCATTAAGTTGTGCTCTCCAAGTATTTGATAGAATGTCCATGTGAATTAAATGATGCAATCATGACATACTAGTAGATGTACAAGCTTATGTCCTACAAGTGTTTGATAAAATGTTTCTATGAATGAATTATGGACAAGTAATTATTGTTATGTATTTCAAGATTATGCTATGCTTTATTTTGATGCTATCGAATCCTGGGGGTATTTAATACACGATAATCTAGCTGTTTACCTAGAGCCAGTGTTAGTTACAGAATAGTATCAGTCATGTCACGATCAGTATAATTCAGTCAGCTATAGAACTCAGTTAGTTACAAAACTAAAAAAAACTCAATAAACTCAGTAAACTCAATATCAGTCTAGTCTAGTTCAGTATACTCAGTTTAGTGTTTTTCAGTTGGGAGTAGGATTTAGCACTGAGTGAACCCAAGGATGGAGGCTCTCCTGCCAGTAGAGGGTGCGATCCTTAGAAGAAATCCTTGCATTCTAGAACTACGTAGCCAGTGTAGGTTGAGAAATTAACCTGCCAGTTGAGGGTTCCACCATTCTCATTAGAGTACCTGCCAGATGAGGGTAACTCTTTAGTTTCTTTACCCGTTGCACGGTACTAACACCCTTTCAGCTAGGGTTATAGGTTAGACCCTAAATCTATTCAGAAAAGGGGTATGTCTGTTAGATGATTACTTTTTACAGTCTCAGGATAGAACTCATTCAGTTCTACAGAATCAGTACTGTCAGATACAGTCAATAAGTTTTAGTAACTCAGTTATCAGTAATCTCAGATATTAGTTACTCAGTTATCAGAACTCAAAACTCATCTTCACTAAAAGCTCAGTTACAGTATACACACATATGCTCAGTATTGCATACTCAATATTTACAGCAGTTTCAGTTATCCATGTACTTTCACATTCAGTTACTTTATATCATTCAGTTAATTATTGTTCATGCATATGAACCCTTGCATTCATCCTTACCTCATCTAGCATACCAGTACATTCCACATCCTGACACATACTCTTTCTTTGTGCTATGATGTTTCATATCATAGGTTCGAACGCTCAGGTTCCTGGCCGCGTATAGACAGATCCAGTTATCAACAACAGTTTTAGTAGTGAGTCTTCATCTATCGAGGGAATGATTTTATTTCAGTATTTCAGTTTATCAGTAGTTCAATAGTCGGAATTAGCTAGGGTCTTGTCCCATCAACTCCACCTTCAGACAGTTCAGTTAGAGGCTTTTCAGACTAGACTTTCAGACATTATTCAATTTTGCAGATTATTATTATAGTTGATATTCTTTATTTGTATTTAGATTTTGAACCTTATGGTATTTTAGCCTATTTTCCACATTTATTACAGTATTATTATTCAGTGCTCACAGCAGATATCAGTCATGAGTTAGCTTGTGGTCCTTCGGGGTCATAAATACCGTGTAGCATTCAGGGTACAGACTCGGGGCATTACAAACTTTTTATCAGAGCCTAAGGTTCAACAGAGTCTTAAGGAGTCTGAAAGTTACATCGAGTAGAGTCTTGTACATGGGTGTGTACCGCGCCACATTTATGGACAAAAGGCTATAAGATGTTTTAGGAAAAATTTCCCTTTTTTCAATATTCATGTCATACGAGTGAGCATCATCTCAAGTTAAACTTTTAGTCTAATTTATTTTTGCTTCTGTTAATAGAACATGCCTCCCAAAAAGACTAACAAAAGAAAGATCGGAAATCAGTCAACACCTCAGCCCATTCAGATAGATATCCTGGATGAGTATGTCTCCCATGCAGAATTCAGAGCTGCATTCACTTCTCTAGCCAATTCCATAATATCTCAGAACAGTCAGCTGTTGTTAAGGCCAACCCAGTGGCTAATACTGTTGATTCGAGACTTCACCTGAATGAATCCTCCCCTATTCTAAGGATCTAAGTCAAAAAAGAACCTACAGGAGCTCCTCAATCATTTAGAAAGTCACAGATATCATGGGAGTGACTTCCTGTGAGAGTGCTAAGTTAGCTTCCTATCAGCTATAAGATGTAGCTCATATGTCGTTTAAGCAGTGAAAGGTAGACAGGGGCACAGATGCAGATCCTAGAGAGTGGGAAGAGATTGCTACTGGTTTTCTAGATAGATTCTTTCCCTTAGAGCTGAGAAAAGCCAAGGTGTTAAAATTCATCAAGCCTAGGTAGGGAAGTATGAGCGTGAAAGAGTATTCCCTTAAGTTTACTCAGTTAGCCAAGTATGATCCCCATGTACTGGCAGACAGTAGGTCCAGAATGAGCAAGTTCTTATCTGGGGTGTCAGATAGTTTGGTTAAGAAGTGCAGAAGTGCGATGTTGATTAAGGAGATGGATATATCCAGGATCATGGTACATGCTAAGAAGATAAAAGAAGATAATAATAAAGAGACAGAAAGGAGAACAAGAGAGAAAGAATAGGTAGCTTCAATTTTAATCAGCCTAAGTCAAAAGGCGGTAACCATTTCCAGTTTTGTCCAAAGTCTTTGGTTCCTTCTCCGTCCTTAGCCAGTGCTCCAGTCCCTAAGTTTAGAAATGGTAACAAAGATAGGGCACCAGGCTTTAAATCTCAAGGTAGTGTCAGCAGTGCTCTAACAAATCCTCTTTGTCAAATACGTGGCAGAAACCATCAGGTGTTTGTAGAGCTTGCAGTGATGTTTATTTTGGGTGAGGCAAGCCAGGACACAGAGTTACATATTGTCCTCAGTCAGGTTCTCAGGGTCAGTATAATCTTCATTCAGCTCAGTCGGGTCGCCCGAATCAGCAGGGTGATGCTTTTAGTTTCACCAGTAGGCAACGCCCAAACAGGCTTTATGTACTTCAGTCTAGACATGATAGGAAAATTCTCCAAATATGGTCACTGGTACGTTACAGATCTTCCATTTACATGTTTTTACCTTGATAGATCCAGGAGCTTTTTTATCTTTTATAACTAATTATATAGTCGTTAACTTCGTAGTCAGTCCAAAAATCCTAGAAGAACCTTTCTTAGTTTCTACCACAGTGGGTAAATCTATCATAGCCCGATGGGTATACAGGAACTGTTCGATTATGATATCTCAGAAAATTATTTCAGCAGACCTTGTAGAGCTAGTGATGGCAGATTTTGATGTCATTCTCGGTATAGATTGACTCCATTCATACTATGCCTCAGTTGATTGTAGAAACATAATAATTCATTTTTAGTTTCCAAATGAACCAGTGTTTGAATGGAGGGGTAGTACCACAATGCTTAAGGGTCAGTTGATTTCATACCTTAGTGAGAAAAATTATATCCAAGGGATGTGTCTATCATCTTGTCTGAGTCAACGACTCTAGTTTAGAGACTCCTAGTCTTGAGTCAGTTCCAGTAGTAAATGAATTCTCATATGTATTTCCTTAAGATCTTCTTGGAGTTCCTCCCAAAAGGGAAATTGACTTGGGAATAGACCGTCTTCCAAGCACTAGCCTAAATCTATTCTACCATACAAAATGGCACCAACAGAACTCAAAGAGTTAAAAAGTAGTTAAAAAATCTCCTAGATAAGGGATTCATCAGACCCAGTATTTCTCCGTAGGGTGCACCAGTCTTATTCATGCGTAAAAAATACGGTTCTCTTAGAATGTGTATAGACTACCGTCAGTTTAACAGAGTCACAGTCAAGAGTAAAAATCCACTTCCCAGAATCGATGACTTGTTTGACCAATTTCAGGGTGCCAGTTGCTTTTCTAAGATAAACCTCAGATCAGGCTATCATCAGCTCAGAGCTAGGGAATGTGACATTCTAAAAATGGCTTTCAGAACCCGGTATCATCACTTCGAGTTTCTAGTTATGTCCTTTGGTCTTACAAATGCCCTAATAGCTTTCATGGACTTAATGAATTGCATGTTCAAGAAGTACTTAGACATGTTCGTTATAGTATTCATCGATGAAATTCTTGTCTATTCCCATAGCGGGAATGATCACACAGATTACCTTAAAATTGTACTTCAGACTCTCAGAACTCATCAGTTGTTTGCCAAATTTAGTAAGTGCAAATTTTGGCTAAGGTTAGTAGCATTCCTTGGTCATATTGTTTTCGGTGATGGCATTAGAGTTGATCCTCAAAAGACCGAGGCAGTGAGAAACTGGCCTAGACCCATCTCTCTATCATATATCCAGAGTTTCTTGGGTTTAACTGGCTATTACCATCGGTTTATTGAAGGGTTTTCGTCTATTGCATCCACCACGTCTAGATTAACTCCAAATAAAGTCTAGTTTCAGTGGTCAGATTCTTGCGAGAAAAGTTTTCAGGAGTTGAAGACTCGAATTACCTCAGCCCTAGTCTTGACTCTACCAGATGGTTCAGATGGGTTTGTTGTGTACTGTAATGCATCCAGAGTAGTCTTGGGTTGTGCTCTCATGTAGAGTGGTAAGGTCATAGCCTATGCCTCTAGATATCTTAATCCCTATGAGAAGAATAACCCGACTCATGATCTTGAATTAGCAACTGTAGTGTTTGCCTTAAAGATTTGCAGGCATTATTTTTATGTGGTGCATGTTGATGTATTCACAGATCACAAGATCTTGAAGTATGTCTTTTCTCAGAAAGATTTGAATTTTCCTCTGAGAAGGTGGTTAGAGTTATTGAAAGATTATGACATGAGTGTTCTGTATCATCCGGGAAAGGCCAATGTAGTGGTTAATGCTCTCAGTAGATTGTTGATGGGTAGTGTTGCTCACGTTGAGGATGATAAGAAGAAGTTAGTTCAGGAAGTTTATCAGCTTGACCGACTAGGTGTCCGCTTAGTCGATTCAGCAGAGGGCAGTGTATGGGTGCAGAATAGTTCAGAATCATCTCTAATTTCCAAAGTGAAGGAAAAGCAAGATAGAGACCCTAATCTAGTGAAGTTGAAAGAGTCAGTCGGAGATAAAAAAGGTAGAGGTTTTATCCCAAGGGGGAGATGGTGTGTTGCATTTCCAGGGTCATTTATATGTGCTAGGTGTGGATGACTTGAGGTAACGAATTCTTGCAGAAGCGCATGGTGCGCGATACTCTATTCATCTAGGGGCCACTAAGATGTACAGTGATTTGCAGGAGATCTATTGGTGGAGTGGGATGAAGAGGGATATTGTAGAGTTTGTATCTAAGTGCTCTACATGTCAGCAAGTTAAGATTGAGCATCAGAAGCCTAGTGGATCATTGAAGGAGTTAAGTATCACCACATGGAAATAGGAGTAAGTGAACATGGACTTTGTGACGTGTTTTCCTCGTACTCGTCATCAGCATGATTCCATTTGGGTTACCATAGATAGGATGACCAAATCAGCTTATTTCTTGCCAGTTCATACTTCCCATTCAACTGAGGACTACGCCAAACTCTATATCAGAGAGTTGATCAGGTTACACGGAGTCCCAGTGTCTATCATTTAAGATTGAGGTACCCAGTTTACCTCTTATTTTTGGAAAGCATTCTAAAAGGTTCTTGGTACCCGAGTGTACCTCTATCATTCCAGTATTCAGATGGCTCTGTTTGAGGCTCTCTATGGTAGGAGATGTACATCTTTAATTAGTTGTTTTGAGGTAGGTGAGGTCGCAATAGTAGGGCCTGACATAGTGTTTGATGCCTTAGAGAAGGTTCAGCTGATCAGAGAAAGTCTTAGGGCTGCCCAGAGCTGACAGAAATCGTATGCAGATGTGAAGAGAAAGGATCTCAAGTTTGTGATCGGTGATTTTGTGTTCTTAAAAATCTCTCTCATAAGGGGGTAAAGAGGTTAGGCAAGAAGGGAAAGCTCAGTCCCCGATATGTCGGTCCTTATAGAATTCTCAGTCGTTTGGGAAAGGTAGCTTATGCGATCGAGTTGCTTTCAGATATAGCTTCAGTACACCCAATATTCCATGTCTCCTTACTAAAACAATTCATTGGTGACCTAGTAGTCATAGTTCCCTTAGAGGGCGTAGACATTTAGAATGATCTCTCTTTCGAAGAGGTTCCAGTTTAGATCCTCAATCGTCAGATTCACAGACTGAGGAACAAAGAAGTTCCTAGATCAAAGTTCTTTGGCGGAATTAGTTCATTGAGGGAGCTACTTGGGAAGCAGAAATAGATATGCGGACCAAGTATCCTCACCTCTTCTCCGCAAACTAAGATTCATCTTAAGGTAACCGTCTTTCTTAGCCCTACTCAGTTCCACGTTCAGTTACAGTTATAAAATTGGTATTATTTACCGTTGCAATCCAATTATGAATTCACGAATCTGTTCAGTCATGTACCCATGCATCAGATATTCATGTTTAGTATGAGAACTCAGCTTGTCAGTAGCTTCAGTCATGTATTCCATGCATCAGATATGCATGTTCATTGTGTAAGATTCGTCTATCAGTGTTTCTCATCTTAATCAGTCTCATTCAAGGATGAATGTTCCTAAGGGGGAGATATTGTAATACCCCCGTATTTTCCTAACTTAAATTAACCCTCAGTACATGGGTTATCCTTAATATTTTTTTTAAATACTCAGTATTTTTTAGTTTTGAGCTTACCCATGCATAGGAAATTCAGTGATCTTTCCAACGATATAAGATCCACCCAAATCCAATACCCAGGTGAGGAGTTAGAGCCATTTTAGTAAAACAGTGTGCCAACTAGCACTTCAGCGCATCGCGGAGGCATGCCAAATGGCAATTGTCAAAAACCAGTGAGCCAATGCGATAACCCCACGTCGCGGTGAGCTTCCAGGTCTCATGCTGGGAAGAAACATGATCCCACCGCATCAGGCAAAGCCTCCAGTTCACAATTATCGAATTCCAGTGACACAGAGCAACAGCGCCGCGTCGCGCCAGGGTGAAAATAAAAAATTTTCAGTAAATTCCGAGTTTTAATTTCAATGGCTTTTAGGTCTTTTTCCCTCATTTCAGTCAGCCTAAACATGGGATTAAAGCCCTCAATAGCCTAATATCTCATTAATTGCTCACTTATCTCAAGAAAGAAATCATTCTCTCTCAATTAGTAAATCCCAGCTCTCAAGAAATCAAGAACAAAGCTCAAGAAACTTACTAAGAACTCTAAGAACTCATCAATTTAGGTATGTTAGGTGTTCAATCATGGGTCCCTTTCACCCATGAAGCCTAAGAACCTCTTTTTAAATTAGAAGTTATTGATTCATGATTCCAATTCTTAAAATTGATTGTACGCATATCTATGATGTTAATTTAGTTTTCAATCAATGATTATGATAAGATTCATGAAAATAGAATAGTATTTATGGGGAATTATATGAATTGCATGTTGAACTCATGAATTTGCAAGTTTGGGCATTTTAGTTGCAATGTTTATATGTTATCCATGACTATGTGCATTAAGTTGTGATCCCCAAGTATTTGATAGAATGTCCATGTGAATTAAATGATGCAATTATGACATTCTAGTATATGTACAAGGTTATCCCCTACAAGTGTTTGATAAAATGTCTCTATGAATGAATCTGGAAAACAATATTCCAAAAAGGGAACCAAATCCAACAGAAAGGGTTTCACAGAAGAGATATTCCATTTTTTTGGTTTTAACAGAACAAACTTTTTCCAGGAATATATTCAAGCAAAAATAAAAATCCAAACAACCAAGAAAAGAGAGATAAGCACAACAATCAAGTAATACTTTTAATAAAGCATTGTCATACAGTAAAGGTAAAGACTTTCAGGTTTGTAGCATTTAGGACAAACGACAATAGCTTTGGACTGCTTGTTCCTCTCCTCGACTGATTGTATTGAACCATAAGTCGAGAGATCATCAAGAAATCCTAAGCTGAATAACTCTTATTCATTGTCTAGTTCACTAGTTCATTGAGTGTTATGAATCCTACAATATTTATGAACTGAAAACGTGTCAAAGTTGAAGAGACAAAACCTATCAATAAACAGGCACATACTAGCATCGAGATAAGGAGAAGAATAGACTAGTAGACAAAAGAAACAAACATTATGCTCTTTGACGGGTTAAACCCCCACACAACCCAAAGGATTGATCAACTCAGTCATCATCAATATCACAATTACGTAGAATGACTACAATATAGGTAAAAAGGGGGAAACAATATAGTCATCTCTATATTCTTAAACTAGAAATTAAATGACAGAAAAAAATCCAAATCCCGAAAGAGAAACTAAGCAGTTCCAGTATACATTTTCTAACGGGCAAATTCCAGTAAGTTATACTACATCAAAAGCAGATTTTAATATTTTTTAAAGAAAAAATGATCAAGGTCCTCACTGAAGCAAAATGATAGAATCTGAATGAAACGAGAAAAACAAGGAGGAGACAGTTTAAAAAAGCACTGTTGATCCTGGACTTATCATAAACTATTTAAGAACATAGTTTCCTATCGAAATCAAATTATCCATAGCAAATTCGGAAAGGGAACACAAACAAATATCACATGAATACATCTTCATCCCGCTTTTCCTTTAGCTATTCACTTTAGAATACAAACTAAAGGACTATCGAAGATTCACAAGGGGGTTTCTTATTTACGGAAACGAATAGAAATGAGGAGAAATTTCATGCTAACAAAAGAAATTCACATAGCTTAGAACATCATTCATGATAAAAGAGAAAAAGAAAACTTGCTGCATTACTGAACATGTGAACAAAGGGCAAAATACTATTTTCTTGAATATGTCCTTATAACGTTCTAAATTTTTAAGCTTGTAAACTAAAACCAGACCATGCCAAACCAACATGAGGTTATAGATTTTAACAAAGAAAGAAAAAAAACTGAATCAAACAAAAATGAAACCAAGAAACTAAAAATTATGCACCTAAAAATATCACCACAGTACAATTGATCCTACTTCCATCATACAAAACTTATGGCCTTCATAGCCTCTACAGCGAACAACCCCAACATACAACATAATAATCAAAATCATACTATGAATACCACTATCACATTGTAGCTGTATAAAAAAGAGAATCAAAGACTAACCGGCTTTTGGGCAGCAAAATGAGACCTCGAGCTTCGTCGGAATCTGCCATCACTAGAAGCAATCTTTAGACCTCCGATTAAACAAGAAAATTAATTGTAAAATTTTCAATTCTTTGCTTAAAAGTATTATTTCATACCTTCAAGACTTGGTTTTTTAGCTGAATGAAGAGATTTATATAGATAACAAAATGGGGCTTCAATTTTCATTCCACTGATGTGGGATTTTGATTTTCAAGGACATTTTTGGAATTTTTTATGGGGGAAATGCGTGAATCTGCTGGCTACAGTTATATTTTGATGATGATGAACGGTGATGAGAGAGGTGTTGTCCTTGTTCGTACCGTCAATGAATGAGAGCGTGTTGGGTGTTAATTTCTAGAATAATCCAATAATTTTGGGGGCTCTTAGAGGGGAAAATGATTTGCAAATTTTTATAGTACTAGAAGAACGTGGCTAGCACACGGGATCATACGGAGGAGAAGGTTTCGGGTCAATTTTTGTTGAGGGAATCAGACTGCTGGGTGGTTGTTGTGTATGTTTGTTGAGGTTTGTTTGATGTGGTGAAGGTTATGCTATACCACAAGAGATTGTTGTACCATCACGAGTTTTGTAAGAAAGCCCTTTTTAAAGGAGTATAGTTTACCTCCACAACCATAGTAGAATGTTATTATTGCGATAATTACCTCCTTGCAAAGTACAATTAAGAGCTTGGAAAACAATAAAAATGGATCGACATGGAAAATCTGGGCAATGAAAATGTGACTTAAAATGAAAAGAGACTTAGACAACATGGAATAATCTATTTTGACAATATTACTAAAAATTGGGACCATCAAGTTAATCAAATTTTGAGAGTTTGAAAGATTCTCATATGTTCTTGGAAAAAAAATACGTAAAGAATTTTGAACTCTAGGACTTCCCAATGTGAGGCCCGTAGAGATAGCAACTTACAAATTGAAGGTCATGAATAAATACATGGTATGACATCGTATTACAAAAACCCCGACATGAGCAACACCAATGACTTGGGATGATTCATTTAGTCATTTACGCAATAGATCTTTATTAGAAAGCGTGCAATTTTGATAGAGAAATTAAGATATTGGTTCAGGCTATGAATGTACCAATATATATTTTCTCAATAGGTTAAATTTGCTTTTTATTTATTTTCTGAAGAAGCCTTCCATGTTTAGAAGTCATTTTGAAGGTTTAGTTAGCCCTTAAACGAGGCAGTAAACCCGCACACAAAGACCATACCTACTTTGAGGTCATTGATATTACTGAAGACATTGAAAATATATTAATTTATAAGAGATAAACCATGAATTTATACAGGTTGAGACTAACAAATTTTGTAATGGCGATTTTAAAATGGGTCAAGAGTTAGAAATCAAGGACAACATGACATATCGAGCAATTTCCTTTGATGTTGCTCCTGCTGGAAAATCTCTGTTAGTAAAAATATGCATTAAGCTCGACGCTCGTGGGCTTGAGTTGAGATGAATGTAATTGATAGGCACTATTTTGACAGACTAATGGGTACAAATTGACTATCTTCTTATTGTACTACCTTTAATTGTTATGCAAAGATAGTTAAATTCGAGATGCTAAATAAGGCTAGCTTTGTCCTAAAGGGAATCAAGTTCCATAAAAAATCAATGAAATATGAGTTGTGATACCTCAACTATTACAGAAGAAACATTTGGATTTATTTGCAATGGCTAATGACTTCAAGAGATTAGACACCTAGTTTTGAAGCGGTGCTAAATTTACCAAGTGTTAATTATATGATAAGAATTATGTTATCAACTTGACACTTAACACACAAATCATATCAATACCTCTCCCCTCCCTTTTTATCCAATGATCCCATCAAAGAATGAAGGAACTAAAAGAACAATGCGTGATCTACTGATAAAGAGTTTTATCTGACAGAGTATATCGCTACATTATACAACAATGTTGGTTATGAAAAAGGGATGTGTTCTAAAGAATGTGCACTGATTATAGATAGTTGGATAAGGTATTGATACGTAATGGGTACCCATTGTGCACTAAGGTATGTTTGATCGACTACATGGAGCCTCCAATTTTTTATTTTAAAAAAGATAATATTCAGTTCGATCATCAGTAATACAGATCCTGAGAAGAAATGTTATTTTATTCTTACTAAATGGCCTTTAGAACTTGGTGAATACATTATAATTTGTTTGTGACATCCTTCGAACTAGCTGATGCTCCAATTGTGTTTAAGGAGTTAATTAATAAGATGTTGAAGTCGTTTAAAAAAAATATTATAATGTTATTGATGATATATTCTCATCGTCGGGATGAACATGAGGATCACTTTAACCTTAACTTTATGTCAATTTATCAAAGTATGATTTGTCTAAACTCAACGTCATATCCTAAAACATATTAAATCTAAGGATGAGATTATTATGGATACTAATAAGATCAAGGAATGTCCAAAAAATGACCAATGCCCACTACTCTTACAGAGTTTCATAACGTTTTGGGATATGTCAATAACCACAGATTCATATTAAAATTCAGTAAAATAGTAACGCCATGGATTACCATAGCAAAATATGAAGTTTCAGTGGATAGATGAATGTGCACAGAGATATCAAAAGCTCTAGAAATGTTTGAGCACCATAGTAGTATTAGTCTTAGTGTCGTGTTTTGGAGGAGTCATGGTGCTTTGTGATGCCTTGAGGGTGGGATTAAGATGTGTCCTCATAAAGATTAGTCGTGTGATGGTTATGTTTCTAGATAGTTAAATAAATATGAGGCAAACTTTCCGCTCATGATTTGAAGATGGTTATGGTGGTATTTGACCTAAAGGCGTGATTTACTTATACGATGAAGCTAACGATATTTGTACAACCATCAAAGCAAAAAAAAAAAATTTAGGTTAAAGATAAAATATTAGATTTTTCAATTTATACCGATGGACGAAATTATCAACGGCTATGTACAAATTTTTTCTATCTGGTGTTAGCCGGGATAGAAAATTATTGTAGTAGATGTATTAAGAAGGAGATCCACTATCCATTTAGCTCATATAGCTCCTATGAAAAGACTTTTAACCTTAGATATACACATCCTCAAGTATACAAGTACCAGATTTAGGGTGAGAAATTTAGAGACATTGTTGTCTTATGTTCAGGAAAATTCTTATTTGTAGACCACATGGTCGTTTAGTATGAGGATGGAAAATTATCTCAATATTGAAATGAGGTTATAGGAGGTAAAGACAAGGATACGAATATTGATAGTTATATTGTGAAACTAAGTGGCCGATTATGTTTACCAAACATAGATGGCTAGAGGAAGTCATTGCTTTAAATATCCTGTACATACTAGACCCACTAAGACGTGTAATGGCCTCAAATAATTGTATTGGTGAGAAAGTATGAAGTAGAGATCCTACTAAATTTGTTTATAGTTTTTTCACTTGTTAGTAGGTTAAGACTGAGCATTAACAACCTGGGGAAGCTATGCAACAACTCAAGATCTTCGAATTGGAAATAGGAGAGTAACTGTGGGTTTTGTGACTGAACTGTTAGAGATTATGAATTTATCAGGATAATTGTAGATCTTCTGATAAAAGGTTTTCACACTTATTGTCAAAAAAAGACTTCATACGATGGAGTCAGATATGTTCAACTAATTTTTTTATAAGCAAAATTTTCTGAGTTCATTTGGTTCCTATGCCCCTCATCTCTAATAGATTATCCCAGATCACTTCACACTTCTAGGAATCGTTCTATGCATTGGTAACATGATAGATTTTAGTAGTACTATTTCACATCTGACAAGAAGTTCGAGCAACCATACGTATCTTGAGTACATATTTGAGAACTCACATTCTTGAGGTAAACATCGATTTGGAGGTAGTTGAGATAGCTTAAGCTAAAATTTATTATAACAATAGTTTCAGTGAAGCATTCCAATGATGTTAAATGAAGCCTAGTATAGTATGTAGCGTTATTCTTTTTGGATGATTTAAAATCGATGATGTCAAAGTATTGGGACACGACTTGGTAGAAGAAGATACTGGAAAAAAAATGATCACAACATGCAACAAACAAAAGTCTTATAATAAAAGGCAAGGAGACTTTGAACTTGTAGTTGGATAGATTACTCTCACGAGTACCACATATGAAATCCATGATACTACTTGGAAAAAAAAAAAGAATGAAGGTCCAAGTACGTTAAGGACTATAGATCAAACAAGATATTGGATTGAGTGAGAATCGTGGTGTAAGGCCCCGCAAGATTCTAGCTCAATTCAGCTTACTAGTGCTTGTTGGGGGAGGGGGTCCAAGAGTTAGAAAATTTCATCAAGTGTTAGGGATTAGTCATTCCTAAAGCTCCTAAACTTTGATGATTTTATTTTCAATCCACCCGACCTCAAAATGTCAATTTCTAAGTTGTTTCATGATTGGGGTAGTCAATAGTACATCCCGAGTGAGTTTCGTATTTTTTTTACGAAGTTTGGGGCATGTTTGGATGACCAAAATAGAGAGGCTCTGTAATATAGCCGCAAAGCATGGGTAATCACACCAGGAGTAGCAATGCGATATGTCGCCTATTGCGTCGTATGAGCGATGCGATGCGCCGCTTACCTAATTGGGTGCCCAGTTCATCTTATTAAATTATGGCTCCATGGGGGATTTTGAGTCATTTCTCCTCACCCAAATCCGTCCCTAACACAATATTTCAGCCCTAAAGAGCATTAGTTACATCTTTATTCACTTTTCCTCATCAAGAAACCCTAACCTCCTCTCAAGAACACCAAAACTCCATTACTCCTTCTTCAAGTAAGTCAATAATTTAAGTTTCCAAGTCCAATAACTTCAAGAATAAGCCTTCAAGAGCATCTTTATAAGTTCAAAGTCAAGTTTCTACATCAATTAGGCCTAATAAAGTATGTGGAGTTATGAACGAGGGAATTCTTTCACCCTTGTGCCTAAAATTGCATAAATTTAAGATTTGATTACTTGTTTTGAATTAGGGTTTATACCCAAACTTCTATATATTTTAAGCATGTTATTATCATGAAATTTAAAGATTTTAGGGTATATATCAAGAAATGCCTATGTTATGTTTTTAACTTACATGATTTAGATTGTGAATGAGATTGTACTTTCTTGATTGGTTATTGTGAAGTATTTCAAGAATCATACTTAGCATGAAGTTTTGATGTGAATTGATATGAGTTTGAAGCATGGGTTTTAAGCCCTGAGTTTATGTCTTGATATTTCAAGAAGACTATGTTTCAAGAAATCATTGATAAGCATGTATTTAGACTTTTAAGCAAGAATTGATCTCTTGATCCTTAGTTAGGATATGGAATCCACATATGTTAGTTTTGATTAAAGTTTAAAGAAAATATATGCATAACTGATTTTCATTATAAACTCTTATGCTATTTTAAGATGGATTTCCTACAGAATGATCATATAAGTAAGGAAGTAGTATTTAGCACCGAGTTGGATATGTGTCCTAGTTCATATGCCCCAGAACTAAGAGCCAACGTAGGTTCAGATTATTTCCATTTATATGGATGCAGATACAGATTGTGATCACTTAACTCAGGTCCTACTCCGTGGCAAGAGTATGATAGCTCTCCCCAACGCAAGTTTTTCCCCATAGGGGAACCAGACATTAGACACATGATGACTCACATGGTGTATGTCAGTTAGAAGAACCTCCCTAAAATAGAATAAAAGAAAAACTTTTAGAAACTAAGTGTAAAGGCTCACAATATTATTCAGATATGGTTTTACATAAGACAATAGTTATGAGATTTCAATTTTTAGTTTACGTATGATAAAGGTGAGTCTTTTACACTTAGCCTACATGATTTGAAAGTACATTCAAGTTCAGTCCTATTCATTCCCCTAATAGAAAGAATAAAAGTACGGTTTTCTTTTAGAACTAAGTGTGATGGCTGACAAAGGTTGTCTTTATGCTTTATTACATCATGTATACATTTTAAAGCTTTTGCTTTATTCAAGCCAAGGTGATTCATCTACCTTATCATGCATTCTTTACAAGTTATATGCATATCTAGTTATTGTTTTTACTTATTCATTCATCCCTATATGCTCAGTACATTCCAAAAGTACTGACCCACATATACGTCTATATGCTACATTATCTTATAATATAGGTATTGGTGCTCAGTTTTAGCAGCGTGATTGACCGCAAACATCCCTACCCGCATCCCAACAGTTGGTGAGTCCTCATAGTTCGAGGACCCCCTCCCCCCTTATTTAGATTTCCAGCTTTATGAAGTACTTTAATCAGATATTTTTTCATCTTAGATCGAGTCAGTTGGGGGTCTATCCGAGTGGCTCTCTAGTTAGTAGTAGTAAATACTTATTTGACCGTTTAGCCTATTTTAGATTTTAAAGTGTTGATTGACTAGATTTCTAGGTTAAATACTTTCAGTTTAGACAGTAATTCAATATTTCAGTATTTTATATGCCCAGTTCATATTTATTATGATTTTCAAAATTTGCAAAAGGCTTAAGGGGTTAGCTTGGGACTACTCGTAGTCTCCAGCACCATGTAATGCTCAGGGTACTTTTCTAGGGCATTACAAACTTGGTATCAGAGACTAAATTTTAAAGAGTCTTAGGGAGTTATACAAGCCGTGTTACGTAGAGTCTTGATCATGGGTGTGAAGTGTGCCACATTTATGAGCAAGAGGCTACAGAATAATTTAGGAAATCATCTTTTCTTTCATGATCTATCGTGTTTACAATTGTCTCTATCTACTTTAACTCATGATTTTATGTGACAGAATATGCCTCCTCGCCGAGCTAATGCACACAGAAATGATAACTAACCACCCCTGTTTGCTAATCCTTTGAATGAGAACGTGTCTTATGCTGAATTTCGGATTGCCTTTCACGCGTTGGCCTAAACTGTAACTGCCAATGTTTAGGGAAACCAATAGGCTAAGTCCCACTTCAGCATAATGGTGACTTAGATGCATCTAGAATTGGTGACTTTATGAGAATTAATCCACCCGCGTTTTTTGGGTCAAAGGTTGGTGAGGACCCACAACTCTACATTGATGAGATGAGAAAGATCATTCAAGTTATGCATGTTACTGAGGAGGGGAGTGTATAACTGGCATCCTATAGGTTAAAGTATGTTGCTTATGATTGGGTTGTCATGTGGAAGGATAGTAGAAGTGAGGATGTAGCTCCCATGAGTGGGCAGGTATTTTCGGATACATTTTTGGATAGGTTCTTTCTACTTGATCTGAGAGAAGCTATGATTTAGGAGTTCATAAATCTGAGGTAGGACTTGATGACAGTGAAGGAGTATTTCCTTAAGTTTACTCAGTTGTTTAAGTATGCTCCCGATTTGATAGCTGACCCTAGATTATGCTCCTGATTTTATAGCTGACCCTAGATCTAGTATGAGTAAGTTTATTACTGGTCTGTCTAGTTTGGTAGTCAAAGAGTGTAGTACTACCATGCTTATTAGGGATATGGATCTTGCTAGGCTGATGACTCATGCTCAACAGATTGAGACAGAGAAGTTGAAGGGAAGAGAGAGGGGAAATAAGAAGGCTAGAATCGGATAGTTTGAGTATGGTCAAACAAGGGTTGGAGGGGGAAATCATTCACAGTTTCAGGTTCACTCATCCATGCTAGCGCCATATTCAGCCTGTGCTCCTGCACCCAGAACCAAGTAAGAGCAGTGGGGTATTACTTCTGTGTCTAAGTCTCAAAACAGTGTAGGTGGAAGGCCCAGTTATTCGACATGTGCTAAGTATGGTAAAAATCATCCTGGTGAGTGTTTGTTGGGACAAAAAGGTTGTAATAGATATGGAAAGTTGGGTCACGGTATCAAAGTGTGCTCGTATGCTAAGCAGGGAAGAAGGGATATTCGTTCCCAGACTCAGGCTACTAGCGCACCAGCTCCACTAGGTCACCCAATTCCTCCCCATGGTGTATCATCCAGTCCGACGACACTCAGCGCCAAAATTAATTTTATGCTTTACCATCTCATCAGGATCAAAAGAGTTCACCAGATGTTGTTACCGGTATGCTTTGCGTCTTTCATCTTGATGTTTATGTATTGTTAGACCCAGGGTCCAATCTCTCTTATATGTCTCCGTTCGTTGCGGTAAATTTTGGGGTAAGTCCTGAGAAGCTCTCTAAGACCTTTTTAGTTTCCACCTCAGTGGGTGAGTCGGTTGTTGCCAAACGAGTCTATAGAAAGTGTCCTATCAATGTTCTTTATAAGATCATATTAGCAGACTTAATAGAGTTAGACATGGTTGATTTTGACATTATCCTAGGCATGGATTGACTCTATTCCTGTTATGCATCTATAGATTGTCGTACCCAAGTAGTGAAGTTTCAGTTTCCTGATGAGCCAATTTTTAAGTAGGAAGGTAATTCGGTATTCCTTAAGAGTCATTTCATATCCTATCTTAAGGTCAAAAAGTTGATATCAAAAGGGTGCCTTTATTATTTAGTTTCAGTCAAATACACTAAGTATGAAGCTCCAACAGTTCAGTCAGTCCGTGCAGTCAATGAGTTTCCTGAAGTTTTTCTCAAAGATCTGCCAGGGGTACCTCTCGATAGAGATATAGAATTTGGTATTGATCTTCATCCTAATACTCAGCCCATCTTCATTCCCCCATATTGCATGGCTCCAAGCGAGCTTAAAGATTTAAAAGAGCAGTTTAAAGTCCTCTTAGATAAAGGTTTCATAAGGCCCAGTGTCTCTCCATGGGCCTCTCCCATCCTATTCGTGCATAAGAAAGATGGTTCCCTCCAAAACAAACAATCAACTGTCAATTGAATAAAGTCATAATCAAAAACAAATATCCTCTTCCTAGAATTGATGACTTATTCAACTCCAAAGTGCAATTTATTTCTCTAAGATAGACCTTATATTCGATTATCATTAGCTTAGAGTAAAGGAATATGATATTCTAAAGACAGCTTTCAGAACCCATTATGGTCACTTTAAATTTCCAGTTATGTCTTTCGAGCTAACAAATGCCTCAACAGCCTTTATGGACTTGATGAATAGAGTGTTCAAATAGTACTTGGACATGTTTGTCATAGTCTTTATCGATGATATCCTTGTCTACTCTCGCAGTGAGGATGATCATACAAACCATCTCAGAATCATATTACAACTCTTAGAGATCACTAGTTGTTCACCAAATTCAGCAAGTGTGAATTTTGGCTAAGGTCAGTATCTTTTCTTGGCCAAATTATTTACAGTGATGGCATTAGAGTTGATCCTCAAAAGACCAAAGCAGTGAGAAACTGGCCTAGACCCGTCTCTCCATCTGATATTAAGAGTTTCATAGGTTTATCCGGCTATTACCGATGGTTTGTTGAGGGGTTTTCATCTATAACATCCCCCATGTCTAGATTGAATCAAAAAAAGATTAAGTTTCAGTGGTCAGATTCTTATGAGAAGAGTTTTCAGGAGTTGAATACTCAACTCACTTCATCCCTAATTTTGGAACTACCTGATGGTTCAGACTGATTTGTTGTTTACTGTGATGCTTCTAGAGTTGGTCTAGGTTTTGTTCTGATGGAAAAAGGTAAGGTCATAGCCTATTCCCCAAGATAGATTAAACCTCATGAAAAGAACTATCCTATCCATGATCTTGAGTTAGCTGATATTGTGTTTGCCTTGAAAATTTGGAGGCATTATCTCTATGGGGTGCATGTTGATGTGTTCACGGACCACAAAATCTTGCAGTATGTATTTTTGCAGAAAGATCTGAATCTTCATCAGAGAAGATGGTTGAAGTTGTTGAAGGATTATGATATGAGTAATTTGTATCATCCATACAAGGCCAATGTTATGGCAGACACCCTTAGTAGGCCATCTATAGGTAGTGTTGCTCAAGTGGAGAGTGATGAGAAAGAATTAGTTCGAGAAGTTCATCGGTTGGCTAGATTGGGTGTTCGGTTGGTTGACTCAGTTGAGGATAATGTTTGGGTCCAGAGTAGTTCGGAGTCTTCTTTAGTTTCTGAAGTGAAGGAGAAGCAAGAAAAGGACTTCAGTTTAGTCAGGTTGAAAGAGTCAGACAGGGATAAAAAAGTAGAGGTTTTCTCTCAAGGGGGAGATGGTGTGTTGCGATATCAGGGTAGTCTGTGTGTGTCATATGTTGATGGATTGAGGCAGCAGATTATGGCGAAAGCGCATGGTGCGAGTTACTCTATTCACCTAGGAGCCACCAAGATAAATCGAGACTTGCGGGAAGTTTATTAGTGAAGTGGTATGAAGAAAGATATTGCAGAATTTGTGGCTAAGTGTTCTAATTGCCAGCAGGTTAAGGTGGATCACCAGAGGCCTAGTTTCACCTTGTAGGAGTTTAGTATTCCCACTTGGAAGTGGGAAGATATGAACATGGACTTCGTGACAGGGTTACCTTGTTCGCGTCGTCAGTATGACTCAATTTGGGTAATTATAGATAGAATGATTGTAAGACCACGTAAGAACCTAGCCCATTCCATCTTACTATTGCATGTTAAAGGGGTCAAAGACTTAGAATTTTTTTTCACTAAGTGTTAAGAATTAGTCATTTTCAAAGCCCTTAAACTTCGATTATTCTATTTTTGACCTTCCTGGACTTAGAATGTTGATTTTTAAGGTGATTCATGATTGGGGATGTCAAGGGTATGTCTCGAGTGAGTTTTGGAATTTTCAGACGAGCGTAAGGGCATGTTTGGATTTCCAAAATAGTGGCAGCATCGGGATAAGCCCGCAGAGAGCCCTGTAGTGCACCACACCAGAGCCCACGGCGCCCGCTCCATCGCCCGCCCCTTAATTTTTCTATCTTTTGATTTCATTTTTTCCAAGGGCAAATGGGTTATTTTTCCTTTACCCAAGGGATCCATAACACGGGATTAAAGCCCCCTAAAAGCATATTTGGTTATCTTTTACTCAAATTCTCTCAATTGAAAATCATTCTCTCTCAAGAACAAACCCTAGCCCCTTCAAGATTCAAGCTTAAGTTTCAAGAAAACTACCAAGAACCTTTACGAATTCTTTAATTAAGGTATGTTAGATGTTCATCCATGGGCCCTTTCCACCCATGGAGTCCAAGAATCCATTTTCAAGATTTAAATCATGAATTTATATGTTTGCAATAAACTATTTTCATGAATCCTATGAATTTTGATTGCACATGGTGTTTACTAGTAATTATTGTTGAAGTTAAGCCTTACAAGTTGGACTAATTATGTTTTCATGATAAATTTCTAATTTAGGGTTTAGTATTGTTACCATGTGGTTATTACATGTTTTAGACTATTCACATGCTTTAACTCATGACCCTCCAAGTGTTTAATGAAATGCCTAAATGATTGGATTATGAACAATGGTTACTTATCATACTTTTGAAACTTTAGTATGTTTCTACTGTTATTGCTATCGAGTCTTGGGGGCTATGAATACCCAAAAATTTAGTTGTTTATATAGTTTCAGTATTTGTAGAACGATCTCATATAAACCATACGCATTATCCTTCAATCAGTTAGCATGGTCAGTTGTTGGTTCAGTCATGGTTAGTTCAGTTCAAGAATCAGTATCTTCGGTTAGGAGTAACACTTAGCACTGAGTGAGCTTAGGGATGGATTATAATCCGTTATTTAGGTATGAGGCGTTAGTATAAGTCCCTAGGTTCCAGACCTACAGCGCCGTCATAGACTTTGAGGGGTCCCACGTCAGTTAGGCATGACACTCTCGTCCTTCAGGATAGCAGATAGTGGATCCACATATCCAGCATCAGTACCCATGGCACGGTACTGACATCCTTACAACTGAGGTTACAGGTTGGACCCTGATAATGTATTGGGGCATGTCAGTTATAGCTAGATCCCACAGTTTCAGTTTAGTCATCAGTGTAATTTAGTTCAGGTTTGTATTGACCATAGCATACAGTTATCAGTTATCCAGTTACCAGCTTTTAGTGATTTCAGTTTTACGAAATATTTCAGTATCATGTTATATACTTGGTCATGCATTCTCATACTCTTTAGTTTTCATGCATACCACGCATCAGATATCTAATGCTATTCATTCAGTTAGTTATTATTTAGGTACATGAACCCATGTCAATCAGCCTAACCCCATCTAGCTTACTAGTACATTTAAAGTACTGACCGCATACTTATTTCTTGCGCTATGATATCTCATATCATAGGTTCGGAAGCTCAGGTTCCCGACCGCACTTAGACATTCCAGTGCACCAACAGTTGCAGCGGTGAGTCCACATACTTCGAGGACTAATTATGTTTATTTAAGTATTTTATTTCAGTTAGACAATTGGAGTTAGTTGGGGGCCTATCCCACCAACTCCTATCCAGTCAGTTTTTAAGGCTTTCGGACACTCTAAGACAGTCAATTAGTTTATAATTATTTTTTATTAGTTTTTAGATGGTCGTTTCCAGATAATTATTTTCAAGCTTTTAATTTCAAAGATGTTTTAGTATTTAAACCTTATGGCATTTGCAGTTTTCTGCATATGTGTATCTTTTGTTATTAGATTTAGTCAGTGCTCACAGTAGGTACCAGCTCATGGGTTAACTTGTTGTCACTAGTAACTGTAAGCACCGTGTGGCGTCCAGGATATATTATCAGGGCATTACAAACTTGGTATCAAAGCCTAAGGTTTTAAAGTGTCCTAGGGAGTCTGAAAGCCGTGTTGAGTAGAGTCTTATGCATGGGTGTGAAGCGCACTACACTTATGGACTAGAGGCTACAAGATGTTTTAGGAAAAGTTTCCCTTCTTTCAGTAATTATGTCATGCAAATGAGCATGAGCTCAATTTAAACTCTCTTTCTAATTCAATCTTCTTTTTTATTTATAGAACTTGCCTCCCAGAAAGAATAACGAAAGGAGAAATGGAAATCAGCATGTACCTCCGCTTGTTCAGAAAGATCCCTTGAACGAGCATGTCTCTCATGTCGAATTCAAAGATACATTCACCATTTTAGTTCACTAAATAGAAGCTCAGAATAATCAGCAGGCTTCTGCCCCATCCATTCCTGTGGATAACACCATCGCAGCTAGTATTCGGGACTTCACCCGAATAAACCCTAATTTATTTTCAGGATCCAAGTCTGATGAGGATCCTCAGGAGTTCCTTGACATGGTTCAGAAGGTAACTGACATTATAGGTGTGACCTTTAGCGAGAGTTCAGAGTTAGGTGCTTACCAGTTGCAGGACATAGTTGATATCTGGTATAAGAAGTGGAAGGGAGATAGAGGCACAGATGCAAGGCCTGTTAAATGGGAGGAATTTTCTACTGTCTTTTTAGATAGGTTCTTTCCCTTGGAGTTATAGGAAGATAAGGTGTAAAAATTTATTAACTTGAAGTAGGGTAACATGAGTGTGAGGAAGTATTCCCATAAGTTTACCCAGTTAGCTAGGTATGTTCCTTCGATGGTGGCGGATAACAGGTCTAGAATGAGTAAGTTTGTCTTTGGTGTATTAGAAAGAGTGGTCAAGGAGTGTAGGACTGAAATATTGATTAAGGAGATGGACTTGTCTAGGCTTATGGTCCATGCTCAGCAGATTAGGGAGGAGAAAGTTAGATAGAAGGAAAGGGAAAACAAGAGGGTTAGTACAGGTATCTTTAATTTTATTCAGTTGAGGTCGGAGGGTGGTAAACATCCTCAATTCTGTCAAAAATTGATGTTGGGTGTATTTATGCATTCTAGCGTTACTATTCTAGCCTTTTTAGCCATATTTTAAGGATGATTCATGTTCTTAATGTGTTAATAATTATATAAATATGCATCTAAGTGTCCATGTATATGCTTACAGTGTTTAATGGTGTTTTCACATGACTTTTGATTCAAATTGATCATTTAGAGTTCAACCGAGAAAACTAGTGTGACTAGCTTGAGCTAGGTGTTTGTCTGGTCTATCGTGTTGGGTTCTAATGTGTTTAATGACTTCCTAAGGTTTTTATTGTGTACTTATATATTAAACAACTTGATTATAATGTTCAAGGGTCAATTGGATCAAAACAAGAGTCAAAACAATGAGCTAAAGATCAAAGTGAATGAAGCCTAGTCTTAGATCGTGTTTGGACACCTGAAATATGAAGCTCAATATGCAACTTGACACAAATTTGGACACCTGAAATATCCAGGGAGAGGGAGTACGCGTGGGAAGTCTTTTTGATGTGTACATCACTCCAAATGGTTCACAAGGCACCAAAACAGTGAACCAAGGTGATATGGATGTGACGCCTTGACTGGAGCGGCGCTCAATCCACGGCGCAACCTTTCCTGGAGCGGGGCTATAGCCAGGGCAGCACCCTCTCCACTCCCGGGCTCAATAACTGAACGTTTCCAACTCCAACACGGACTAGGCTTTCTCCTATGCTATAAATACTTGTTATATCACATTTTTACATACTTTTGTACGTCCTTGGAAGATATTGGAGGCTACCACAACTTCTTTTTAGGTTTTATCATTCTTTAATTTAGTTTTCCTTATGGTTTGTATCATCAATCCAAGGGATTGGATGATGAATATTTCCATTAAAGGCTAAACTCCCTTTTTGGGGTTAAGGCCAAGATCATGAATACTTTCATTTTGAATTAAGTTTGTTTGAGTTTCTTATTATTATGGTTGTTTGTTTATCCTTGTTTAAACAAATTTAAGGATTAGCTACCCTTAGAATATATTAATTATCGACCTTACGATCTCGGGATGGGGAATAGGAAGATAGAACATGGGGATAAACAAAGTATGCTTCGTAGTCTTTTATAAAATAAGGATTTTAAATTAGCATCTAGGGCAGGGATGTACTTAGATGCCTTACTTGATTCACACGTCGGATGATAGCTTCAAATCACCTAGTTGGATTATTGCATCCCCGCTCAATGATATAGTTGTAATGTCCAAATTATGTAAATGGTTAGAGGTCGGGAGACCATGATCATGCGATTAACCCTACGAATCAACAACCAATATAAGTAATCTAACGAATGAAGTTCAATAACGTAGTATGATTGTTCGTAAGCCTTAACCCTGGGCTTCTACCCATTGATTGTCCTAAGTCATTACTTTTCCATATTAGTTTAGTTTCTTTTTAGTTTACAATTCTAAAACCTTCTTGTTTACTTTTTCTCAATCGTTAAACTAGAATTAGATAGTTGTTTAACACAAGTCATTGTGGGATCGATATTCAACTTTCTTGAAGGCCACTTTACTACTTGATATACCACGTGTGTGCTTGGGCGCAGTCAAGTTTTTGGCGCCGTTGCTAGGGACTTGAATTGGAAACTATCTTATTTTTAGTTTTTCTATATTGAGTTGTAAATATTTTTTGTTTTTTTAGTTTTCTTTTATTTTCCTTTATTTTTATTTTTTTCACACTCTTCTTGAGATGTCAGTCTTGGATAGATGGTTTTTAAGGGATGATGATTCTTGTCATTTTTGTGGAGGACCCCACCATAAAGCTTTTTGTCTAGATTTTGATCCAAGCATTTGGAGGGGACCTACTTGTTTCCAACCTGTGGAGCAACCTACAAGTTGGTATGTGGTTTTTTACAGTATGTATCACTCTGCAAATATGTGTGCTTTTAATACCGATTCACTCATGTTTGCGAGTAATGCTCAAAAGACAATTACAAAGGTAGATGCAAAGTTGACTCTCCAACTAGATGCAGACAAAGTTGTTGATAATTCAAAGAAGTCTGAGTACTTAAATACTAAAGTTGTTAAATAGATTAAGGATATACCACCACCACCATTTCCACAGGGGCAGAGAAAAACACAAGAACTTCAGCTATTTTATTGTTATCTTTCTCTTGGGACTGAAATTGAGAAGGTGAATAAGAGTGAGTGTGTTATTGATTGTGTACATTTTGAAGTAGGATCGTTTGGGCCTAATTCAAAGAACTTTTCTACATTATGTTTAGATGATGTCTTGTCTGTGGAATCATTTGAAATAGTGGAAGAGTGTGAAGATGAGGAATATGAATCCTATATTCTTGATTTTGCACCGGTTAAAAATATAAAAACACACCTCACTTTAAGGCCGAGTGGTTTACCATACACATTCCATTACACGATTCCTTAATTTTCGTACCATCACCCTATGAGCGAGGCATAAAGATGGATACAAAGTTGAGGGTGAAATTCATATCCTTAAGGTGGAGGAAAAAGCATGATTATGTCGTGTCACGACACTAAATCAGGAATTTCTTGGGAGGAAACCCAAGTAAAGTTAAGTAGGTATGTTTTATTTTTCAGTTTTTAGTTTTTTTACTTTACGTAGTTTTTGCTTTTATTGAGTCACAGGTTGATGGGAATTCTGAGTAGCGGAAACTTGAGCTAAGAAACGTGGAAAGAACTGGGTGTGGGGTCCCACGGACCTTCTTAATGTATAAATATACTACTAGCTAGGCCTAGAGGCCTCAGGGAAGTATTTCTATCCCTTTTACTTTTAAGTTCACTTTGCGGATAAAGTAGATTTTTAAGTGTGGGGTGGGGAAATTTCCAATTTTTGGCTCAATTTAAATTTTTTTTGTGTGTAAGATATTCTTGTTGGTGCTATAATTGATTGAATGGTGCAATTTTTTTAGTTGTAAAAACATGTTGATTGTGAGAATTACTAGTATTGAGACTCTTAGGCTCATGTTTGTGACTCTTGTACTTGTTGGCTTAAAATTTGAATTCATGCTATTGTTTGGTTGCGAGTCTATGATGATCCTATGTGAGTTAAGCATGTTCCATGTGTGATGTGAGTTTATTGTATATTCCTTGTTGCATGTGATGCCTAAAACTTTCCCGGTGTGTGTATAAAGCGAAATAAAGAATATGGGTTTAGGAGATGATATAGGCATTCCTTTGATAGCCTTGTTTTTACCTTCTCTTTTGCCTACCCTTGTGCATATACCTAGTTAAACACATTGAGCCTTTAACTTATTTTTCTTTGGTAGCCTCATATGTAGCCTAATCCCCTTTCATTGATGGGCCTTACTTTGATCCAAAAAGCTCCTAAGTGTTTTAATGAAAAATTAATTTTGTAAGAAGCTTGAGAAATAAAAGAAGAAAAAGGTTAAATTGATGCCCCAAGGTAATAGTTATTGGTGTTTATATTTGATGTGCGGTGGTTAGGAGTGATATAAATGGTGTTAGAAATATTTCCATGGTTGTGAAAAAGAAAAAAAATTGAATCTTGAAGGAATAGACAATACGCTCTCTATGTGTTTGTAAAAATGCTTAAAAGAGATAGGGCAAAACAAAAAGATATGGGTATATGGAAAAGGTGTGAATAGGTTGTTGAAGGTGGTTTTATGTGAAAAATTATGATGTATTAAAGCGCTTAGGAAAGATAGTCACTATTCTTGGCCAAAATAGTTCTTACCCGTCCGTTAGCCTACATTACAACCCGAAAAAGACCTATTTGATCCTAAATTTCACATTCTAATATTAGTGGAGTATGACACTAAGGGTAAGCCTAGGGATCATTATGTGTAATTTGTGAATTCTTTATGAGAGTGAGCATAACTTGATTTGTATACCCATTATAATAATTGCATTATTGTGAATGTTTATGGGTAACTCTCTTGTTGTGAGGGCATATGTTTTATGAATGTGGGTGATTTGTATTATGTCTTATATTGAGAAATATGGATGATTTTTCCATGTATTGAGTCAATTCTTGAGGCTAGGATGCTTTGGAGTAGGATTCTTGAGCTTTCAATTGTGTATAACATGCGTAGTGTTGTAAACTTGCGTTCCATGTAGTCATTGTAGTACTAGCTTGAGTTTCTTGCATGTAGTAAAAGTGTGGAGTCTCGTCATATCATGATGCTTATAGTTAAGAATTGTCCGAGGATGAACAAGGCTTTAAGTGTAGGATGGTGATGTTGGGTGTATTTATGCACTCTAGCGTTGCTATTCTAGCCTTTTTAGCCTTATTTTAAGGATGATTCATGTTCTTTATGTGTTAATAATGATATAAATATGCATCTAAGTGTCCATGTATGTGCTTACAATGTTTAATGGTGTTTTCACATGACTTTTGATTCAAATTGATCATTTAGAGTTCAACCGAGAAAACTAATGTGATAGCTTGAGCTAGGTGTTTGTCTAGTCTATCATGTTGGGATCTAATGTGTTTAATGAGTTCATAAGGTTGTTATTGTGTATTTTTATATGAAACAACTTGATTATAATGTTCAAGGGTCAATTGGATCAAAACAAGAGTCAAAACAATGAGCTAAAGATCAAAGTGAATGAAGCCTAGTCTTAGCTCGTGTTTCTAGTTCGGCGTGCTGGATGTTGTGTTGTTTTGTTCTTTAAATTGTTGTGTTTAATTCTATAGGATGCTTGGTGAACAGATTATTATGATATATGAAGTATATACAAGCTTCAAATCAAGTGGAAACAACTCAAAAAGGCTTGGAATGGATCATGGAAGCACAATATGCAACTTGACGCAAATTTGGACACCTGAAATGTCCAGGGAGAGTGAGGACGTGTGGGAAGGATTTTTGACATGTGCAGCACTCCAAATGGTTCAGAATGCACCAAAACAGTGAACCAAGGTGATATGGAGGTGACGCCTTGACTGGAGCGGCGTTCAATCCAGGGCGCAACCTTGCCTAGAGCGGGGCTATAGCTAGGGCGGCGCCCTCTCCACTCCCGGGCTCAATAACTGAACGTTTCCAACTCCAACACGGACTTGGCTTGCTCCTATACTATAAATACATGTTATATCACATTTTTACATACTTTTGGACATCCTTGGAAGATATTGGAGGATACCACAACTTCTTTTTAGGTTTTATCATTCTTTAATTTAGTTTTCTTTATGGTTTGTATCATCAATCCAAGGGATTGGATTATGAATATTTCCATTAAAGGCTAAACTCCCATTCCAGGGTTAAGGCCAAGATCATGAATACTTTTGTTTTGAATTAAGTTTGTTTGAGTTGCTTATCATTATGGTTGCTTGTTTATCCTTGTTTAAACTATTTTAAGGATTAGCTACCCTTAGAATATATTAATTGTCGACCTTCTGATCTCGGAAGGGGGAATAGGAAGATAGAACATGGGGATAAATAAAGTATGGTTCATAGTCATTTATAAAATAAGGATTTTGAATTAGCGTCTAGGACAGGGATGTACTTAGATGCCTTACTTGATTCACACGTAGGATGATAACTTCAAATCACCTAGTTGGATTATTGCATCCCCGCTCAACGATGTAGTTGTAATGTACAAATTAGGTAAATAGTTAGAGGTCGGGAGACCATGATCATGAGATTAACCCTACGAATCAACAACCAAGATAAGCAATCTAATGAATGAAGTTCAATAACGTAGTATGATTATTCGTAAGCCTTAACCCTAGGCTTGTACCCATTGATTTTCCTAAGTCATTACTTTTTTGCATTAGTTTAGTTTCTTTTTAGTTTACAATTCTAAAACCTTCTTGTTTACTTTTTCTCAATCGTTAAACTAGAATTAGATAGTTTTTTAACACAAGTTCCTGTGGGATCAATATTCGGCTTTCTTGAAGGCCACTTTACTACTTGGTAGATCACATATACTTGCATGTGCGCTGTTAGAAATCTTCAGTTCCAGCTCCGTCTTTAGTTAGTGATCTATTGTCAAAGTTTAGGAATGATAATCGTGATAGGGCGCCAGGCTCTAAGACTCAGGGTAGTGTGAACAGTGGTCAGACTAATTCTCTTTGCCAAAAATATGGTAGGAATCATCAAGAGGTATGTAGGGCTGGCAGTGATATGTGTTTTGAATGTGGCAAGCCAGGCCACAGGTTGAAGGAATATCCGAAAGGAATGTGGAACGGTACGAATGATCGTCATCTGGTCCAGACTAACTTTTCAGCAGCACCAGCAGGTCGCCCGACTCAGCAGAGCGCCACTTCCAGTGCCACCAGTTGTCAGCGCCAGAATAGACTATATGCACTCCAATTCCGTCCTGATCAGAAAAGTTTCCTGTTGTTTTTACGGGTATGTTACAGGTCTTTCGTTTACGTGTTTATGCTTTATTAGATCCTGGAGCTTCTCTTTCTTTTGTAACCCCTTACATAGTGGTTAATTTTGGTATCAGTCCAGAGACTTTAGCAGAACCCTTCTTAGTGTCCACTTCAGTAGGTGTCTCTATTGTAGCCAAGCAGGTATACAGGAACTGTCCGATCATAATATCCAAAAAAGTCACCCCAGTTGATCTAGTAGAGTTAGAAATGACTGATTTTGATGTCATTCTCGGCATGGATTGTCTCCACTCAAGATATGCTTCAGTTGATTATAGAAACAGAGTTGTTCATCTTCAGTTTTCAAATGAACCAGTCCTTGAGTGGAGGGGTAGTACTTCAGCACTTAGGGGTCAGCTTATTTCGTACCTTAGAGTGAGTAAAATGATATCCAAGGGGTGCATCTACAATGTTGTTCGAGTCAAAGACTCTAATTCAGTGGTTCCCAATCTCGATTCAGTTTTAGTAGAGAGGAAATTTCTAGATATGCTTTCCGAAGATCTTCCTGGAGTTTCTCCTGAAAGGGAAATTGACTTTGGAATAGACTTGCTTTCAAATACCTAACCTATGTATATTCTTCCCTACGGGATGGCTCCAGCTGAGCTTAGAGAGTTAAAAGAGCAGTTGAAAGATCTCTTAGATAAGGGATTCATCAGGCCTAGTGTTTCCCCGTGGGGTGCTCCAGTCATTTTCATGCGTAAGAAAGATAGTTCTCTTAGAATATACATTGATTATCGTTAGTTGAACAAAGTCACAGTCAAGAATAAGTACCCACTCCCTAAAATTGATGACTTTTTTTACCAACTTCTGGGTGCTAGTTACTTCTCTAAGTAGACCTCAGATCCGGTTATCTTTAGCTCAGAGTTAGAGAATGTGACATTCCAAAAATAGCTTTCAGAACTCGGTATGGTCACTTCAAATTTCTAGTCATGTCCTTTGGTCTAACAAATGCCCCAACACCTTTCATGGACTTGATGAACAGAGTGTTCAAGCAGTACTTAGACATGTTCATCATAGTCTTCCTAGATTATATCCTTGTTTATTCCCAAAATGAAAATGACCATACAGACCACCTCAGAATAGTATTGCAGAATCTTAGAACCGATCAGTTATTTGCTAAATTCAGTAAGTTCAAGTTTTGTCTTAGATCAGTAGCTTTCCTTGGCCATATTATTTCTAGTGATGGCATTAGACTTGACCCTCAAAAGACCGAAGCAGTGAGAAACTGGCCCAGACCCATTTCTTCATATAATATCAGGAGTTTTTTTGGGTTTGGCTGGGTATTACAGACAGTTTTGTAATGCCCCAAGACTTCACCATGGGCGTCATACGGTGCTTACGACCCCGAAAGACCACAAGTTAACCCATGAATGGTACCTGCTGTGACAACTGAATGTAATACTGAAATATATATGCGGAAGAAATCTGAAAATGCCATAAGGTTCTCAAAATTTTGAAATAATAACTAATAATAATGTATGAAAACTGAATAACTGACTATTCTAGTCTGAAAGACTCTAACTGTCTGAATATGGAGTTGATGGGACAAACCCCCAACTAACTCCAACTGAAATAACTACTGACCTGCTGAAATACTGAAATAGATAAACTCTGTCCTCGAAATATAAGGACTCACCACTATATCTGTTGTTGATAGCCTGAGCTGCTAAGTGCAGTTAGGAACCTGAGCATCCAAACCTATGATATGAGACATCATAGAAGAAAGAGTACGTGATCAGTACGTGGAATGTACTGGTATGCTAAGTGAGGTAAGACTGATATACATGGGTTCATATGCATGAGATGATAACTGACTGAATGAACATCATGAATTAACTGGATGAGAGTACATACAAAACTGTAACTGTTGAACAAGCACTACTGTGCATATAGGTATACATCGTGTATCTGAGATTATACTGAAACTGAGTATTGAATTTTGATGCCTGAGTAACTGATAACTGATAGCCATGGTCTGTAGAACTGACTGAGTTCTTTACTAAATACTTAGACTGTAACTGTAACTATGGGAGTGTTCATCTAACTGACATACCCCGATGTAGACTGATTTGGGGTCCAACCTGTTGTCAAACCCCATTTTATCACGGGTCAAACTGAGGTACAACATATTGGAAAACTTCTAATTAAAATTAAGAAAGTCGCCACCTAGTTAGTTCTACGGTGAATTAAGGCACCTATTATAACCTATGTGATTAAAGTAATTAAGGACTTCATTTTAAGGTCCACGCAACTTAAAATTCTAGGTAAGGATTCTAATTATCCTAAAGGAAAGGGATTAGGCACTCTATTTAGGATCCGTTAACTACAGTTAATAGGCCAAACTTAGATTTGATAATGAAATCAAACATTAAATTAAGAAAGATATAAATAAGGTATTAAAAATATATTATATACATCTTATTAACATAAAATATGCTAGTTATTAAGAAAGATTGAAAACTTTAGAAGATTACCCACTTATCGAAAGTTATCCAAAGATAACTCCTAAAAATAATTCAACCTTATTGTTGTCAAGAGAAAGTTATTTAAAATTAATTCTTTACAAAATCTTTCAATTAATAATTAAAAAGTTAATTATATTAAGAACCCCTCATTTTTTTAATTCTAAAAAACCCAACTCTTTTGCATTTTTTAAAATCAAATTTCATAAAAAAAATAGTTAATTATCCTACACTAAGTGAATAGATAAAATATATAACGTCTTGAGAATTTAGTATTTATTATGATACGAATAAAAATAAATAAAATGTTTTTTATTCATTAGAAATCCTAAAAGGGGTTCGCGAAGTGCCATCTTTTATTTAAAATTAATAAAAAAAAGAAATTTAATTTGTCATATCCAAAATTAGTAAAGCCGATTTTCGAGTCTAGCGATGATAAATTCGCCTACCGCAAGAACCTTTATTTTTATTAATTCAGCATTAGTAACTAATGAGAAACTAATTTAAATTTTAAAGATAAGACCACTTATTCTAAAAATATGCTATCGTCTATCAAGTTTTAACCTTTAATTACATAAACTAAATATTGAAGACTAGTGATTATGCTAAGTATAAAATCTTATGGGCAAGAAGGGAACAATTAAATTTTTGCTATCAAATTTAAGAATTCACACTAATTCAAATAAAAACATATAAAACACATTTTTTTAATAATAACATGCGGAATGTTAAATAATAATAACAAGTATCTACAAAGGAAGAATGAAGCTAGCAAAAGGATAAGAAGAACTAGACTGTCAGATGAAAATATATAATGCGATATTTGTTCGCTTCTCTGATTTGAACAGAAATGGAGTCAAGCCATAAGACCCCAAGCGCGCTCCCGGATTCACATGAAAAGGGACAGAAAAGGATTAGAAAGGAAATTTTACAAAATCATACATGTCAAATTAAATGCATCAAACTGGGAGATAACAAAGCTCACAAATTCTAAGCTGGCAACGGGACAATAATTAACAAACACAAGAAATAGAATCAACCTAAAATGGCATTTGTTTGTCTTTAAACAAGAGGTTATGCTCAAAAACCGTACATGAGAGGAGGCTATACTTCTCGTTATAAAATTCAAAAATAAATGCATTTTATATTACACTACGAGAATGCTCATTGTATTTTGATTTTAGATATGTATATAGTAGAAGAAACTAAGGTTGATCGGCGAGCAATCCCCTACTCAAATCTCAAAGGGAGAAAACAGTAAAGCCAAAAAATCCTACACAACTTGAATTTGAATAAGAAAAGGGCATAAGAGAAAAGGAGAAATGCTGAAGGGGATATTCGATTGTGATATTTGCCAACTTCTCATCACTTTGACATAATAAAACAAAAATCACAAAGGAAGAATCTTATATACTACTTAGGTGGGCAAGAGTCTAGCCCATTACTTTAATACCTTTGGACATTATTAAATATTAAACTCTTAAAATCAAAGTAATTTGACAGGATCTAAATTACCAACCAGAACTGAAATTTAAACTTTACCCGCGAGCATATCTGCTATAATCTATAAGCAATTAGAAATTAATGCAAGCCCAACGCATGTTCCTAACAGCTCAAAAATACGCAGAACATGATTCTAAAGAAAAATCTGGATAACTAATCGATCACAATAGTCATGTTCAGAAATTCTTAGTGTTGGTTACTGCTAAGCACAATAGACATACAATTACACTTAGAACATGTAACGAAAGAGTCGGATCCTATAAGAAAAGTAAAAGCTCGTACACTTATATTGAAATACATTAAATTAGTGATAAACTACTATTTTACAGATAAAGTCACATATGAACACTTAATAGTACTAATGAGATAGTAACAGAATCATCCATCACGTTCAAATATGATACAATCAATTTTTTTTCAAAACAGACAAGTGAATTAAGGCAAGGCTATGTCCTTAAAAATATAGCAAAATGGGCAGCCGCATTGGGAAAGATAGGCACCTATCTACATGTGCTCAAAGGATCACAATAAGCAAAAAGAGAAAAAGAGTAAACAAGGTCGAATTCACATAATAGACTCAACATATTAGACATCAATGTAACTCTATATTTTCCATCTAAACTCATAACCTTTAAAAATATATCAGTAATTCCAAATTACATGTTGCTGCCTATTAAAAGAAAGAATAGGGCAGACCCTAAAGTGACCAACAAAACAGAGGAATCGAAAGAAAGAGGTCATCCTGATAACTCAATTATTGGTGAAAGTAATGCGACGTAAGACAACCCGAACACTCAAGTCCACAGAACCGCAACGACAAAACGACATCAAAGCAAGGAAGGATTTCGTAACACAACTTGGGCTCGAAATGGGATGAACAAACGATGATACCAACCCGATTCCAAACCAAAAAAAATACGTATTTACGACAAATTCATTTTCCAGAACTAAAAGGCAACATATAAATGTAACGGAAATTCACGTATAAACCCAATTTTCAAAATCAATCAACAACGTAAAACTTGATAAAAAGTAACACCAACGAAATCAAAACAACATCTTGTTTTACGTTCGATTTCACGAGGAACGAACAGCAATAGCACGGTCAATACTTGAAACCAAAATAGAACCCATATATTCGTGGACCAAAAAAATTTCGAAATCCAAATTCATACCTATTATCAAGGGACATCACAACTGACAAACTTGATCAAAATTCACATATGAATCCATATTTTCTAGAGTAAAAGACAACAACTTGAACTTTACCAGAATGACATATTCACATAATTAAAACGGAATGAAAGAAAGATGAAGGCGAGGTGAAAGAGGAAATTCGTACCTCTTTCGGGGGCAGAGAACTAGAGCTTTCTGTCAGAGACCCAAACTCAAATAGTAATACAACTGATTATTGATAGCTTGTTTTTTTATCTTCTTTTTTGGTCATTCTTGATTTTTTTGCTTTCTTTTTTTTAGTTGCCCTAATAATAGATCTATTTTAGTTACTCAAGTTATCCGCATCCTCTACAATTGGTATCAGAGCCTACGTTGTTTAAAGTTATCGGAAGTATTATGTATTTGGATTTATTTGATTAATTTATTAATTATGATAAAATTATATTTAGATATCCATCAAAATATTATAAATAGATGAATAACATACAGAAATTACAAAATATAAAGAATTAAAACAAATAATATCTGAAAAACGTAAAGAATTAAAAATAAGGATAGAAAAACTACAGTATAATATAATTATCGGAGTTAGTAAAAATTCAATAAATGTACAAAAGGAAGAAATATCAAATTTAGAATCAACAATAGATAGTCTAGAATATATATATCAACATAACCTATATACATTTAAATAAAATGAACAAAAAAGAATTTATAATAAACGAAAAAACATATGAAAATCACGAAGGATCAAAAATAAAAATAGTATTCTCTAATTTAGGAAGAAGATATAAGAAAATAGGTGAACATTTATATTTAATGTTAGAAAAAAAAGAATTAAAATTAGAAGATAAGTTGGCAGCCATGGTAAGAATAGAAAGAGAAAACGAAGAAATAGACAGAAAAAAGAAAATAGATAAAATAAAACAACAAACCACAGAAGAAATACGAAAAATAGAAAAAACTAAAAATAGTACGATTGCTGAATTAGAAAAAGAACTACAAATGCTAAAAGATTTATATGAAAAGAGACAGAAAGAAAAAGAAGAAAAAGATAAAGAACAAAAATTATTAAACGAGATAAATCAATTTAAAGAAAAATTAGAAATAAAAAATAAAGAACCAGAAATTAGAGAATTAGAAATAAATACAATAGATGTTGTAAAAACAGATAATTATGATTCGGAAGATAGTGAAACATATACAAAAATTCTACAAAACATAGGAAAACTAGAAATTAATGAAGAACAAGAAGTAATTAATAAAGAAAATCTAGAACTAATAAATACAGAAGTAAATACTCTAGATAAAAATATAATACCTAGTACATCAGAAATAAGAAAACCAACATATAATTACAAAAGTAAGTTTAAAAGATATAATCCAAAGGATAAATATAATAAATGGACACCTAAAAAAATAATTAATTACAACTTTTTAGATTTAGACTGTGTAATAGACACAAATAAAACAATACAACTATGGGTAGAATATATGTCAAAACAATTATTAGATAATAAAATAGATACAACAAACACACCAGAATATATAGAAAAAGCATTAATAAGAAATTTAACATGTTGTAAAAATAAAATAGCACCTCAATTTGGATGTGAAGAAAGATATTATAAGAAAAGAAAAAGACATAAGAAATATAAGAAATACAAAAAATCAAAATATAAATATAAGAAATCAAGAAAAAGATATTATGTAAAAAATTATAAACATAAAAGACCATATAGGAAAAAGAAATCTATAAAAGAATGTACTTGTTATAATTGTGGAAAACTAGGACATTTAGCTAGAGATTGTAAATTACATAAAAACCCAAAAAAGAAACAAATATCAGAAATAAAAATAGAAAATACAGAATATATGCAAATAGATTATATAGATTATGAATTAGAAAGTGAAAATAGTATATATGAAATTTCGGAGAATAAACAGATAATGAAATAGATAGTGAATTAGATGAATCAAATGACTGAAGAAGATATAAAAATGAACCAAATAACTGAAGAAGATATACAAATAATAACAAAGGAAGAATATTTAAATGAAGAAGGAACAAATCAAAAAATAATATTTGATAGTAATATATTTGACGAAATAAAAGGAAAAGAGTTAGACCTAAGTGTAGAAAAAATATTTAAAATACCAACAATAAAAAATATATTTAGTAGAAAAAAGGAAGAATACTACGTAGTAAGCTAAAAAGAACATGTAATAGACTGTAGATATGCAAAAGGAAGAGCTAGTATACCACTAGTAACAAAAAGAATAATTAATAAAGATATAAACGATATAAAAAGTAAAGACCCAATAAAATATGTACACCTTAGAGGAACAGAGATATTGATAAAAACATGTTTTAGAGAAGGAATAGATACACCAATAGAATTATATTTAGCAAATGATAAAATTATAAAACCTATAGAAAAAGGTATAATAACAGCCATAAAAGGAAATTTAATATACCAAAAATTTAAATTTATAATAAGTATGAATTATTCAGTAGCAATAACAGATAAAAATATAGATAAATCATTAGTATTATATTGAAAAATATCAGGAATAGAACTAACCCCAAGAAGTAAAATATTTACAGCAAGATGTAAAAATCTATATGTATTAACAACAAAACATAAAATAACAGAAAAAAATAAAATTAATAAAATACAAATAGAAAGTCCTTTTGAACAATTTGTAAAAACAATTGATAATAATGATTATAGTTACAAAAATATAGACATAGAAGAAGATTTAGAAATAATAAATGATAGAATAAGTACATAAAAAAGAATAGCTCATGAAAAATCAGAATCATCAAACTCATCAAAAAGAACAAGTTATGAAACAACTTCAACAGTTACTTTAAATCAATATTACATAACGGGGAACAATAAATGAAAAAGAATATTTAATACTCTTAAACACAGGACAAGAAGAAAATTATATAGCAAAATATCTAGTAAGAAGTGAAGAAATAAAATCTAATAGTAATATATGCCCAGATCTACCAAGGAGTCTAATAAACATTAAGGATACGACAGAAAAAGAAATAATAATAGGAGTTAGGAAAATAAAAATAGAATTTGAAATAAAGGAAGAGATGCAAAAAACAGATATAATATTAGGAATAAAATGGTTAGAACAAATAAAACCATACAATATAGAACATACACAATTATCTATAACATATAATAAAGAGAAATTATTCATAAAAAGAACTTTAACATGATATGAAAATATATGTACTTGTAAAAATAATAGTAGAAGGATATTATAATAGGTATTATACACCTATGATAGATACAGGAGCAGAAGCAAACTTATGTAGATTCAACTGTTTACCAGAAAGTAAATGGGATAAATTAAAAACACCAATAGTAGTCAAATGATTTAATAATGAAAGAAGTTTAATTACATATAAAGCTAAAAATGTAAAAATACAAATATGGGATAAAATAATAACAATAGAAGAAATCTATAATTATGAATTAACATCAAAAGATATGCTTTTAGGAAAGTCATTTTTAGATAAATTATATCCACATATAATAACTAAAACAGATTGGTGGTTTACAACACCATGTAAACAAAAAGTAAGAGCAAAAAGAGTTATTAATAAAATAAGAAAGAAAACTGATTGGATAAAAGGAAGTAAAAAAATTACACAAAAGTTAGAAAATATAAAAAATACAGAAGACACAGTAGAACTAGTTGTATTTTCGATAAATAAAAAAGAAATAACCATATTTTCAATAGATAAGGTAGAAATAATAAAGAAAAAATTAAGACAATTATATAGTGAAGATCCATTAAAAGGATGGAAAAAATATAAAACTACTATAAAAATTGAATTAATAGATAAAAATAGCATAAAAACTCAAAAACCATTAACATATAATTTTGATGATTTAAAAAAATTTAAAATGCATATAGATGAATTATTAGAAAAACAGTATATACAAAAAAGCAATAGTAAACATAATAGTCCAACATTTATAGTAAATAAACATAGTGAACAAAAAAGAGGAAAAAGTAGAATGGTTATTTACTATAGAAATTTAAATGCAAAAACTATGACATACAATTATCCAATACCAAATAAGATATTGAAAATAAGACAAATACAAGGATATAACTATTTTAGTAAATTTGACTGTAAATTCGAATTTTATCACTTAAAGTTAGATGAAGATTCTAAGGAATTAACCGCATTTACGGTACCACAAGGATTTTATGAATGGGATATATTACCATTTGGATATAAAAATGCATTACCATTTGGATATAAAAATGCACCAGGTAGATATCAACATTTTATGGATAGTTATTTTAAAAAATTACCTAATTGTATAGTATACATAGATGATATACTACTATATACAAAAACTAAAAAAAAAACATTTAAAATTACTAGAACAATTTACAGATATAATAAAAAAATCAGGAATAAGTTTAAGTGAAAAGAAAGCTGAAATTATGAATAAACAGATGGAATTTTTAGGAATACAAATAGATAAAAGTGGATTAAAAATGCAACAACATATCGTACAAAAAATAATAAATTCAAAAGAAGAATTAGATACAAAAAAAAGAAATTACAATCAATTTTAGGATTAGTAAACCAAGTAAGAGAATATATACCAAAATTAGCAGAAAACCTAAAGCCTTTACAGAAAAAATTAAAAAAGGATGTAAAATATAATTACAACGAAGAAGATAAAAAACAAGTTTAAAAAATAAAAATACTTTGTAAAGAATTACCAAAATTACAATTTCCAGATGAAAAAAAAACATATATAGTAGAAGCAGATGAAAGTGAATATAGTTATGGAGGAGTACTTAAATATAGGTACGAAAATGAAAAAATAGAACATCATTGTAGATATTATTCAGGAACATTTAATAAAACAGAAATAAAATGGGAAATAAATAGAAAAAAATTATGTTCATTATATAAATGTTTATTAACTTTTGAACCATATATTGTATATAACAAATTTATTGTGAGAACAGATAATACCCAGGTTCGATAGTGGTTAACAAGAAAAATACAAAACTCAGTTACGACGAAGGAAATTCGGAGATTAGTATTGAATATATTAAATTTTACATTTACGATTGAAGTAATCAAAACTGACAAGAATGTTATTGCAGATTACATATCAAGACAAAGCTACTCAAACTGATTTACCAATGGAAGAAGCTGATGTCAAAGATACCCAAACAGATTTAATATTACAAGTGTTTGAACAAATGAAGTTATTACAAGAACGAGTTATCACATTAACTACTGAAGTTACAAATGTAAAAGTGCAGGTTGAGCACTATAAAAAACAAGAAGCTATTAACAAAGATACTGTGCAGGAAAAGCACATTAAAAAACTAGACCTAGAAGGTGACGATGAGAAACACCTAAAAACTCAAATTACTAACGAAATTACAGTTACAGCTGCAGGCGCAGGTGATGTATCCAAGGGAAAGAATATAGTCACTCAAAATAAACCTGAACTACCAAAGAAAAATAATTATAACCTCAACCAGATATTCTCAAAACCATATACACCAAATATACAAAAATCAGAGTCATCTATACCTCCCCAGATACACATATTCTAAATCACTCAATCAACAAAAGCAGACTTATAACCATATCACTCGTACATATATTGATAATATTTATACCTTACAAAAATTGTTAAATACAAAACCTATCCAGAGTGAAGATTTAGCAAAACAAAATCAAGGATATATTACACAAAAATGTCAGAAATATAACAAACTTATTGCTTTGCCTGACACTAGTGCAAACTTAATTTCTTCATGTTACTATTATGGACTATTATCTACATTTACACAATTACTGGAGAAGAGTTAACAAGAATTCCAGATATTCACAAAAAATTTATGGATTATAAAGGGATTACGAAGGGACAGTTATTCTATGTTCGTTTCTACTCAACACCAGCAGAAATATTGTTTGATGAAATAAAACAGACAATTACTTTTGTCAAGATAGGAATGACACGAGATTATATTATCCCTAAAGAGATATGCGAATAAGAAGAGATAACCAAAAATCAGATACCGGACTTCTACCGAAACAAAAGAGTTATTGGACTTAGCAGTATATTGACTGAGTTAGCAAATAATTATATAAATCAAAACCCAGTTTGGATTTACTATAACAGAAATCAATTATTGGTTTACTCTACTTGTAAAAATATTAGAGAAAATGACAGAGAAGAGATAAGAAAATGGATCATAACGATCCTAAAACCAGAAGAGTTACCAGTAACAAGATCTATTACGAAAGGAGTTATTTCAGAAGAAGCTATGGATCAATTCTATAAACAAGTTGACCAAAAATACGATGACCACATATGCAGCAGATGTAA